>CALNVZ010002100.1:34188825-34223469 GCA_940671915.1 Paracentrotus lividus | reverse complement strand
TTGTTTTTTTCCCCCATAATTTGTCGCGGAGATTTCTTTATATCCGTCGCCGAGACGAAATTTTCTATTCTGTCGCGGAGACGTCTCCGCCAAGTGAGATACAACCCTTACTATTCATTATTGTACGGGTCTTCAAGGCCTCGATTAGAGTGGTGTTTCATTACAATATAATTACAATATAACTGTCACGGATTAGCGATTACTAGCCTGGACCTTAAGAGGATTAGGAGATTATAGCTTCTTAAATACATAAAACAAAGGAGGGCTATAGTTAATCCCTCTCTAACCCCAATGTAAAAGTGATGTGATCTTTCGCTAAGGGACTGTTTGCGTCATGGAGAAAATAGACGGTCATGAACATTTTCCTTAAACTTAAATAATTTAATCTAAGGTGAATTTCTTTTAATTAGCACTGCTTCATTTTCCAAATTGAATTACTTGAAGAAAAACATATAATATATATGTTTCTCTGTCAGTCTGTAGACATCAATCTAACATGTGGATTCCTTCACTCATAAATAATCAAGATTGATGAGGATTTTAAAAAGTATCGGTAAACATTTTGCAAAGGCTGATCGTAAACTGAAACACATAATTTGAAATGCATAAAGTGAAATCATACACACATGACATAAAACCTAATATACATAACAAAGTTTATATACAAATTTAGTTGTACATCATGAAAGTGTGAGGTGGATTATATCAATAAAGATGGATGCTCTCATTAAAATCAATTAACATTCATCCATGAGAAGTTGAATACATGTATTTTATATTGATGAAACCTTTATCACTTTTAGTTTTTGTTTCCACCCGTGTCGGATCCAGGATTTCATAGGAGGGAGGGCCCAATATTGGAATTTCAGATTTTGGTACACTCAATTTTTTTGTCCCTATCTCACAAGGCGAGCAAAAGATACATCAAATTGTTTTCACGTCACACTGGCTGAGTGATAAGCGTACAATGAAGCAAAACCATCAGAGTGATTGTTGTCTACACATTGCTTATGCAACAGTCACACAGACACTTACGTATAGTTACGTTTTTGTTGTTTTAATCTTATTTCTTCTTCTATTCTATCATTTCTTATGTATTTCTTTGTTTTATTGGATGAACGAAATTATCACTATTTTCACGGGAGACTATGACGGGAAGGCATCCGTGGGGATCCGCAGAATTTTTTTTTATTTTTTAGACGTAACCCGACGTAACTTAACGTTAGTGTCTGTGTGACTGTAGCATAATTTACAATGTAGTCTTTCAATAGATAATGATGAAAAATTAAAAATGCACAATATAAACAATGTGTGTTGTTGCAGCTTTGTCAAGAATGGAGGAATTGTAGGAGTTGACAGCTGCATTGGCCAAAACCAGAACCATCAATAAAAAGAGTTTGGCCGACCCGGTTTGCATCTACATGTAGGTAACAACGTCATGGCAAATGTTGCTTTGTTAGACAAGCACAGTTACCCAACTACAGTCTGTGTCAAATAAAATGGTACAAGTGGAAACCATTTTTTTTTTTTATAGTATGAAGATTGATCACAACCTGGTATTGTTTGGTATTTTCATAAAGCAGGAAAATCAGACTTTCTTCTGCAATTTTTTTCATCACATTAGGTGCTGTAAATTTTTAGATATGACTAGTTTCCTACAATCAAGAAAAATCCATTTTTCGCACGCCGTCCCATGCCTTTGTGTACGTTTCGCATAACGGCCATGAATTCAGCGCTCCAAAACAATAGAAGTGCGTAATTTCGATTTGTTCCTCTTCACACAAAATTTAGCATAACTTTTGTTTTACGAAAGCAAATTATACAGAACAAAACGCATCAGCAGGAAAAATCTTTTGGCTTTAATTTGGTACCACATACACACATCATTTGAAAAGATTTCACACCTAAATTATTTTTTCCCCCGACTGTACCATTTTTTTTTTACACAGACTGTATAACCGAGTAGGACAAACTCTATTTATTGATGGCTCTGGCATACAACCTGGTTGAGACCACCATAAGTAAAAAAAAAAAAAATCTCCCAATGGAGCTCCTATAATATGTAGCACCCTCCCACATACAACGTACATGTACATGAAGATCTTCTCCACAAAAGAAAAATTATGCAAACCTCGAAAATGTAGCCTCATTACTTCCAATGAAATATATCATGTAAACTGAATCCTGTTACATTAGAGTTCAGGTACATGTAGCAACGTTAAATTACATTTTTTTTAAATTCTAGCATCAAAGTGAATTATTTAATCATGATTTAAATGTTACAACATATTTCAAAAATAGACATACGTCCCATATAATAGTATATAAAGTCTGTATCAAATGAAATGATAGAAAAAAAATTCTATTGTATGAAGATTAATCAGAACCTGGTAGTGTTTGGTATTTTCGTAAAGCACGAAAGAGTCACTTTCCTCTGCAATTCATTTCCATCTCATTTGGAGCTGTAAATTTTGAGATATGATTAGATTTCTATAATCAAGAAAAATTTGCGCACCCCATGTATGCCTAATTTGCGTAAGTTTCAAGGCCAAAATACATTAATACAACTAATGGATTGGTTAAACATGACCATGAAAGTTCAAGTTATTCCTTTATCATAACTTTTGTTTCACAAAAGCAAATCATTTAAAACAAAGTGTATCAGTAAGAAAAATATTTCGACTTTAATTTGATACCACATACATTGTACAGTATATAACATCTGAGAAGATTTGATACGTGAATTATTTTTTCCCTGCTAGTACCATTTTTTTTTCAGATACAGATTAAACATTAAAGAAGTTACATTTTGTTTTCTTTTTATCCATTTTAAACCAAAATAAAAATTTACTAAAAATATCAAATTACTACTACAGAATTGTATCTTTACTAAATAAATAGTGTGTTTTTCTACATTCTGCATGTTTAAGAATAAATAGACATTGAACTTTGAAGTGCGAATATCAAATAAGAAACAATATTGAACATAAATAATATGGCAATAAATGATTTCAAAGAACATCTGCAATAAGTTACATTTCAAATGGGTCATTACTATCAATACATTACAGTATGTGTTTGCATAAACTACATGTAGGAAATACACTTCAAGGCATGAGTGTACATGTACATGTACATGATTAAAATATGGAAATCTAAATGACCATGCTGGTAAACCTACATTTGTACATAAGGGTCAATATTGTCACATCCTTTTAACAACAAACATTGTAGTTAGATGCATACTGCCTTTAAGAGGCAAGCTTCAGTTCTTGGAATAACAGATTTAATATTTTACAGATTCAAGCAAAACTTACAATGTACACAGTCATGTAGGTATAAGGATAGTGTTCACTTTAAAAATGTAAACATACAGCTGTGTAAAAAATAACTGTGTATAACAAACAAAAAACATGTTTGTGCTCAATGCTAGATCACATGGTGAACAAAAAGTGAATTGAAGCAAATTTTCACATGTTCCTAATGTGAATGTACATATTGTCTTAACCCATTGAGGACTGTGCCCGAATATATTTGGGCCGAGGTCTATGGGAAATGTGTGTTATAGCCAAATCAGCTCGTCTCCAACAGGTTAAAACAGATGCCAGTGATTCAGAACTACATGTACAGTCCTAATAATGAGATTTTCAAACCAGACGAACTTCCTTGTTATTACAAAATCTCATGCACATGTTTGCAAAAATACTTAGACTTTATATAATGTAATAATAATATGATCACAGTACATTTTGTATTGATCAATCTGTTCCCCTTGAATTGTTGTTTTATTACCAGTTAAAAAGCAGAGTGGAGGTTTTAGAAAGTAAATAAATTGCAAAAAAAAAAAAAAAAAAAAAAAAAAAAAACCCTGACACATTCACAGATTTAACAGGTGCAAGTAAGAGGAATTATTATAGCATTAATCATTAACTCACCCAGACAATGAAGACTTGAGTGTGTAATCATTAAACTGTTCATCTGTCTCTTTCTTCTCTCTTCACATATTCATAGTGTGTATACATACACTTGTTTCACATGTTATTTAACATGGGTACAGTCGAAATGAATTATTGTTCACTGAAAATACAGTCAATTATTAATAAATAGGAACCCTAAAATAAATCCATTCAAGACTGTTGAATGTTTCCCCTATTGTATAGAGAAAACACAGCATACAGAATACTCTACATGTACAAATTTACTTGTACTACAAAAATGAACTTACAAATAAGTTGATATTTTTTGCGAGGATTTTATAGTGAATTTCGCAAGTCAATAATAACAAATTTCCACTAAATATGTGTAAGACATATAAAAAATTAGCGGAATAAATCCCTGGCAATTTTATGCTACATTATCTGGTAAATTTTGGACGTTGACTGCCTCTACACCACTGGCGTAAATCCGTAAAGAAGCTTTCACCAGGGGGGATATTACATAATAATACAAAGCGCCATCCCCCCCCCCTGATGAATAGAAATCGCAAATGGATTACGCCAGTGCTCTACACTCAACACTTATAAAACGAGAGTACACTACCTCAAAATAAATTTTTTATTAATAATTTATACAGATATAAATGCAAGAATAGTAATAAATAGTAGAAATACAAACAATGAACACCACTGCACAATATGAATAATAAATAACTTTTTTTTCTATATGAACTCAATATATCTTTACCCCCATTGTGTCCACTTTTACAGAAAACACCTGGGCATCACCTGTTTCAGATATTCCTATTAAATATACCTGTTTGCACTTTGACTTCTTGAATAGTTGCTCTAAAAATTTAGCTCCTCTTTAATAAAGAAAAAAGAGAATACACGCCACAAAAATACATGTAGTAAGAGCTTAATTTTCTCTGAATTTTTTTAAAACTAACTTTTAGAATCACCTAATTCTTTGATAGGTGCTTCAATAATTCGTTTTATGATTGTCTACAGAACATCTCAAATGAATCCACACAACTAAATTTTCTTTTGTAATCATTGTCCGAAATCTAATTTACACTCAAGTACAAGGATGGGGTTTCATCATCCACATAAAAGATCCGAGTGCAAAAAGTTTGATTCATAAAATGCGAAAATGCAAGATACAGTAAGGCGGATACAAAATGACTACTCACATAATTCACGTAAAAAAAAGTGAACAAAGTCAAAGCAAGACAGACTATTAAATACTTGAAGCATGCATGGTGAAGAGCATCACATAATGATGCAGAAATAATTATTTGTAGACAATGTAATTGATGTGTCTTCAAAAAGTAATAGTTGTGGAAAGTTGAAAATCAAGCTGTTTTCTGAACAAATTAATAGAATTTGGGTTGCTATAAATGTAAACTATCAGAGTTTGGAATCATAATTGACGGTAGGTGTAAAGTAGGATTATGAAAACATGTCAAAGTGAATACAATACGTGTTCATGTAGAGACATTGTACGGAAATGTAAAAAATATAAATAAAATAATAAATGTAACAGATTATTGTTTCATAACGAAAAGCAGAAAATGAACAGACCTTGAGTCTGGACGGTATGATGTACTGAATTGTAGCAATTTTGGAAAACATGTACAGATATGTAGTTATGAAGGTGTTTCATTTTTGACTTATAAAGGACAATTAAATCTACATTTATTTGAAAAAAAAATCATGACATGACTAACACTAAAATGAATGTCATGCTGGGAAATGTAGGGGCATGATTTGTTATTAATAAAATATAGAATAAATTACAATAATCTACAGTACAAACACAGTTTGTATTGGTAAACAATACTGAGAAGAATATTAATATTGACATCCATTCATTCACTCATGAATAGGTGAAGAAAAAGCACTCATCAGGAATAAATAAAAGTAATAAAATAGAACATGCTCACAAGAATCTAAGGATGCCTAGAAAAGTGGAAGATGTTTACTATTAAAGATGCACTGTGCTCCTCTAACCTTAAAACACCCTGTCACATAGGAAAGATCAATTCCAGACATCTCAAAAAGCGACTCCTTCCAGAGTATGCCATCTTTAGTTGGTCTGGTGATCTAGTCAAAGTGGCAGAGGTATATAATATACATCTTACTTACTCTCAGGTTCCGGAGTAGTATTCTCCATTGCAGGCCGACTTTCATCCGTCACCTCCCTACCGGTGGATCAGGAATTCTCTGTTCCTTTATCTCATCCTGGGGTGATCTCACTTCCTTCACACCAAGATCCATAGGGATGGCATCCGTTGCCATCTGATCATCACTTGGTACCACCTCCTCCTTCTCCCTTCCTCCTCCTTTTTCATGCTATCCTTATTTGCCTCATCCTCTTCTTTCACAATAGCTACCCATGTGTCCATATCCTCAACATCATTCAACACTCTGGTCTCAGAGGTTGCAACCACTTCTGGCTTCATTACTGCTTCTGGTGTAACCACCTCCTCTTGCTTTACTTCCGTTTCCCTAGTCTTCTCTTTCAGGCCCTCAGCACCTTCTGGATCACTCTCTCCTGCTTTGGAGCTTCCTGGTCACTGCTGTCATCTTCTTGCTCCTCTTCTGGTAATAAATCTTGAGCCTGACATGCCATGCAATGCTGGAACAAGCTGAGATGGTCTTGAACTGATGGACCACGTTCCTGGGGATGAAGTAGATGTCGTTGTCTCGCAGCCTGATTCTGGCATAGCGAATTCCTTGCCTCCTCAACTGATTCAACTTGGCATCCTCCACCCATTGTACACACTGTAAAAGAATAGGAAAATAACATTTGTTGCTTACCATTAGTACACCAGTGGGGTGTAACAAAAGACTTACGATTGATAAAAAGTTACGATTGATTTTTTCTCGGTAGCCTCATGTGAAACCAGGTACAGTCACGGATTAAGATTTGGATATGATTAAAAGTAGGGTTAGGGGGTTAGGATTATAAGATCATCAACTTTGGAGCATCATGTCCATGATAAGGCTACCGAGAAAAAATCAATCGTAACTTTTTATCAATCGTAAGTCTTTGTGTTTTGTATTGGATTTTTATCTTTCTGTCCATATTATTTTGGTCAATGAATTACCAAAAAAAAACAAAAAAAAACAGTACATTTTCTCTTTTTTCTATATCATAAGTTATCCTTGGTAGATAATTAGATATATATTTTGGAAACTAAAGAAGGAAATAACCATTAAATACAAATCTGCATAACTTGTTATACTAAGGTCACAAAAAGATAATAAGAAGGGATTCCACTAATGTTAATTTCAGACTTGTGACTAAATTCAGTTGGTGACCTTTCAACAAAAGGGTGATCTTCCTATAAAGGCTTTTTAACAAATGCCTTTTACTCTACTCTTCATGTATCAAAGCCATATTTAGAGACACTTTCACAAAATGTAAGAAAGTCATAATAATGCAAACCTGTGAGACAGGAGGTTCGTGCAGGTCTAGCTGCATGGCTTTCTGTGACATCCACAAAGCTGGATGAATGGAATGCAATAACATCTTGACTTCTCGGTTGGGTCCTCTGCAGTAATTCAAAGAAAATTAAGAAATGTACTTTGAGACAAAGAAATCTTAGAACAATCCAGAGTTTTATTAACTTGATCTCATTATGGCAGATGCATGACACAATATATTTTCCTATTGAAAAAAAAAACAGCAATAAGGCATATATAGACAATTAATTTATTCATTTGTCTCCAACGGTAGAACCATGCATGTTGGTAGAAACACACGCAACTGCTGTGTGATAAATTTGAAACCAGACAGCTATGAAAAAAATCATAGGCTGCCGGGGCGGGATTCGAACCCACGACTTCTGGATTGCTAGACCAGCGTCATAACCGCTAGACCACCGGAGTGCCCGTAGCGATTAAGGTTCAAACTATCCATATACATGAAAATCAAACGTAAAGGAATTTACGCCGTTGGGGAAGTTAAATAGACAAATTATCACACAGCAGTTGGGTGTGTTTCTACCAACATGCATGGTTCTACCGTTGGAGACAAATGAATAATTAATTGTCTATTTAACTTCCCAACAGTGTAATTTCCTTTAAGGTATATATATATATCGGTGTATGCTGCAGTGACCAGAGGCAGGATACAGTTGGCAATGATACACAAAAATACCAGAGTGCAATCTACTCCCATTATAATGAGATGTTAAGGACAAAGCCACTTATTATAACCTTAGAATATTATCTCAAAAAAGTAAGTAGCCTTGTTCTACTGAAATCTTCTCATAAATATCTGTGTTTAAAGAATAGAAGCAGACTGTACAGAACAAGTGTTTATTTTATTTATTTATTTTTTGGGGGGTTCCACTGAATCAAGACCATAATAATCAATAGTCTTAAATCTCAATTTAATAAATCATTTATAGTCTAAATAAAAAAATCAACCTAGTTTCTTTTCATTGTTTTTTTTTTTTTTTTTAACTCTCTCACCTTAATGGCTAACGATACAGTATCTGTCTTGTTGTTCATACCCCTTTTCAGGATATCAAAATGAATATTAAGGCCTACTCTCCTTACCTGATCACCAGTACTTTCAATTATACCAACCCTATAAGGCTTACAAAAACGTAAGAGAATTACTAGCACTAAAGCTCATACTGTACGACTATAGTATGACTACATGTAGATCATTGTTCTATGCAGTCTCTGCTGTACACAATATTGCATAGGATGTCACCCACTCACCCATAATCATTGACATGAACCGCCTTGAGGACACCTACAGCAGCGGTAGTGACTCTATCAAATCCTTGGCCAACGTGATCAGCATGGCAACGAGTCCTATCTCTGACCAGACTTCCCGAGGCTCAGATACACGAGGTAGGTATTGGAGATTCTTCAGCTCATTCAGGCCCGTTCTAATAAAGAGGGGGAGGGGATACAATTTTGGTATTTGTGTGTCCAATGTACAGTTGTATAGATGCAGCATGATAAATTATTTGCTAGTTTTCTGTTTATATTTGATCATAAACCCCAAAATAGAAACCCTATTTCTATGGAAAGGGGGAAATTCATTTCCCACAAAAGTGAAAAAGAAGTATACATGCATACAAAGTAATGTTAAACAAAACAAAAAATTACATTACCTTTAAAAAATATCAAGGCCAAAGTAAAAATTTGTGATGTGAATAATGGAGCAAGTAATTTCACCCTTGACGATTTGAGAGTAAATCTTTTCATTCCCAAAATTGTTTCCAATAAAAGAGACCTGAACCAAAATTTTTATAAAGGATAACTTGGTTGACTAACCTTCTTTTCTTCATTGGTGACCTTGGCAAATCAGCTGGAGGAACAAGCTGCTCACCAGGACGAACCCAAAGAATTGGTCCATCATTGCTCTCTTTCCTTGACTCCATCTTCACCGCAGACATGGGGCCCCAAGGCATGGAATGCTTCAAGAATGGATTATCCTCCAATAAGCACAGGAAGTGTTCAAAGTAATCCCCAACCTCCTCATTGACGGTACCCACCAGACTCATTTGCAGGAGTGGCCCTGACCTGCAGGTGCCATTACAGTAGGTCTTTTGTACCTCGGCAAAGTACTCAGGCATGGTGGTGGATACTATGTCAGATTTGCCCATGAGCTCACGTTTGACGATCGTCTGGGGATGCTTGGCTGCAAAATAACCGATGAAGTCTGGCATGTATGTGGCCGCATCGTGTACTATTCCCATCACATGTTCAGTGATACCTTCTGTGGTTTCTCCAAAGACAATCTCAAAATATTCCTCCACAAACTGTTTCATCTCATCGTCTTTCAAATGCGCAATTTCCTGAGCATAAACATGAACAACAGAGGCATCACCATTTGGTTGATGCTCAATATGAATGTACTTCGAGAATTTAGACTTTTTGTCCTGACTTGATTCTTTTTCAGTACCACCAAAACGGTATTCTTTGTCCGTGAAAAACTGGTTTGAATTAGTGCTTTCAGAGCTCTTGGGTTTATTAGAGAGTAAAGAAGACTCTGGCTCAGAAACAGGAGTCCTCTTCTTAGATGAGGGAGAAGGACCACCAACACAATATTCTTTGTCCGTGAAAAACTGGTATGAATTAGCGCTGTCAGAGCTCTTGGCCTTATTAAAGAATAATGGAGACTCTGGCTGTGAAAGAGGAGTCTGCTTCATCGGCGAGGGAGAAGGAGATGATGAAACTTGGGGTGATGTCGGCAGGATTGCTTCTCCTACGAGCTCTTTGTCATTCTCATCTTTCTGATTTTGATGATGAGATTGATGGTGGTGATGCCGGTGGTGGTGGTTGTGCCCACGATGATGACGGTGATGCTTGTGATGTTTCTTCGGTTTGTGAGTGATGATATCAGATTTCTTGATATGAAGCTTGAGCTCACACAATCCGTCTTTCTTGACAATCCGTGCTGGTGATGTATTAGTTGTTCCATGAGTTATGATGGGCTTTACTTCAGCTGAAAACAAGAAGGAAATTATAAATTATACAGTTTTAGTTGTGCAATGTAATGATGGCAAGTGGTCTGGAGAAAATAAAACATACTCCTATGTGTCAAGTTGATAAACATTCAAGCAAGTTCAGAAATCTAAACAATTCAAGACTGCTTTCAAAATATGACATTAAAATTCATGACCCAGCTGAATAGTAAGCCTTGAAAACCAAATGCCTAATTTTGTCCAATGACAGTTGGCAGCAAATATATTCAAAGGTATACATGGAATAATACATTTAACCTTTACATGACAATCTACATACTTATTGAAATCCATTCTAACTTTATGTACTTAACCTTTACTTGAAAGGGTTTGCAGGATGAAAATAATTGTTATAAATTTTTAGACTGCCTCCATCAATTAACTTTTTGGTAAACTTGAGCCTGTGACCCAAATCCTCCCCCCCCCCCCCCCCCCCCCCCCCCTCCCTACATGTTATGTCTCAACTCCAAGTTTGTTGTAGGTTTCCATCAAATCATACTTTATACATTTTTTTTTTAATCCAAAGATCATTGTTTGTTGTCCACAAAATTTCATGAAGTTGAGAGATAATAAAGGGTCTAGATATCTTTATTTCTAAAATTTGTACCTTTAACATTTGGGAAACATTAAAATTTTAAATGATCCATACCTTTACCTATTTTTCCATGAAAGCATTTCTATTTTAAAGAAATTGCATCAAATTGTATTTTTTTAATTCTGATATTAAACTGTTCTTTCCTTGTCTTATTCATTGGACGCGGAAAAATTGTTCAATAATCTGAACCTTGGAGAGCACACTAAACTGGCTAATCAACAATCTGAATCCTATATTTTCTGTAGAACTAATATGGTACTGTAATGCAATGAAGGCAAACAAAAAAATTTTAAAAGTTAAAGCTAACAGTTTATTTTATATTGTCTCAACAAAAAACCAACAACCACTGGGTTATTGCGAACCAGTGGGTTATAGAGACAAAGATACAATGTAAAATAGTGCAAGCAAGGCGGGACAATAACTTTTGTGAGAGACCTGGCACTATAGTCCTAAACATTTCAAAGACAGTTTTTATATTTTTTTAAGAAGTTACTTTGATATCTACATGTAAATAAGAATACAATGTAAAATCAGAACAACCTTGTGCTCAAAATGATCAAAAACTTTAAAAATATTAGAGAACAGAACTTAATGCTTTGGTCAATGACATTGGTATGAGATAAAGACAATAAATTGACTAGATTTCTACTCTTCTAGATTAAAATTTTTTTAACAATAGATAGAAGTCTAGATTCTACTTCCAAACAAATATGACAAACAATAAGTCTACCACCAGAAAGATGATTATTCAGACCTGTGAAACATAAACTCAACTCAAACAATGTTATCAACATTGTCATTAACTTAGGCCTACCATTGTCAATTCAACTAAGATCTGAAATACTAGACAAATTTATTTCTATTCAATTTTGATGTCACCCAAAATCATGTGCTGATTTGATTCATTCTTGATCTCTAAAAGTTAATAAGGGCCTATTAAATCTATGGTCAAAATTCTAACTTCGTAAATATAAGAATTTATTTATTTACTGAACTTTTAAAGACCAACACGCATTCTCATTCTGATCTCAAACTCAATCAACTGAGTGAAAATGAAATGTAAAATTCATGACAATAATTTTCATCAAAATTATTCAAATATCATGAATTTTATTAAAGAATGACCATCAATAAATCTTTTGCCTCTGCTTTAGATAATGTTAAGATCAATTTAAATGTGTGTATTTTCACACATTTTCTGTTAAAATACCAATTTATTACCGGGTTCTCTTTCATCTCCTCTACTGGAGGGTTTGTGGTTTTTCTGCCTGCTGGGCGACGGGGAAAGCTCTGGGTCGCTTGTGCTCGAATACCGTTGCCGATAGTCACTATACATGTCCTCCATGTAGCCCGAACTCGATAAACGTCGGTAATCATGCTGAACTCTCCGCCTTTTCCCGTATTCTGGACTACTCAGTACTCCTTCTGGTGATTGAATATTATCTGTTTTTACTTCTAGAAAAACTGGAACCGAATTCCCTTCTTCAGGCGCCTTGTTTTCCACATCTGAAGTGAAGCCTGTTTCAGGCTTCACATTAGTGTCGTCGTCTGCCATGTTTTTTCTGTAACATTTGCGGGTTGAAAAAAATGCGTGCTTTCGAGAAGTGATAAAACGGCATCAATAAAAACCATTATAAAGATAACAAAATAGAGTGGGTAGCTCCGACGCATACATTTTACCCTCAAAAACTCTCTAAGGACTAATTTGATTTGATTTATTTGATAATACTTGTAATTTTACTTAAGTTATGATAAAAGTTCTCATCTAAAGAGAAATGAAATGAGAATTCCCTTCTTGGCTCATTGCATTGATGGCCTCAAAGTGAAACAATTACACTATCAAAAGAATCCTGATTTTTTTTTCTTCTTTTTTTTTCACGACCTTGAATGGACAGGAAGACTGTAATTTATTGAAAGTTTTTTTTTTTCTTTTCTAAATACAAATACAACTAAAGTGAAGGGTTTGAAAGTTTGTTTTCTCTCTCTCTCTCTCGTCTCCTCTCTCTCTCTCTCTCTCTCTCTCTCTCTCTCTCTCTCTCTCTCTCTCTTTCCCTTATTAAAAAAATGTTTTGTGTCTTATTTTTTTTTAAACACTTGATCCCGTTTTCTAGTGATATTCAAGAAGTTGAAACCAAAGATATATATCCCTAGTCTATTATTATTATGATTTCTTTCAAAGTGTATACTGGGAACATAAATTATATTGATATCGGCTTTACTTCCTAGATAAAATAAGGAAGAAATGAAATGGAAGTAACAGTCATTACAGACATCATAGGTCGAGATCAACATGATAAATCATGATAATATGCTTAGTCTAGGACTATATTTTCTTCATTCTTCATAAATAAAAAACAAATTTCTACAAGGTATTGGAGACCTCGAAAGCACAATACTAGTATTCAATTAGAGACACCAGCATGGGTGCGTTTAGGGGGTTTCCCCTGAGTTCCCCCCACATGTCACTATAGCGCACTTTGACGAATGGATGCGTCTCGAATGATATATATATATATATATTAATCCATTGTAAGTCACTATTATTCCACGAATAACCATTAACAATTTAAACTACATGTATACTGTAGTGTAAAGCTAAAATAAGACCAGCACGAGACATGCATCCTATACCTATTCCAATATTAGAGTCTGATCTTGTTTCATGCAGCCTAGCCTAGCAGCGCTATAAATTTGGAGCCACGTCATATTATTAAAAGCAGATTGGACGACACATAAACAGGTGCGGGTGGAACTTTAATAGTTTCAGGTGAGTTATTATTATTATTTTTTTAAATATACTCTTAATAAGAACTAACATAAACAACCTTTATATTCTTCAAACGAAGATGAAACAATGTGGAAAAACAATTCAAACAAGGAGAGAATAACAGATGTAGACGATCGAAGACTGTCCAAAAGACCGGCGAGTTGAAGTCCCCATTCACCAGTGATCACGAAGCCGCCAGCGCCGGGCTAATTGTGGGGCCCACTTGCCTATCGACACCCGAGCACGGGAACGAGGGTAGCTATTTGATCACTGGCACTTGATGGAAGTCCAACTTTGTTGTTGCAAGTTTCATGTTGCTTGTTTGGAGCATCCCAAGATTTTTTTAGGTTCTGGTCAGTTATCTAAATCGACAACAAAGTTTCAAGTCTGTCATTTTCTGTTTCTGAAGTAAACTAACTTAAAGTTGTAGCACGGAGAAAAGTTCCTCCATAATTTAGTAATTTATGCATGACGCTCGAATGATCACGAATTAGCATATGAAATACACTACCATTGTGCCTTCCAATGAACAATAGTCACGATAAAATTTAGATTTGTCATTTATTTTTTTGGTAAGTCCTCATTTCTTTATGCGTTTTGAATTATTGGGCGTACGTCCGACAGTGGATTCGTTGAAGTTCCTTTTTTATTTTTCTCTTCTTTATTCTAAAAAATATTGAAAGAGTGGGTCTACGCCCAACCGTTTTTGAAGTCGCGTCTTGCAGTTTTTCTTGCAAAATGATCTCCGTTTTGGTAATGATTGACAGCGCGCACGACAAAGCGGTCTTTATCGGGAACAGCTGAATCGCGTTGTTCAGTTACGGTCAACGCACTTCAGTCATCGCAACCGGGAGGAGGAGCTCCTCGCGATAGCTACCAGTAGCTAATCAGAGCGCCCAACAATCAAAATGCATTGTTCTCTATTTCTGTAAAAGCGGAATGGTAGACTTTTTTCCGTGTGTAGCTGAAAATGGAATTGTGTTTGATAAATCTGTAGGGCTAATCTAGGCCTAGAAATACTTTGTATTAATTCTCAAAATTATACAACTTTAAATGTCTGATACGTAACATTTTCAGAAAGTTTTTGTTTTTTGTTCTTCATTATTATTTTTTTGATCTCACACAGTTCTGCAAGGATTTTTTGTAGACCAAGGGCATGCAAGGCTATTCCGAAAAAATGACTTTACTAGCTGGATTTCAACAGCTGATGTGAGAAAAGATTTTCCCCTGATTTTCTAAACTTCCATTATACACTATAATAGATTCTAGCCATACATGTATTATAGAACTCTTTTATACCTGCTGTTTCTCTCATTTTTATCAAGACCAAATAATTCAGAATGGAAGGTGATGTTTACTGGGAGGATTACGAGGACATGATGGAGGACTACCTCCCGACCTTACAGGACCTTGAGGACATGGGCATCGACCCCGAGCAGCTCAAAGACCTTCCGGACGAAGCCCTGTACCAGCTCCTCCAGCAGTACATGATGGCCAGTGGCCACCAGATGGGAGACGGGTACGATGACGATTACCCACCAGGAATGGATGGTATGGGAGCGGAGACAGAGTTCTCCTACCGCGAGCACCTTCAAGATTGTACGATACCTGTCGCTTGGCAAGCCATCCAACTCATGATACCTATCTTTCTGCTCTGTGCAAGCTTGAGGTTGTCCACTATACTTGGTGAGTTGTGCCATTCAGTGTCAAGCTAGTATCTTTAGTATTTTGAAAATGAGAGAGCACATCCAAAACTATGAAAATGTATAATTATGCTGAAGTTATTTAAGATAGAAGGGACATTTTTAATATATTTGTCTGAAGATCTTCTTATCCATTAAAACAATGAGCTGATTTAAGTCCAATAACATTTCATACTTAAAGTACACTATTTGTATCAAATTGTCAAAATATTTGTGTTTATGCTAATGTTCTGATGTCGATATTACTCAATGATACAAAACTACTTTCCAAAAATCCATTAATAACGACTTACAACTATCCTCTTAAACCAACCACATATCTCAAGACCTTTCTCTGTTGACCTTGTTCTAGAAATCCCCACAAGTATTCTTCACATTGTCTGTGCATGTTCCGGTCTGTATCTGATTTGGATGACATTTGAAATGCAAGCTGCATACATCATTGGACTAGCTTTATTAGGATACCTACTACTTCTGTTTCTTGACCTTGGTGGTTTTAAGCAAAAAGGACCTGCCATTGCTGTGTTATGCATAGCAACCATTATTTCATGGTGAGAAATATCTCATTTAGTCTGCTAGATAACGTTAGTACAATTGTGTTGAATTTAATATATACCGTACTGAATTTATAAAGGCCTTTTTCATTAGGCTATACCAAGCACATGATATAATGATATAATAATGTTGAAACTTATAGACAATTTATGTAGTTTATAATTTTTATTTTTTATTAATTTTTTTTATAATTTAAAAAGTCCCCAAGAATTTGCAAGTATTGTTGTTAACATTTTATATTTTACTGTTTAGATATTGAAAATTGCCTAAATATTAATTTGCTTGTTTTTTTTTTTGTGTGTGTGTTTTTTTTTTTCTATTCAGGGAGTTGTTCTTGGTTGATACAGTCAGTTGGCATAAAATTAGAGGTGAGTATTTCTAAGCATCTATACTTTCTTATGTATCACTTTAATATCCATGGCAAACAAGAATTTAATAAGATAAATTGAAACCAATGTCAACTATCATTTTGGGAATGCCGTCTGTAAATTACTTTCACTTAAACGCATGCTCACAAAAATGTGTATTAAGTAACTATAAAGAAGAGGAAAGCTTTATGTATTCAACTTTCATCATTGTTATGTCTTGTTTATGTAGGTTGCACAGATGATTCTAATGATGAAGGTGATATCAGTGGGCTTTGATCTAGACCAAGGGACGTTGTCAAGTTTACCCAGTCTACATGAATACCTGGGCTATACATTCTGTGTGGGTACTGCTATCTTTGGGCCTTGGGTCAGCTTCAGCAGCTACATGGACATGCTACAACCGCATCCATTGGTAAGAGCACCTGCTTGATAATACAATTCTCACCCTTTTGTTACCACTAAGTCTTTTCTCATCAGTTGTCACATACATGTATGAACTTCAAGTGTTTACTGTATAAGGCAATATTTATTTTTGTGTGATCCGGAACTGCTTGTAATTTGATAAAATTCACAGAATATCTGTGCATGAAAATGTTGGCTTACAGTATTATGAGTTACGGTGCTTTGGTTTCTAAACAATTTGTTCCATTCTGAAGGGTAGAGGACCAAGTGAAAGTTCATTGTACTTTGAACATATCACATGCTGTCATGAGGAGTGAAATGTACAATGGTAGTGTTTGGTTTTATTCATTAACATGTATGTATTGTTATATTTTATGACAATTTAGGATACATTAGTAAATGGTGCCAGCAAATGAGTTTGTCCTATTCAATTTTTCTTTATTTCAAAACAATTCTGTATAGATTTTGGATAATTGGTGCTGCAAGAATCTTTAAGAATAACAATTTTGATACAGTTAACTCTAATTAAAATGTCGTCTGTGTCTTCTTCATTTTCAGACTTGCTACATGCCCCCTCCATGTACAAATCCTGGATCTGCCACTGATTATTATTGAATTGTAAATTACTTGCATTATGCCTTTTTATACTAGATGTCCTCTTTTTAATTTTTTAAATATTGTCTTTCAGAATGTCCAGTGGGTAATCCATGTACTCACCAGTTGTTCTTGGCTATCTGTATGTCTCCTTATATCTGTCTGTATAACACCTATTCTCTTTGTCGGATATAAAGCAAGGTAGGGGATATTAATATTATATTATACAAATATACAATGACAATCGAGGATCTGGTTAAAACTATTCGCATCGAAGGAACATCACATAGTACTATTCTCTCGAGGGCCATCGGCCCGAGAGAGAATAGTACTATGTGCGAATAGTTTTTAACCTGTTCTGAGAATGAGTCATTGTATATTTGTTTTATATCCTTCCACTATATTAATACCATTCCTTTAATTTTTTAATGAACAAAATTATATAGTCTATTCTTACCTTTCTTCTGGATCCAATAAGTACAAGTACTTACAAAGCGCCCGTTTTTGTTCGAGCACCGACGAAAATCTTGCGAGCGCTGAATCGAGTGAGTTGATGTCGATCTCATCACAACTCACACCATCAATTTGTGAACAAAATTCACGGAATATAGATACAGCATACTTAATTTGTTTTCTGAGTATTTAACGCTGTCAGTCGAGTTCATGAAATCCACAATTTCCTCGTCATTATACTGCTGAAATCTTCCGTTATTACCATCAATCTGGCAACTAGTGGGGCAGCCATTTTGTCTGTTTACAAACAAAAATCAGCTGTTGCGCACCTGGTCAGTGCTAGTGCAGCTCGCCGAAAGTTTCCCGTGGATGCGCGCATGCAGTGGAGAATTCAGGTAAAAGCAGCAGAGTACACCGCTCGCGATAATGCGTTGCGCAACTCGTGAATAGGGTGGGGGGGGGGGGTCGGAAAAACGTATAGTCCAGTTTTTCCCTAGGGAAAAAATGTACTATGCGTGACGTCATGAAGAAAAACGAACTATTTCTTGAGAAACGTTTTTCTTAGTTAAACTATTCTTTTTCTCCTTGTGTACACTCTCAATGCAAACAATCTTAGATAAGGATATAAATTGTTTTATTTCTTCATTTATTTATTTTTAGTAGGGCAGCTCCATCAATGAATTAAATATTGTTTTCTGTGAAGGCAAAAATAATAAAAAGATTTTTTTTTTTAAATGACAATACAAAATAACAAAACTTGCAATTGTAACATTGTAAAAGTATTCAATATTGAAATTTTTATTGTCATGAATGTCACCAATTTCTATCTGTTTATTTTATCTGGGTCTATAAAAGAAAAAGAAAGAATACTTGTAACTAAAATCTTTCTGTTCTCCAATTTATTCACAGATGGTTACTTGCATACAGTGATGCAGCATCATTCAGATATAGTCATTACTTTGTGAGTTATCTATCTGCTGCTTCAAGTGTTCTAGCTGGATATGGTGCTTATAAAGATGGTGATGGCAGTACCAATTGGTAATACTATTTACTGATTTATCTCATAAAGCTCTGATTGTGAGACCCTAAATTCATAACTGTATTATTTTGCATGAAGTGCTATTGATTCTTTATGAAATCAAAAACTGTCATGTCTCTGTCGAAGAAAGCTGATTTACTTATCCTTCATTTCATTAATGAACATACAATGTGTTGTGAAATGAATTATTTACTCAATGAATGTAATAGGAAGGAAATTTTAACGAAACAATTGGATATTTATAGAAGGAAAACATCACAGTTTGATCCCCAAGTGGCCAACTTTAGTTTCTACTTAAAGGTGCATTTATTTTTTATTATATTGTGCATGAATCAATTTCATTTAATAAGTTATCACAGAACTAGGGAAAAACTTGACTTATTATTGAGAATATTGTCTCCTGTCGATTTTGTGAAAAGCCCAAATTTTCGCATACAGATATGTAGGTAATGTGGGACGAGGTGGGGAAGTTCGCGAGGTCATAATTTTGCGGGTCCCCTGAGATCTCGGCTGTCGACCGCGCGATCGCGACAAAAATTGACACGCACATCACACAGGAGGAAATCTTCAAAATTGCATTGTCAAATGTTCCGAAAAATTTTAGAAATTACCTAATTATGCTAATTTAAGCATAAATTTACACATTGCTCTAATTCATTAAATAAAGCTCCAAAGCTGCTAATTTTTTATTTATAAACTCTTTGTAGGATTCTTATGAAATGTATTTCACAAAAAATTCTGTATCAAATTTCATTTCTTATGTATTTCTTTGTTTTTTGACTTTTTGTTTTCTATTGTTTTTCGATGAGAATTGTCGGCGACATTATCACAACCACAAGGAACCAAAAACTAATTGATTTTAAGCGGTAAAAGCAAAAATAATCATACATTTATGAATACTGACTTGAAATACATTTGTATTGGATTTGTAAATGAAATCACATTATGAGCAATTTTCGGTCTGACGAGCATGTACAAAATGTTCCGTAACTTTAGAGCCGTGTACCCGTACGTTGCAAATTTGGTCTTAAAAGTTGCACGAGACTTGCAAGAAAAAAGTCATGAAACGGCATGTCAACAGCTTTAGGCGTTAATGAGATCTTGTGCGGAACGTCGATGGGGCAGAACCCGCCCCCCCCCCCAGGCCTTTCAGGGTTTTAAGGTTAAAATTTTCCTGAAGACTGACTCACCAAAATCAAATTAACACAAAAATAATGACTTATACAGTACTTGACATCCATATTGTGAATGAAATCTCTGTCATATCAGGAATCACAATTAGAAGGAGAAAGAACGCTATTTTCAAAAACCTCTTTGTTTCTTGACTACCCAGTCACATCGATGGGAATGGCTCCAAACAGGACCAAATAATTACATTACACTCAATGACAAATATGTCATAAGATTGATGTTGATCTGGTCATGTGACTGGAGGTGCCTTATTGAATATTGACTCACACATTCTTTTCTACATATTTTACAGGGAGTTTTCTGTTGCCAAGCCCCTCCACATAGAGCTACCAAGATCACTGGTTGAAGTGGTGACAAATTGGAACCTGCCCATGCATTATTGGCTGAAAAACTGTAAGTTCTACTTGGCTGTGACATGTTATATGTATACTGTAGTTGACAAGAGCAACAGATAAAATTAAAATGACCCTAACTCCACCAACCTCCCCAGCACTGCCCCTTGCCCTGCAAAGATGCCAATGCAAATAGTTAAAACAACTGAAACAAGTGTTTTGTTTACAAGAGAAAGAAATCTATTGATTTGAATGCATTAATGAAAGATTGAGGATGTTTTTCAAAAAATGAAAGTTTTCCTTTGCCATCCCCGCCTTCTTTCTCCCAGTCCTCACTATCTGTATTTATCTCACTGTTCTACAAAAACATGCATCTCTTACCAATCATCTATAGATTGAAAAATGTATCGTAATAAAGATCTCTCAATATTTCAAGTATTCAGTTGATTAAACATTAATTTTTAATTTGTTTCCCCTATTCACATTACTTGTAGATGTTTTCAAAACAAGCAAAAATTTGGGAAACTTTGTCGCAGTACTCATGACATATGCTGTCAGCTCAGTCCTCCATGTAAGTTATTTCCATTTATTGTCCACTAACTCAAGTTTGCAAGTAGACTAAAAACGGAGTTTCTGGTTGTGTGTCCATGTGTGTTCAAAATTATAAATTTGATACTTCTCTTTAATTTTTTTCCTATTTTTATTTTGATCTGATCGTTTATGATGGCTGACGGCTTTGTTATTTTTACAACTATAAAAATGTATTATTAGTCTTCTTTGTGCAAATTTATTAAAAAATCACAAAATATGCCTCTTCTCCTTGAAAATAAAAAAAATGAAAGCTGTTTCATTGATTAACACAGTATTATGCTATAGTCATTCCTTTTTTCCTTGAATAATTTAGGTGGTGTCCAGAATTTATCAGTGTTTTATCATCACCTCCAATCATATATGCCAAAGCATTCTGATATGAATGGGTGTCCAATCACATCAGCATAATGTCCACAAAGTGAACATAAAATAGGAGGAACCCCAATACCACACGATTGACACCTCTTCATATACACTGCCATGAATTGTGTATACGAACCAGACAAATGATATTCAATTAAAACTCTAATAAATCACTTGATTTCTTTTCCTTTGTTTTCAGGGTCTCAACTTTCAGCTTGCAGCTGTACTTCTCTCTCTTGGGTTCTACTCATATTCAGAATATGGTAAGAAATTCTTACTTTTATAGTAATATAATTTCAGTCCCAAACATATGCAGTCCGAAAGTATACCTGTACACACCACAGATGATATTTTGTTATAACATGGCCATTCTTCCTTTCCAATGTTTTTTTTAATAGTTATCATGTCTTTGTGTCTATTTTTTCAGTAAAACAATATTTGTATTATAAGGAGGCAAGTGGCTTGCCTTGTGATGGGAGTACACTGTATTATATATTGACACTTTTCACAAAGTAAGATACATCTTAAAGTTAGAGAAAACAATAAGACACATTATGAAGTAAATTTTAGGAATACTAATTAAATTCATTGATATTGAATTTGGAAAATGTTTTATTTTGTCTATTAATGACTGTTTTGTGTACTAATCGAATGAATCTTTTTTCATTCTCTTTCTTTTTAACAGTATTCAGACATAAATTAGCTGAGATATTCAACGCCTGCATAAAGGCAAGGAGATGTAGAGGAGAGTGCATACATCATTATAAAAGCGTGAGTACTTCTTTTATGTTGATGATTAATTTCTGATGAATACAACAACATTAACACATTTTATGGTGTGATATGAATTTTAGTTTATAATTAGCTACAATGGTGACTCACTGACTGTACACATAATAGGTCAGGATAGGATCTATTTAGAGAGAGAAAATAGTTAGAATAAGTATTGTGATATTTTCTTCATAATTTCTTAATCCTATCCTTTATATTCCAGTGTAATATGCATGATGGAATGAAAAGAGCTATTAAAATGTTTCATTAAAAACGTGTATCATTATATTTATATTCGTATATATATTTAATCAGCTTCCACATTCATTAGATAACCATAAATTGTCAGTTACTCCATTTCAGATTAAAGTTAGGAAGGATAATTTAGTCTTTTTACTACTTTGTACTTTGATAATAATATTGTTCGTCATTCTCTTACCCATACCCTTCTTTCTCCTTCTTCCCTCCCGACACCCGCCCCCCCTCTTCTCTCTCTCTTTCTCCTGCCCGTCCCCCCACCCCCCCCTCTCCTTTCCCCCTCTTTTCCACTGTCACTCCTACTCTCTCTTTCTTTCTCCTTTTCTGGATGACTTGCCATGTCTGAATGTATTATCATCAATAGACACATCCATGTGTGATTGCAGCGAATCTATCATTCAGTCTGTTAGCTGTGTTTCATCTAGCCTACCTAGGAGTTATGTTCAACACAGATTCAGAGATACAAGAAGAGGTAAAGTAATACAGTCCACTCTCATTATAATGAGCACATATCCAATCTATCATTCAGTCTGTTTAGCTGTGTTTCATCTAGCCTACCAAGGAGTTATGTTCAACACAGATTTAGAGATACAAGCACATATCCAATCTATCATTCAGTCTGTTAGCTGTGTTTCATCTAGCCTACCTAGGAGTTATGTTCAACACAGATTCAGAGATACAGGAAGAGGTAAAGTAATACAGTACACTCTGATTATAATGAGGACATATCCAATCTATCATTCAGTCTGTTAGCTGTGTTTCATCTAGCCTACCTAGGAGTCATGTTCAACACAGATTCAGAGATAGAAGAAGAGGTAAAATAATACAGTTCACTCTGATTATAATGAGCACATATCCAATCTATCATTCAGTCTGTTTAGCTGTGTTTCATCTAGCCTGCTTGGGAGTTATATTCAACAGAGATAGCAGAATAGTTATATAAGGTACAATTCCCTAAATACAATTCTCTCCCTTTATTACAAGCATGGATTTCACATTTTGTAGTTAAGCAGTTCTCCAATTTCATTGCTGTAAAACTATGAAATCATACATGTAGAGATCATGGTTATGTAGATAAATTGAACCAATTGTATTATGTATAGTGTACAGTGTGACTAAAATACACATGAAATGCATGGTGCCATCAACCCTTTAGGAAATCAGCACAAGAACCCATTTTGCTTTACTTACATTATTTTCTGTTGGATAGATCTTATTTCCTATACAATTCTTATTCTGTATTATGTTTATATCTTGCAGGGCTACACCATGGAGCATACGCTTGGGAAGTGGTCAAACCTTGGCTATGCCAGTCACTACGTAGTGCTCGGGACATACATCTTCTATTGGCTTATTAAATGAGCATGTAATAGAGATAAAAGAGCAGTCTCTACTTTCGATGTCATACGTTTTGAAAAGTGTTAGCACATCTTCCAGCATATTTCCATTAACCAGCTTGAAGTGGATGAAAAAGTGAAGTGTCCAGGTTTAGAAGATAAGGCGCTGAACTGTCAATTGACAGGTTCTAGGTTCAGGTCCTTGCTACTTGACCAACATCCTTTTCAAGGCATTAATCTACATTTGCCACACTCAACCCGGGTGCAGCAAAATGGGTAACTGGTGGGACTTTCCCCTAGGAAGCACTGTGTGCAGTTGATAGTTATTACAGGATATTAATGTCCTAAGCTCTTTGAAAGTGTATAGACACATCATATACCAAAAGATATTTGCTATAAATACCTGAGTGATTCACTAAGAATTTAAAATCAATTCCAACTATGGACCTATGGAACTATAACATGGCTATTGATCCAAAAATGAACTTTATCCCAGTTGGGATTGATTTTAGCTGTTAGTGCATCACCCCCAGTACAGTCTACTCCTGTTAAAACAGCTTGAAATGCAACAAATTCCATTGTATCAAGGCAACTTCCCTG
This sequence comes from Paracentrotus lividus, assembly GCA_940671915.1. Lineage (NCBI taxonomy): Eukaryota > Metazoa > Echinodermata > Echinoidea > Camarodonta > Echinidae > Paracentrotus > Paracentrotus lividus. The sequence goes on along the minus strand of CALNVZ010002100.1, from coordinate 34,199,118 downwards.
TCCCAACATCAAATACATTCCGTGCCCTCACTTCACTAAATCAAGATTTTTTTCCGAGCACCTTATGATAATAGAAGTAGACTGTGTTTTTTTATGAACACTTGAACTATGTTGTATGCTAAGAGTTAACGTCTTTTAGCTGAAAATGGAATTTCTTTTTGAGACATGAAATAAAGAAAAATTTAAAATTACAGAAAGTAGAGTTATTGCTGGAAGTTTGCCAAAATCATTCTTTCCTTAGATGCAGTGCTGTGAATTGCAACATATGTGTTATTCTTCAAATTACTTTGTATTAATGTTTTAATGTTTTGGGTTAGAACTGCTTACATGCTGCTTATGAATTTTGAGTTAGAGAACATTATTCTGAGAAAAATTTTGTATGCCTTTTGTTACTTGAAGAATGCGCTAGTTTTTGTAGTAAAAAAAAAGGTGCTTTAGTTATTTATTTGGGTGTCTTTTTTTAGATGTAATTTGCAAACGTGCACAAAGTATTCTTATTAACATCATAAATTTTCTCCTTTTTTTCTCTCTCTCTCTCTTTTATTTCAAATGTACAAGTAGAGATATTGTTTTGCGAATAAAACACTTCAATTACATGTTACTTTTTGCAGGAAAGAAAGTTTAAAGCAGTGCCAAAGATTTTTGCTTTTGAGTAAACTGTTGTACATTTTTTTTTTTGAAATCTTTTATTTATAAATTTTGTTTTTTACCAAGATGTATTCAGAAAAATAAAAGTGTTTCTTTCCTTTTTTTCCCCCTATATTCATTCCTAGTGCCTTAATTTTCATTATAAAAAATGTGCCTTTTTCATTAATTAACATTCTCTTCATATTTATGCCTTGCTTATATCTATATTATTGTTTGCAATATTAAAACCTTGAATACAAATATGTATCCATTTCATTATTTGCATATTTAATACGAAACATACCAGTTTACTTAATTTGTTCCTGCATACTGTTTGTCTCGCCTGAACGAAGTTCGACAGAGACCTTGTAATCACTTTTCCTGTTGGTCTTTTGGTTTGATATGAAAAGTTTTTTGTTTAACTCTCATTTCTTTATTTTCTGCATCATTTGTGTTCACACTTGGTACAAATGATACTTGGGTAATACCAAATATGTGTTGATACGGATGATGAGATCAAAGGTCATCTAGGGTCAAAAGGTCAAATGAGATGATGCCATCTGTTACAAAAATGTTGAAGTTTTTGTTTAACTTGCTCTCATTTCTTCATTTCTCCATCAGTTGTATTCACACATGGTGCAAATGATCATTGGGTAATACCACATGTGTGTTGATGGGGATGATGAGATCAAAGGTCATATAGGGGTCAAAAGGTCAACTAAAAGGTCGACTTTTATTAAACTGTTTAAACTTTGAACAAATGTTTCTTAGGTATTGTCACATATATGATACATACAAAGGTTACATCAAAGGCCATCTTGGGGTCAAAAGGTAATATTGCCAGGCCTTCAAGCGCTCCTACTTTTCCTACTTTTTCACTACTTTTTTGTCAACCTCCTACTTATCCTACTTTTTCTTTGAAATCTCCTACTTTTCCTACTTTTTAACTACTTTTTTGAAAAAGTGAAGAAAAAAAGAATAAATCGTAGGCTTATCCATACCATAGGTTTATTAAGAGATCAAAAATCCTGTCACCTGTTATTAGAATTAATATGTTTGGGTCTGCTCATTTGGAGACATACATGTACATTAAGCATCCCTAATCATAACCTATCCACTTTTTCCCTACACATTTGGGCACAACCAGTCCCAGCATCATGACATGAGTAGCTGTGCATATATTAGCATAATAAGGGAAAGTGCATTAAATATGTTATACATGTAGGTTATTCTGTCTTTAGTTTGGAGAGACATGTACATGTAACTGTGGATCTACTGAAATAAAAGACAAAAAACGAAGCTGGAGACAGAATTTTCAGTCTAGTTTAATGCTTGTTTGGTGTATGACTGAGTCAGTACAGGTTTTTTTTTTTAGACATAGAGTACTGTAACAACCATTATAATAGATTGTTTATGAATGGAATCACCTAATGTTGAAGCTGTTTCTGATGTTGGGTTCTGAGTTGGGTTCTGAGTTGAGATTGTAGATTGAAAAATTTTCAGTTATGACAGGGCCAGCGGAGCGTTTTCAAAAGTGAGGGGGCACAAGTTTTAGAAAAATTCATGCGAACATATTAGGCCCGAATAATAAGGATTTTTACGGGGGGGCGGTTCGAAATGTGAAAAAGTGCACCTTTGCTTTGTGAATGAGCAGATCATATTCAAGCGCGAAGTCAGAGGTCAGTATAATGAACTTTTTTGAGAAATTTCCGAGCGGGTACGTAGCGCGAGCCGAAAATTTTGGCTTACAATTACCTGAAAGTAGTGTATTCTGTACACATTTTGATAATTGTCATTCTATCTGAGACACATTTGCGAGCGCTTAGCGCGAGCCGAAAATTTTGGCTTATAATTATCTGAAGGTAGTGTATTCTATACACATTTTGATAATTGTCATCCCATCCGAGACACATTTGCGAGCGCGTAGCGCGAGCCGAAAATTTTGGCTTAAAATTACCTGAAAGTAATGTATTCTGTACACATTTTGATAATTGTCATCCCATCTGAGACACATTTGCGAGCGCGAAGCGCGAGCGGAAAATTTTGGCTTACAATGATGCAAAGGCCGTATATTTTACGCACATTTCCCCCCTCTACTCTTATGTATTTTGTTTGAATTCTTTTTACTAGATAACGATTGTAATGTGATGTCACATTAATATGCTAATTAAGAACTATATTTCATATCTGTATGATACATGTACCTCATGTTGCTATGGTGTCTTGGCCAGAGTTCCTAGTTGCTAATTAAAAGCATGGATTAACGTGCGTATTGAGTTCTACTAAATCATGGATTTAGTGTCGTCATTCGCGAGTACCAACTATACCATAACATTTCATGGTGGCAGCGGTATAGTCAAGGAAAACGCCAGAGCCTAGGAGAAACATGAAACGCTCGGAAAGGACTGTAATTATACATTGAAAATGGACAGGCTGCTGACTCGAGAATGATTGTAAGTGACGCATCGTATTTCTATGCTGTTAGCTGTACGTACGTCTGTCTACTACGCGCATATGTATAGTGTACAAAAATGTACGCGGACTGATTTTGAGGTGATCGGATTGTGACGCGGATGGTTCAGTGTATACCAGCTAGACAACAACGCGCTTCTTCTTCCATGCGGACTTATGTGACGTAATGCCGGGTCTACTTTCTTCGAGGAATATGGACATGAACAGTTCCAGTTTGACAAATTGGGAACATGAAATTCGTCGTGATATTACTGTTCAGTGAAACTCGTCAGCGTTAAGTGAAGCTCGTCATATATCAGCGATATTCTGAACTTTCGTTACCGCATGAAATTTTTGCAGCTAGAAATGCTTATCAGTCTGGAATTCTAACGTTAGAATTTATCGCTCGTTTGATGGACTTGTGCTCAGATTGCGTGCTGTTTAGCCTGGCGTGAGTGTAGCGGAGGAACGATCGCGAACCGGATGGGAGCCGCAGCTAGCCTGATGTCGATGAGATGCCAACTGGATCCACAACTTTGAATGCAGACAAATTTTTGTTGGACGGCCGACTCCGTGCAGAAACTTGGAAAGGCTGATCGAGTGAGGAAACATTGTGATTGTTAAACAACAAGGAGATGCAAACTGTTTATCTTCAACAGGACGCTCGCGGTGGAGTCGATGTGACAGAGAGACCGGTGGTAAAGCAGTGTTAGCGAGGAGATTCCAGAAAATCGACATTGTTGAATATTCATGTGTTTCATAAGACGCTCCGCGGTGAGTTGATGTCATATTGTGATTTGTGAATCAATGATGAACATCAGATGATATATCCAGCTCGAATGAACATAGAGATCGAGCTTAACTCTATGCAATGAGAAATTGAATGTGAACTTGATGAACGCTTTGCAGAATATGTCCTAGATATTTGCATGCATGTTTATTATTGAGTGGACAGAATGTGATGTTTATGATAACATTGTCATTGCATTGAAATTTGAAACTGATATTCATTGTCAGAAATCTATTGATACTGATATTCGAAATTGATGTTCATTGCAAAGTTGTATCTAGACAAATCTAACTGTTAGAGGTCTAACTTAGAATCTATGTAGAATAGTTGAGCGAAGATTTTGCATATCTATGTACCAGGATAAGGTTACATTATATTTGGTGGATGTGCCTTACTCCTTTCTGTAATAGGATAAGACCCAAAAGCCCTTACTCCTTTCTGTAGACTAACATTCTGACACAATCTGAACATAGTTCACATTCTATAAACTATAAGCCTACTGGATATTTACACATTGAGTGTTTAAGCACTACACTAGCTAGATTGTCAAGATGGGAGATATGAGTGGAATCAACCCCATGTATGGACTGGTCTTCAAAGGATCTTCCACAACTTTTGGCAACTTTAAGCATTATTGTGAGCTAATTTTTGCAGGTCCATTAAACAAGAAACTGATAAAGAAAAGGTGACATACATTTTACTCTGCTAGTCAAGAAGGAATTGCATTTACCAGTCTTGGCAAGCAGAGAAAACTACAACCCAAGGACTATTGATGCATTTACTAAACACATTGAGCCTAAGACAAACTTCAGGCTGAGTCGTTTCAGCTCCAGACATTCAGGCAAGAACAGCAGGAAACCATTGATGATTTCATTGCCCGCTGTAGGATCCAGGCGCAGAAGTGAAAGTTCAAAGAGATGAAACTAATGAACGCTTGATCGAGATGATCATCATTGGCACACGAAATAAGAAGGCCAAGAATTCTACTAGGGAAGATGAGAAGTTGACCCTTGATGGAGCGTTGGACGTCATTCGCACTCACGAAGCAACTGAAGCTAACATGAAGTCACTCCATCATGTGCATCATCCTGCAGTAAACGTAGATGCTTTAAGGACAGTCTAATTCAGGCAAGACAATAAACGTGTTCAATACTGCGGCCGGAACCATCCTCCCAAAAAGTGCCAGCCTATGCACAAGATGCAAGGCATGCATGGACTAATCACTGGCAGTCGATGTGTCGCAAGAGCCGACAGGAGTCCAATCCAGAGAGGAAACCTAACCAAGGCAGAAAAGCCTAGCAGTTGTGGCAATCGAGGACGGCATCAAGGCTATCAAGGACAAGCCGCCAGAAACCTCAGAATAAGACGCAGACTGCATGAGATGAAAAATGACACTCATGAAGATGAGAATTATGATGATCTCCAGGACGACCTGGAAGCCTTGAAGTTTGAGAGTCTTTCCATTGACGGAATTACCAGACTGAAGCCTTTGCAGAGCTTGACATTATGCTCGACTCCAAAGAAGCCAGCTATCCTAAAGGCAAAGATAGACTCCGGAGCTGAAGGATGTGTTACCTCTTAGAATCTTCAAGGCGATGTACCACACAAAGTTGATACAACAGGGACACAAGACAGGACTTTGAAGAAAACTAACATAGTCGTCATGGTATATGGTGAGACAGTTGTTCCAAACCTTGGAACTTTGGATCTACCCTGTTCTACGGGAAGAAGAAGACTATTGCAGAGTTCTACGTCGTAGACAGACCTGGTTCTGCAATCCTAGGTCTACCAAGTAGCTCACCTTGGACTGATCACTCTGACTGTGCAATGAAGACCACAGAAAGCCATGCTCAATCAATGTGAAAAGCACTGAAGGAGCTGTACCCAGATCGCTTCGAAGGAATTGGGAGCTTTGAAGTGAATATCAATAGTAATAGACAGAGATGTCCCACTCTGTGGTCCACCCACTCGAGATGCCCAGTGAGTATCAAAGATGAATTCGAGAAGAGATAGACAAGATGGTACTCTTGATGTATTGAGCCTGTCAAAGAACAACAGACTGGGTGTCAAGTTCGTGTATATCCAGAAGCGAGTGGAAAATGGCGGATATGTTAGACCGAGGGACCTGAAATAAAGCCATTAAGCGCCCTCTATACACCAACGCAAACCTAGATGAGGTCAGACACAAGTTCAGGGTGCCACAGTGTTCTCGACCTTGGATGCGAAACATGGATATTGGTCGGTGAAACTAGACAAAGAGTCGAGAAAGTCTGACACACCTCAATAGTCCATTTGGGCGTTACCAGTTCAAACGCCTACCGTTTGGTTGTGTACCTCACAAGATGTGTTTCAGACAAAGATGTCGCAAATACTGGAAGGATGTCAGGAGTGATAGGGATGGCGGATGACATCGCAGTGATCGGCAAAACAGTAGAGGAACATGACGCCATCTCCATCACCTAATGCAAGTAGCAACAAGAATGGACTGATCTTCAACTGGATAAGTGTCGTATCAAGCGTGACCGTATCAGATTATTTGGTCTCAACTTCGACAAGAACGGGACACATCCAGACAGTGAGAGAATTGCTGCAATCGAAGCAATAGAAGCACCAACTGCAAGAGACAGTTGCAAGAATTCTTAGGAATAGCAACATACATGTCACCCTTCATTCCGAACCTGTCTGCCCTGACAGAGCCCCTTCGGCAGTTGCTGAGAAAGATAGGAGTTCCAATGGTCACCCTCGCATCAGACAGCATTTCAAAAGACTAAAGACGCCATTTCAAGTGAGTAACGTTGGCGTACTTCGACCCAGAAAAGAGTAACGCTAGAGGTAGACGCATCAGCGCAAGGATTGGGGCGAGCACTGACACAGGAAGTGTCAACCGATAGCCTTCGCCTCTAAGTCACTCACAGATGCTGAACGGCGTTACGCCAATATAGAGCGTGAGATGCTGGCAGTAGTATACGCATGCGTGAAATTTCCACAACTATGTGTATGGACGACACTTTACAGTGAGATCTGACCACAAACCCTAGAAATGATACACCTGAAGAATCTCGGAGCTGACCACCAAGGCTGCAGGGAATGCTCTTAAAAATTCATGGATATACCTGACCATCAAGTACAAGCCAGGCAAGGACATGCTCCTTTCTGATGCCATGTCAAGACTCAATCCACTACCTAACAAGCCAGAAGCAGCGATTCAGATCAACTTTGTGATGTTCTCAGACACTAAGCTGACAGAGATTCGGCAAGCCACAGCACAGGACCAAGAACTATGTGCTCTTCGTGATACAATCATCCAAGGATGGCCTGATGAGAGACGCGATGTAAGTCTGGCACTTCGCAAATACTGGCCATATCGAGATGAGCTCTCGATTGAGGATGGCATACTACTCAAGGGACCTAGACTAATCATCCCAGAGAAGTTGAGAGCTGAATACCTGACCAAAGATACATGAAGCCCATCAAGGCATTGCAAGTGTCAACTAAGGCAAAGACATGCATCTTTTGGCATGGAATCAACAAGGATATTGAAGTACTGGTCAGCAAATGCTCAATCTGTCAGAAATACGGCAAAACACTACCTGCCGAACCCTCAGACCCATGAGATACCACAAGACCATGGAAGTCGTAGAGCTGATATCTTTATGCTGGAAGGAACAGAATACCTCCTGATAGCAGATGTGTACTCTAAATACCAATAGTACGGAGATGCCAAATCATCCCACTGGCACAGCTGTCATCAACGCCTTGAAGGAACATTCGCAGAACAAGGGACCCCAGAGAAGCTAGTGAGCGACAATGGCCCTCAATTCAACAGTGTCCAGTTTCACACACATTCAAAGAAGAATGGAACTTCTGTCATGTTACTTCAAGCCCAAGGTATCCACAATCAAATGGGTCTACAGAGCGACAAGTGCAAACTGTGAAAGCTGCCATGAGAAAGGCAAAAGATGCTCACATGGACCCAAACAGAGCTCTCCAATGCCTCAGGGCAACTCCTATTGATGCCCATCTAACCATCACCAGCTGAGCTATTGTTGGGAGGAAAATCAAGACAAACCTACCAGCCACATCCGAAACCAAGACCCTAAGAGAGATGAAGTCAAGCAACGTTTGCTAGAGAGACAAGAGAGACAGAAGATGGACTTTGACAAAAACGCACAACCACTCCCCACCACTTCATCAAGTCAAAATGTTCGTGTGCGGAACCCAGAAACTAAGAGATGGGACGAAGGACGTTGTCCGCAAGCTGTCGCAACCCAGGTCTATATGAAGTAGATACCATAGTGGCCACGTGCTTCGCAGAAACCGGAGACATATTCGCCACACTGGTGAAGCATACAGGCTACCTCATGTACAGCCACACAACAGATGACACAACTTCACACGAAGCATAATGCAACCACAAACAGTCAACAATAAAGACAACCAGGTTGACACAAACACCCACAGTCAATACACTACACGATATGGACGCCATGTCCGCAAACCAGATCGTTTAGATCTTTAAATGTTGACCACATTAATTATTTATAATTAATGTTAATTAATGCGATGAAGCTATTGTGTTTTACCAAACTTGTAAATATTTTTGAAAGGAACAAATTAATCAAAAAATTATTGTGAAAGTTAAGTTGAAAGCAATTCCTTTCAAAGTCACAAATGACATTTTAATAGTACAGCCATTGTCTATATAATATGTATAAATTTGTAGAACTGAAGTTTGAGTTCGCAAACTATATAGTTCAGAATTATCAAATGTTGCAAATATTAACTGATGAGTTTAAATCTTTGGATTAATTTGAACTGAAGTTGTTTACATAATTGTGTATAAACATGCCAAGAAAATATTGCATGATAGAAAACAAAACAAAAACACAATTCAAAAGATAATCAAAAATAATGTTAGGATGTTGACATTCAGTCAGATGGTCGTATAGATTTTAAAACAAACTGTTTGTTTGATTTATTAGAAGAAAGGGGTTGTAATGTGATGTCACATTAATATGCTAATTAAGAACTATATTTCATATCTGTATGATACATGTACCTCATGTTGCTATGGTGTGCTTTGGCCAGAGTTCCTAGTTGCTAATTAAAAGCATGGATTAACGTGCGTATTGAGTTCTACTAAATCATGGATTTAGTGTCGTCATTCCGAGTACCAACTATACCATAACATTTCAACGATCACCTTCATTTTAATAAAAATAAATTGCGAATGCGAGCATAAAAATTTACATAACATTACTTGTTTTGGACGCCAGGGATCACTCAATGTAGCTTTTTGTTTAGAAAACTTTGAGAGCGCGAAGCGCGAGCCGAAAATGTCGGCTTAACGGACCGAAGGTATAGTGTATTCTAGACATAATTTGAAAATTTACATCCCATCACTTCACTTTACAATGTCAGGAGTCAGTCTTTCTGAGAGAAATTTAAGCAGACCATATTCGAGCGCGAAGTGAGGGGTCAGCCTAGTGTAATAAACTTTTCTAGAGAAATTTGCAAGCGCGAAGCGCGAGCCAAAAATTTTGGCTTACAATGACCTGAAGGTAGTGTGTTCTCGACACATTTTGCGAGCAGAAAATTTTACATAACATTACTTATTTGCGGGGACGCCAGGGATCAGTCAATGAGCTTTTTAAAGAAAATTTTGCGAGTGCGAAGCGCGAGCCGAAAAATTTTGACTTATAATTAACTGAAGGTAGTATATTCTAGATTTTGAAATTTGATTGACATCCATCACTTCATTTTGCGACGTCAGGAATCAGTCTTTCTGAGAGGAATTTGCGAGCGCGAAGCGTGAGCTGAAAATTTTGGCTTATGACACCGCATATTTTACGTACATTTTCCATCTTATTTTTTATTTTTTTAAATTCTTCTGTGGGTCAAGATCACCTCAATTTTAACAAAAATAAATTGCGAGGGCCAAGTGCGAGTAGAAAAATTTACATAACTTTACTAATATGGGACATATTTAAGGGATCAGTCAAGGCCTCGTCACACCGAGTCCGGTCCGGTGGCCGGTTCGGCAAACCGTCTCAAATCGCTCCATGAGCGATCCCATAAAAACCGTACCGGTTGCCGTTCCGGCTAGTACGGCATAGCCCGTGTTTGTTGTCACCAGTCTCATTGCAATAGTACACGGCCGATTCATTTCGACCGTTTTTGCCCATTGTTGAACCGGAACGGGCCCGTGCCGTGACCCGGACCGGCCGGACTCGGTGTGACAAGGCCTTTATTGAGAGAACCTTGCGAGCGCGATGCGTGAGCAGAAAAAAAAAATGGCTACTAATCAACCCGAAGATAATGTATTTTAAACACATTTTGCCTCTCCTTTCCGTTCTTCTTTTTCTTTCTTTTCCCTTTTTTCCCTTAGAAAATATTAACATTTCTGGCAAAAAAGTGGGGGGGCC
>CALNVZ010002100.1:34090837-34188800 GCA_940671915.1 Paracentrotus lividus | reverse complement strand
CACAAGCGAAATGTTCAGAAGCCGACCATGCCGACTCCAATATATGCACGGATGTATAGTATATTTCCAGACAATTCATTCTGGGTCTATCTCAACAAAGCCACCCACAACGCTCGTAGTCCCGAATACTTTGATAGTCTCAAAAACCATGCCCATTCCATTCAAGATAGTCACATGAATGCCCGAGTCTGATGCAAAAACAACAATTATGAACTTTGCTGAATAAGTCCCTAAACATTGACATAATACAAAAAAGACAAATGAAAATAAAAAAAAAAGTAAGTAACTTAAGCTCAGTGTAGTATAGGGTAGTAATTAGCTTAACTAAGTATATCAGACGAGATACCGTGCCCCTACCACAGCCGGTGACTCTAACTGGCTTTTATATTACGTTCTCTGTTGGTCTAGAGGGTAGTAGCCTATTATTGATAGCGACTGGTATTAAATAACAAGTACAACTAAGAAAAGAAGACATAGCCGACCTTATTCTGAATAGACCGTCTTCGCTCAAAAGTGCTTAACAAAAAGAAAAAACGAACAACATACAACAATCAACAACACACAAAAAAAAAACAACAACACTAAGAAACGCAACTTTAAAAATCACGAAACAATAAAACCAAGCATAACTTAGGACTCTATCACTTCAATATGGCTTGTCCCAGCGGTTATCGGTTATTTTCTTAAAAATCGATTTCGCGCTATTCATCAATTCCCAGGGGCGCGTGTATATCCTCTTTACATATCCTTGCGACCCTACAATGAATTGATCCGCTCTGTGCCCATGCCGAAGGCATCAAACCAAAATAAGCAAGTGAAGACCCAATAAATAAACCCTCTCCGCGGCCACCCCGGTAATATCTGCTCGGCACCAGACGTGACGTGAACAATCCATGATCGTGAACCTTTTGCTCGCGTTGCCGTACATGAACGAGGGTGCAAAAAATGCGGCTGTACCCGAAAATCACGGAAATTTCCGTATTTTGGCCCCCCTGGTAATACCAATCACTGAACTCCCCCACTGGTCCATGTCAAAATCCAACTCACTTGTAAAAATATTTTCCGATATTGCAAAAGAGCATTAGGTTGTTATAGATTCTAGTTGATACCTAGAAACTATATTGTCGACCGTGAGCATGATGATCAGCTTACCTTGATATATCCGGAGTATGACAAGCTTCTATAATTCATAAATGTCAGTTGCCCATTAAAACAAGATGCCACAACTTTTTTAGGGTTCACAAATCTAATCAAGTTATAATGTTGCAGAATTAACTTGTCTACAGTAGTTAGTTTCTGACGTCATCCAAAAAAACGCCGAACAACAAGCATCATTAGTCGCGACATGTAAACACCGACCCGCAAACCTTAATACTAATTTGCATGCTTCTAAAACTACATTTGCACATCGATGCGCAGAGAATATCACCTTGTCTACATATGAGAGATATACATACCGTAATTGAAACTGATAGTGCCATAACGAAGTTCAGTTTTCCTGTGGAATTACTTGAGCGATATGCATAATTTCAGGTTTTTTAATTAATTGTCTACTCGTACAACTCGAGTATTCGATAGGTTTCATTGACAGTTATTGATCATAGTAGTCATTCAGACAACTTGCGTTGTGTGTTTGTGTGTTGGGGCGGGGTGGGGCGCCAGGGTTGGAGCTGTGGTAACCAAACCTTTTCGCAAATTTTTTAAATAACTATACTTAACTTCCTTCACAAAACGCTGCAAAATTCGGATAAAATAATCACCAGTTTCAGTATAAGACAGGGGATTCGGAGCGGGGGGGGATTCAAGCCACATTTTTCAGTAGAGGGTGTGCTGTACAAAAAAAAAAAATGCTTACAAGTGTAACAACACCCTGCCAAGTTATTAATGCGGAAAATATTTTCATTAAAAGGTTATGCTATTTTTATTCATATGGAGTTGCTTTTTGTCCGCTTTGTTGTTTCAACTTATCCCCACTGTTGGCGAAAGAGTCGAAATTACATGTTTGCAAACAATGCGTTCGCGTTCATCCAAGGCGTAAAGACATTACCACACAAAATGGTGTACCAGAAGCATGCGGAAAGTACTCATTTCAGAATATGTAATAAATAATTTGATGTTTATTAAATTTGTTTCTTTTAATAACATTGTTCTAGGTGTAAAGTTGTTTTGACTTCACTCGGTTAAGCTAAGTTGTAACTCTTATGGTTATCTCACTTTGTCATGAACGTTTCTGACTTATAGTTTGGTACGCGGCTGAAACGGCGAATTCGAGCCCATTGTCCGGAGACGCGTCCGATACCTCTTCTGAGTCTCCGTAACTCTTTCGGGAGTCTCCGACACCTCTCACTGAATTCTGGGAAAACTCAAGGGCCTGTTGCGGTCGACAATTACTCTTAAGCATGCAAGTGTTACTCATTCGTGGATCAACTTGACGAATCAAGGACGAGAATTTATTGAACACAGAGAGTCTAGTCAGATTATCAAGCTGTATAACAAAAGCACCCGTTCCGGCACAAGTATTACATCTGGGCCTCAATAAACACTCTCCTTTAAAAGATTAAGTTCCGCAGTAGCTTTTTATCAGGGGATGAAGTTGCGTTTATTTTTTGTCACCTCATTGTTTCTGTCGTCCCTGTCATCATCTCTATCACCCACTCTGATGCACATAGTCGACCAATTGAAAACCATGTTTGCATAACAATGCATCCTGCTCGCGTCTCATCCAAAGCGTATAAGCAGACTTCAAGCGCTCTACTTTTCTTGGCATAATCCTCAACTACTTTTCCTAACTTTTAACTACTTTTGAAAAAGTGAAGAAAAAAAAATAATCGACTTAGGCTTATCCATAAGTTATTAAGAGATCGAAAATCCTGCAGCCTGTTTTATTAGTTAGACATAAATATATTGGATAGTCGGGCCGGTCTGCTCTCCCCCCAATTTGAGACATAACATATCGTACAATGAAGCATCCCTATTCATAGGCTAACCCTATCCACCTTTTTGCACATGTGCGCACAACCAGTCCCAGCACTCATAGACATGAGCAGACCTCCAACAACAAAAATCGATTCCGTATTTTCGAAATCCTCTCTTTCGTGACTTAAGGGACGCGTAGCTAATGTCATCTGATAGCAGGTCTATGAATTGCCACGAGTTCCGGAAGACCATCATACGCCAATACTACCATCAGCACTCTTTCATGTAGCATAGAAAACATTTCAATTCGTCCTCAAGATGACATAATGTGTGCGTTATTCGCACCTCATTCTAGCCAGAACGAATAGCTCTTGTGCAGGGGATGACACACTTTCAAAATGTATTGGCATATTTAACCTTGTTTTCTATTGAAAATAAGATGCATAAATAAAAAAAAGTTGTTCAGGTCGACAGCGGGATGGGGATTGACATTTTTGATGGATACTGAAGAAGATAATTATGACCATTTAATGAGTGTTTGTACCCCATATATCCAAATGAAAAAGACAAAAATACGATTTTAGAGCTGCGAGTAAACCTGCGGATGATTAGCGCTGGCAGGGATAAGGTGCACTGTAAGATGGGTTATATGTTGATATTCCTGAGCTCCTTAGTTTCGAGAGGATACATGCACAATGACTGTAGTGGATGACTAACTTGGAAAATAATATAAAAACAACGAAACGAAGATTTATAATGAGAGACAGAATTTTCAGTCTAGAGTTAATGCATCTTTGGGTGTATATGATCTCTTATCATGTTTTTTTTTAAGAATATAGAGATACTGTAACTATCCTATATCTTTCAACTAGGCACACCGGAGATAGAAGAGCACACAAAGGAGTTTGAAAGGCTGAAGCATCTGATGTCGTATGGGTTCTGAGGCCAGATTGTATATGATTGACGAAATTAAAAGTATATAGTATGACAACTGAGAGAAATTATGCTACTTAAATTGTTTAGAGTGTCAGCTCACCTTGGGCAATTGTATCCTTTGACTATAAGTTCATCTTTATTCCAGATCCATAGCATGCAGTAATCTACAGTTGTGGAGGCTATGATTATTTCCCTTTTACTTTTCAAAATTGCATATGCCATTCTTACAGCATGTCCAACAGAAAATGCAATGGCACATTTAAATGAGTATAATTTGAAAAGTTAGCAACTCATGAATTGTATATCGATCTAATAATAGTAAGATTGTAAACTAGCATTTATTTAAGAAAATTGGCATGATAACTTTAATCAAACATAAAAATTGTAGCTGAACCTGACTACTCATACATGTAATACTTAATACAAAACTTAGATGGAGAAGTTTCCTGATGTGTCATGAAAAAATTCTCTTATCTTTGTGATTATTGGACCATATCACATAAAATTTCATCCAGTTGATATAAACAATATAATGTTATAATTTTAATATTATATCTATCTAGTGTACCATTAACATTTTTGGTGGGACACGCTGTATATATTGATGAATTTCCAATGCAAAAAAGAATTGTGATCCAGTGAATTAGGTCTTTATCAATTGATGTTTCTCTTTTTTTACACCGTAAACAAGCATGCAATGCCTCTTTCCAAAATTTCCAAGAAAATGATGTTAGGTTACAAGCTGAACTCAAGTGGCAGAGACTGTATACAATGCACACGGTATCCAGAGTCAGTAATTCAGGTTTATTTCAAGTCATAGGCATGCAAAATGAAAGAAGCATGGTGATCTTGCAAATGCAAGATTTATTGGAAATTAAAACATAAACACTTTGTCCTACCTAATGAACAGAAAACATCCTCAGAAGGTTTAATACACAAAGTAATCTCAGCTTTGCATTATGCAATGGCGCTCCAAAATATTTTATGCAATGTCTTTCTCAATGAGTTAAACCATGGATTCTACGAGGTTCTAATATTATCCTTGGTTAAACAAAGGCACCATCTTTAGTTTCTGATGGCCTTAGTCCCAACTACTGGAAGCAGATGAAATTGGGAATGCAAAGAACCAGAATCAAGTGTGATGTGTTTATCCAATAATGTTTACCAGAGATGATTCAAATATATGGAAGATACCTCAAAGCTTTGATGTTTGGGCATGCATAAGAACAGAAAGTTAGGACAGGCAATACCTGATGCATTGTAGAAGAAAGGTTACCAGTTACCACTGAAGCAGCTTGTCAATCTTGGCTCAGATGTAAACAAAACATTCTGAAATTATGTAAACTGCAATCTCACTGAAATGGAATTGACTGGCATTGTGCTATTCATCCTTTGTAATCTACATGTGGCCTATAATGCCTTGCAAAAAAAAAATCCTGCGTTAGTTTGGAGATGGTGATGAGCAGACTGTGGTTCTGGATCTCTTCTATAATATCTGAAGACATCCCCTTGCAGGAAGGAAGACTGCTGAAACCCAGTAGCATCTTGGTCTCCATGAAATAAATTTCCTTCAACACATACAAAGTGGCTGGCTATGAAAAGAGTGACTAGTATGCTTTAAGGAGAAAATCGGTAATTTGTTTAAGATCTCTACATGGCTACTACAGAAAGCAGGAATGGCAATTCTCATAAAAGAAATGTGAGATACAGAAAAAATCATTAGGAAAGTCCTGTCTGTTTTTGCTGTAAAAAAGAGAAATGTTGATTAGAGTATAAAGTCATACATTGGATCAGTTTGATATCCTTTCGGGCATTGGATATCCCTCAAGCTTAATCTCAGATTCAATCTGAAATAAAAGATAGGGACTTTCATCTAAAACATTTATCTAACTGTATTCCATCATTGAGGGTGGGGGGGGGGTATAGATGTACTGCCTTGACTTTGAGTAATGAATGTGGATCTATAAAAAAGGATACAGTGCCAAACATGTATACTGTACACAGTGTACATATACATGTAGGGTATATTCATTTCCCTCAGGTGTTATCATCGAGAATGGAATTTAGTGAGAATTTTTAAATCTACATGTTCATGTACCTTATTGAACTTATCCTGCCATCAGAAACAGCTTCAATATGATCCCAGGAATGTTATTAGGACATATTAGGGGATTTCCATTTATAAACAGGTGATGATCATAATGATGGTAACTTGAAGTTCTAATACTCTTAGCAGCAACCTTTAAAGACTACTCTAACTTTCCAAACAAATATTATACTTGACTGAAAATTCTATCACAAGTTTGTTTTTCTCGTCTTATTTATGTACATTCGGCCCTTTTCATACAGATGAAATCCTACTTTTCTCCTTTTTAAAGATTAAATCCTACTTTTATCCTACTTTTTGGAGAATTTTGCTCCTACTTTTCTCCTACTTTTTCATTCAAGCCGACTTGAAGGCCTGTATTGCATGTTTTATTGATAGCGAAATCGGGCGAGACTCATTCGTGAACCACCTTTTTCAGCACAACTCGCAAGATTGTTATGTTTGCCAGATACAGCAAAGTGTATGAAATATGGAAAGGGCATTTCAACTCCCTACACAGAAGTGGTATTATACAAAATGTACAGGTACATACAATGTTAATTCTTAAGTTGGTTATTCTTGGAAGAAGCATTCACAAATGTTAAATATAATGTTGTTTAACTGGCCAAGGTTACTCCTACTGGTATGAAGTGCAAATTTTTGTTTTGTATATTTGCAACAAATTTTTATTGTTTGTACTCCCTATTTATTCACATGACCGTTTTGTTTTGTATTTGTTATTCTTTTTACAGAAGAGGCATCAAGATGAGGTATATAATGAAGTTTATATATTATTATGCGTTTTTTCAGTACATTTGCATACCTGTATTCACATTACTTCAAATGTTTTTGATGTATTCTTGACTCAACTATTTTCAGATACACACTGAAACTAGTATTCCATATGTCACTCCATAAAATCCTTTCTTTAAAGTCTTCATGAAAATTTTGTCCTACATTTCCATATTTTTAACAATGACATGTTATCATTCAATGTAAATCTTTAGCATTCAATGCAACATACTTCTTTTCTAATAAAATATTGCTTTTTGTCAAACTACATCTTGGAAACCACTTAATATTTACTTGGTATGTGTTTAACGTGTTGTGTCTGTAGTCAACTTGTTATTGAATTAAATTGAATTGAAGACTCTATTCCAGACACAGCTGCAGATGCAGAGGTCCATATCAACATACAACATGAAGATAGTATAGGTTATGAATACAGTGATAATACTGAAATACATAGTGAACAAAGAAAAGTAAAAGATCTACAATGAGAAGAGCATCTGAGATATAGGCTACAGTAGGCTACAAAGATTAAAACAAAAATAAGAACAGAATGAATGGGGAAAAAATGACTATGGTCTAACAAAATACACAATATCTGAAACTCTACCTTTGGCAAGAACAAAAACTTAAATCAGTTCAACGAATAAGACATCTATTACGAGCATGGGTACAAGGATTTTGTCCTTGGCTCTGTAACACAAAGGTTTGCAATCAGTCACTAAGTGAAAATGGCCAATTAAGGTCATTGTTGCATCCACTCTTTGTTCAAAAGACTAACTGGTGACCAATTATGATAGTTCCTTCAAATTAGCAATTGATAGTAAACTTGTGTTACAGGGCCCTGGTCCCAATTTCAAACATGGTCACACCTACAACACATGTAATAGGAGTGGACTACACAAGGCTGTGGTGAAGCAAAGTGAATGAACACGTTAGACCCCTCTTGCTCGATTCTGTGAGCAACAAGAAAGTATATTCTACTAAAATCTTAAATGTTATTAATATCTTTTTTTTTTTTTCAATTAAATAATTTATCCCCAATCAATTAAAGTTATTGTTTACATTTGCTGTATTTATTGACCCTATTCCCCAAATGTTTGAGACTTGTTGTAAAACAATTTAATGTCCAAAAATGTACAAGAAAATACTGATTAGGTTGAGCCAACTGCAGCTGAACAGCTAAATGGGTCAAAAAGAAATTTGTGGGAGAATAATATTGAAAACTTTTTGAAAGTGCGTACAGATGATAAATCATAACATGATGATCAATAGGCTATAGTAAACATTATGGCCCAAATTCACAAAGGAGGATTCTGCAAAACCCGTGGATCCGTGGGTTTTTTAATCGACGGCTCTATGGATCCACCAGTTTATGATTCACCAACAGTAGACCCAAATTATGACATATTATGACGTTGTGGATCTGTGGATTCAGTCGAGTCCACCTTTGTGAATACCAAATTGAAAATCCTAGGTCCAACCCTAGGTTAAACCCAGGGTTGAAACCATGGATTTTGCAGAATCCACCTTTGTGAATCCGGGCCATTGAGTACAGTCCACTCCCTTTATAATGAGCACTGATATAGTAACATTTGTTACAAGGCTATTCTCCCAGTCTAAAATTTTGTTATAATGGGAGTGGACTGTATTATTCCACTTTGTCCCTCATCCAAATAACTACTTGAATCTTCTCGATGACGACACCAATGGATCATCCATACACAGAAAGACTGATACTCACAAATCCACTACTGTTTGTGTATCATATAAATCAATTTAATTGCAATAAATATATTGATTCATGTACATGGCACAGAAGTATAAAAATATGCTGTACAATTATAGAAAATTTAGAGCAAGTATAGAATTGCAACGTGCATTTGAAGAAAACATGTTTATTTTGTCGAAGAGTTTTCACAAAAATTAATAAAAATATATGAAATCAGGCATGATTTGATGCTCTATCCAGCAATATAATGTATAACAAAATGCTTTGTGAATCTAAACGTTTCACATTATTATTTTTTTTAATCTGAGAATTAAAAACTCAGAAAATTCAACACAAAAGCGTGACTTGACATGATTAAGGCATACAAAATTATTGCTTTTGTCAAAAATCAGCGATGCTTATTACACTCTCACATTTACTAAGGCGACTTACCAAAAGATAAGCTGCGGCCTGCTGCGTGACACCGCACAGCGGCGCATTAAACTGGGTGTACTGATCCCCTCCTATTAAGGCCATGGAAGAATAACAGAGCAACGGTATATCCAGGCATATAATCCCGCTGTGCGGCGTTCACGCAGGTGGCCGCGGCTTTATCTTTTGGTAAGGCACCTAAGCAACGAGGGGTTTTATTTCATTATTTGCATGGTAAAAGGAAAAATATAGAGTCAGTGCTTAGCACTAATGTGAAATGGTTAACAAGAGGGCAGCTGTACTGCACAATATGAACATTACAAGGGACCACTTCATACAAACTATAAAATTGGAACAGATTTCTCCTGAAAGAAAAGAATATTGTTTGGAATCTTGTAAATTAGAACAAAATACAATCTGACACAGGAATCAAGAATTATTTTGACCATTTTTGCTGGAATAGTTTAATGGTACATGTAAGTAGGTTGATTGACATCACTGTTTGGTCTATAGTTTGCTCTGCAACAAATTGTCCAATAAAATGAATACACTAGGATATCAATAAATTAAAATTGAATGCCCACTTCTCAAACAAAAGCTGCTTGAAACAACTCTGTCTGACTTAGCACTAACTATACAGTCTGTGTCAAATAAAATGGTACAAGTGGAAAACATTTTTTATAGTATGAAGATTAATCACAGCCTGCTATTGTTTGGTATTTTCATAAAGCAGGAAGATAAGACTTTCACCTGCAATTTTTTTCATCACATATGGTGTTATAATTTTTGAAATATGACTAGTTTTCTACAATCAAGAAAAGTCAATTTTTTGCACGCCGTCCCATGCCTTTGTGTATAGGTTTCGCATAATGGCCATGAAGTGCTCAATTTCGATTTGTTCCTCGTCGCACAAAATTTAGCATAACTTTTATTTTATGAAAGCAAATTATACAGAACAAAGCGCATCAGCAAGGAAAATCTTTTGGCTTTATTTTGGTACCACATACACATTATTTGAAAGTATTTTACACCTAAATAATTTATTTCCGACTGTACCATTTTTTTTTTTTTTCACAGGCTGTACATACAGAACAGACAACTAAACATCTCATCATCAAAGTCCTCGGATAAACACCCTTTCAAATTACAGTCTACTGCTCTTATAATGAGCAGAGATGTAATAAGATTCTTATGTAAGGAGGCAATTCTCTCAGTCTCAATTTCAAATACGAAAAGAGGTAATTGGTTTTATCATGCACACACATTGGATTGCATTAAACACATAATATTGGAGTAGATTTCATAATTCTAAGCATTTGTATACAAGATGTAATAATACTTAAGCAGTGATTTTTTTTCGGAGGGATTCATCTCCTGGCAAGACCAAGGACACTCAAAGCTTGGCAATCATTCCTTTCAACAGAGGTCTAATGTACTTGTAATACGTCTCATGAACCTAGGGAGCGAGAGAAAGAGAGAGAGAATAAAGAAGAGGAATGAATAGGTACAGAGATGAAGTAAGAGAACACAGAAAAAAAGTGAGATTGCAAAATGAAGAAAAAAAAATGAAAAAAAAAGTATTAAGAAATGGAGAGAAAGAAACAACATTAATGATACTGATAGTAATTTAATATCCATCTTTAAAATTTGTTCTCATTTTTTCAAATATTTTTACAAACAAAAACAATCACAAAATCTTTCTGGTATCATACATGTAAGTGAATGAAATGTGCGTTTAAATATTCTGAATAACTGATGGAAGATAATTAATAATTAATTGAACCACACAATTTTGGGTGTTTACTTTAAGATATGGCTTTGAGATTAGAATTGCTGGTACAAAAGATACAAGGGACAAAGTTTGCATTACTAATACAATAAGAAATCAGGACTATGATCCAAACCCTTGATCTGTCCTGGAGTTGTGTCTAAACTGGGCCCAAACTAATGGGACATGTGAGACAAACAATGCAGACGATACCGTCTTACTTTTTAAAAAAAAGTCTAGCAAGTGACATACCAAAATAAAATGAGTTATTATATTTTAATATCTCTTCCACACCAAATTTTATACTTAAACCTTTCATCCTGCTTAGAATTTTTTTAGTAGAGTGGTTGTGACATCACATTGTGTCTGTGTAAACGAATGATGCATTTATGCCATTTTACAGGGTATATCATTTTTGTGACTTGCTTCCTTTTGTCAAAGTAGGTTAGAATACTACTTACCTCTGTCCTATTCTTAGGGCTGGTCTTGGAGTAGTCATACATACGCTGGTAGACGTTGCCATCATAAGCTCCTAAGGTCGACTGTAGGAACTCATCACGGATATCAAAAGCATCAACCAGGGCCACTGCATTGGGTCTAAAGAAACCAGGGGGACGTTTCACAAAGAGTTAAGTAGATCTAAAGTCACACTTAAATTCCAATGTAAAGCAAAATTTTATTGATATACTTCTCTAATGGTGTGCATCCCCTGTGCATGATCTGACCAATGATGTCATGCATAATCCACCACATGCAACTTGGAACTTAAGTTCGTCTTTAAGTCTACTAACTTGTTGTGAAACATCCCCCCCCCCCTCCCACACAAACACATTTCAAACGTTTAATTAAACAATTACAAAATCATACATATCAATGACACAAGATACACTGTGTATTTCCTCTCTTCAATTGGACTTATGGCACATATTATTGTATGAGATATTGTATTAGTTAACGGTAACTTTTTTTTGTTGATAAACACACATTAATACAGAAACTCTTTTTCCCAAGGTACACAAATCTGTCCTGTCTAGTAAATATATTTGTAAAACCATGCAATCCTTTGCTAATCTGTTACAAAGTCAAAACTGATATCCGTACCTAATAACAGCAAGAAGATCCAGGTACTGATTGTGAAGCCAACTCAGTTGCTTATTGGTCATGTAACCATCCTAATGAGAGAGAATAACAATTGTTTGGGTCTTTAATCTGAGCTTGATCGATCAAGAGCAACAACTTTAGATCTTCAAAGTAGTGAAATGATCCAAACATAAATTGGATGGATGGATAGCTAAGTCACAATTGGTATTGTGATCGTATTATATAGCTTCTAGCTGTCGTTTGATGTACAATTTGTTACTTCATTTTATATATAATATATATAATATATATTTTATATAGGATTTTATTTTCATCATCATCATATCATAAAAAACAAGGACAAACAGTCAGGGACGATAATTGTCTTGGGTACATCAAAAATACAATAAATGAATACATAGGTAATACTATTGCACAAATAACAAGATAGGTTCAAATAAGAGTTATCAACATTAACAAAAACAGATTGCAAAAGACATTAAACATAGAGGGTCTAGTCTACTTAGAAAAAATAAAGAATTCATATTACACTACTAATTTTAAGGGCACAGTCCTCAATAAAGTTATCAAGAAAGTGATACCTGAGTCAAAGTTTATATGTGTAATGTGAAAGAGCAAGTAATAACAAGAAAAAAATATATATATATATCCCTGAAGAGAAAAGAGAGAAAAGGCAGTAGAAAGAAAGAAGAAGAGAGGAATAAAAAAAGGGCGAAAAGTGAAGAGAGAGAGGGGGGGGGGGAGAGAGAGAGAGAGAGGAGAGAAGAGAAGAGAGGAAGGAGAGAAGGAGAGAGAATAAGAGGAAGAGATGTAAGAGGTGTACAAAGAGTAGGGAATTAATCAGTAATAGTTAAGGAGAGTATTCTCAAGAACAACTAATAAGTATGTGTACTATCAGTCGAAACCAGTATACATGTACAAGATATCATTAAAATACACAGGTGTGAAACTAGATACATTGTGAGAAACCTTATTATGAATTATTAGGTTCAAGAGTAAATCAGCCTGGGCATGGGGCTTACAGTGATACTATTTATCAATATATGTATCTTCTTAACAGCAACTCACATAAAAATTTCTATGTAAAGATCTGAAAGGATTAAAAAAAAACTGCTTGATTTATGAACATGATACAAGAAATGATTTGATAAAACTTCTTTGATCTAAGATGTTGTAACCAATCTAAAATAAACCGAGAGAATGACATATCCACATAACAACAAAGTTTTAGACTTACGGCAATGAATTCGCCAGTATTCTGATCCATATGATAGATTGATAGAGGAAGCTGAGATGATTCAAGATGGCAGCTGTGTCGCTTGATACCTGGGCATTCTGAACGCCATCAAAGAACGACTTCACAATGAAGTACTGGGTATGAGCCTGAGGTGTGAGAGAGTGTTCAATCATTATGTTGAGAAGGGCAAGGCTTCATAATAATAAATAATAATAATTAATAATGGTCTTTATTGTCAACTCAAAATGCAAAATTACAAACTTCATTTTTACATAGTATAACATAAATGATAAAACATATAATAGTTAACATTATCACGATAGCAGAAATTCTGAATTGTTGTCATAATGTTTACATAAAGATAGCCTATCAAGTTACTGTACTAAGAGATTAAAACATTTATTATGAGGTAAAATACACTTAAATAACATGGGCAACGATGGAGGAAGAGAGTGAGATAGGGAGGAGACACAGAGTAAGAGTAAAAGTGAAAGGATACCAAGAGGAGGGACAGAGGAGAGAGAGAGAGAGGAGGGACCAGGATAGAGGAGAATGGAAAAGCCGAATACAATTACAAAATTACAAACATATTAATATGTACATGCAAAGGCGAAATATGGGTTTAGTGAAATAAGTACAAAATAAAGCCATCAGATTTACCTTCCTATCATGGATTTACCATTTCATGCATTTCATTTAAGGAATTTATGGAAATTTAACATTAATCAAATTTAGAATCTTTAAAATAATGATCACATTTATTAAGAAGTGAGATGATTATTGACTTTTCATCGAGAAAGGTGTAAGTAGATATTTCATTCTGAAGACAATTATGAAAAAGTGTATATTTTTCTTTATTCCAACCGAAAAAATCGTATGAACCAATAATAAGAATATTAATATATGTTATGGTTTATTGACAGTCAAAAAATTTGATCCAAGATCAAAGTGGTCAAATGGTAACAAGTGCGTTCACTTCAGGATTTCAAGATTTCAAAGCACCCTCCCCCCCCCTCCCCCTTGCCCACTGTATCATACTAGTCAGGTGGTCTGGTTTTGATTTAGCATTGACACTAAAAACGGAATAGGACTTGATCTGTATCTCTCAGTGCGACATTTTACAGGGATCAACATGTTACTGTTAGCATTCCTCAACTGCCATCTAGTCTCTCCTCTTCTTTCAGGGAGCCAATGTCGAAATGTGTCAGACTTCAAGAGGGATTCACCGATGTTTATCCCATCATCATGTGCAGATAATATATCAACTACTATAAACAGGGCTTGATGCTTAGAGATAAGGTGCACATGGGACCCTTACCTTTAATTCTAAACCATAAAGATTCTTTTCATTATTTAAACAATGGGCCTATTGATAAAGATTCTATAAATGTTAATCCAGACCTCACAGAAAAATCTAACTTCATTATACCTGCAAATTTCAACTTCCCTTTACTAGTTGTCTATTTTGTATTGTCATGAAAAAATAATTGGGGATTCTTATGGCACAAGATAAATTGTCAATCACCAAATTAACTGTGACATATCTTGTATTTCCAAATGAAACTTATGATTCCAAAAACATTACACATTTAGTAACTTTAAACCTGTGATAACAATATGGGATGTGTGAACATACACAGCTGTCAAACACTTTTTAAAATGAGAAAAGTTTTCTGTGTCTGAATACTCACATGTGATGCTTTGACTAGATCCAGACCAGACTTGTTCCAAGCACGTTGTTGGGATAATCCTTGGCCCATCTTTAGAGCTAGTTGCTCTCCTGCTTTACGGGTTAACCTGCATAAAATAATAACACACTTTCCAGAGACAAAATTTCAAATTGAATCTTGTATAAACCAATATTTTTGCGATTTAGACTAGAATATTGGAGAGTGGATTGTGGGGTGTTTTCAATACTATAAATTGCCTTACTTTTGCGGGCTTGGGAAATTCATACAAAAAAGCACTGCAAAAAATAATCATTTAAAACTTTGACGTACTGTATGTATGTTTATATTGTGCTAACAAGTGGTATAGCAGTGGTAAATTGACGAAGTACTATGTTTCTTTAAAAAGAAAGTAATAAAGTTGTCATTTATCCATTTATCGGTCCCTTCTTCCTTTTAAAAAAGACATTAACATGAATCCAGAAGTAGTAAAAACAGTATGAAAACACTACAATACAAAAATACATAAATAAATTTTTCGCGCTGAGCGGCCTAAAAAAATGTTCACAGGTTCTTGCATTCATGCTGCAGCTTCGTAAGCACGCAATTGAACCCTCCCAACACATGCATAAAAAAGCATGCTCATATATACTCGGGTTTTCAAATTAGCGCCTGCCGATATCCACATAAATTAATGTACTGTGAATATTTCCACATTTACAGTAATGTCTTAACGCATATGCATCAAACTCAAATTTCTCATACAAACCATTGAGCTCTATGCTTGTAAGCATCTAGAATGAGTTGAGCATTCAGTGATTGGTCCTCTTGGTCACATAACAACTACTTTGCGGCTCTTCAGTGAGATACGCACCAAGTCCCTGGATGGTCTCTCCTGACTGCGCTTTACTAAGTGTCTTCATCAGGTACCTGGGAAAATAATACAGAATGACATACAATCAATCGAGATTCCTCAAATTAATTGTTCTATGCAAGAAAAAATAAAATCACCCCCCCCCCCTATAAAAAAAAAAGCCATGTTAAACATACAAAACGTTGAGGATTTACACTTACTTTATAAGCCAATATTTTCGCGTACAGATATTTTTGTGATTTTGGACTAGTTTAGGAAATTCGCGAGTTGATATATTGTTATTTTTTCATTACTGTATAAGCCAATATTTTCACGATTTTGGACTAGTTGGGGAAATTCGCAAGAGCAAAATTTTGGTGATGACTTCATTGCTATAAATAGCCTTGTACTGAAGTGGAAATTTTTGCGATGACCGACTCGCGAAATTCACGAAAATAAAGTCACCGCAAAAATAACCACTTATACAGTACTATAAATAGCCATATGTTGAAGTGGAAATTTTAGCAAAAATGGACTTGCAAAATTCACGAAAATAAAACCACCACAAAAATAACACTTGGAATAAGGGGGAAAGACTCTCCATCTTGGCCTGTACAAAATTTAACTGAATTTAAACTTATTCTAGTCAAAAGAAGCTTTTCACCCTCGCTGTATTCTTGTAAGCTTAGACTTAAATATTTCCTTTTGTAGTTGTATACATAAGCTTTCATTGTCATTTTGCTTGAGTAGCTAACATGTAGTTAATTTGCCAGTACCTTTTGTATATATCTTCTTTTTTTTGTTGAAATATTGTCTGACTTCATTTCATTTTCATTTAGAAGTTTTGTTTTTACAATCATTGGTTTTGTGAGTAGGAACCTTTGTTAAATACAAGCTTACTTCCTTAGGTTCCCCATATTTCATGATGTGTGTTATCATACTGATTTTATCAAATGTTATTTGGTATTTTGTGGAGTGTGAAATAAAAAATCAAATCACATATCTTAATATTTAACCAATGGTTTAAAACAGAATCCTCTTTTGTGAAAGTTGTTACTGTTGACAAACTGCTTGTCTCACCCGGCGACCTGAAGGAGTAGAACAGTATTCTCGCCCTCATAGATGCAAGAAGCTGAGAACTTATTGTACATATCAGGAAGCCCACTCTGCAACATGACACCATGGCCCCCGCAAGCAAAGCGACATGTCTCAATGTGAAGCACAGCCTCTCTTGTTGTCAGTGCCTTGAGCCCAGAGCACAGAGCGTGAAGCTGATATTGAAGAAAAGTAAAGTTAGAATTTATTATTCCTGTATGAGATGACATGGGCACAGAGGCATGTCTACGCCTTATGTATAAAAAGATGCATGGTTCCGATCCCAGCCATAGCTGTTACATAATTTACCAATTCATTAATCTACATTTTCCGCTGTCCATCCCAATTACATGAATGGGTTCCTAAGACTGGGTAATACTGCAATACTGTATTGTGCAGTCAACTAAGTTTGTATAGAAAGTGTGCGTATGAATGTAGTTTTTCTTATAGGAAACAAATTTGCTTATTGGAGTAAAATAAAGTCCAGATTTCAAATATTTTATCTTGCATTGTCCATAGTTAAAGTTCACAATACTGTGAACCTAATTTCGTTTCTGAAATAAATTTTGTGTCCATAGAAAATCATCCACAGAAGAAAATTTCAACCTCTGAGATTAAGATCCAGTCCACATTCCTTAAAACTAAGACAATCAGTTTTGTAACACCGCTTACATACTATTTATCCTCCTTAAACCAAGCTCAGAAACCCTTATTCCTTTACCTCCCCCCTAAAACAAAATAATAAATAAATAAATAAATAAAAATAGATAAATAAATGAAATAGGAAAAATAAAATCATTGATTGAAAGCAAATTTACCTCTGGAAGCAAGCTGAAGTCCAGCTTCTGGAGATTTGCCTCATTCTCCAGATAGAGTTCCTTGAGATGCAAGCTGACAAACTTAAATGCATAGGCAGCAGCAATACCTGGGAAGAGCTTGTGTTGCTGGGTCTGGTAGTCCAGGATTGGAACCTCGGGACCACTAGGGCAGTAAAAGAAAACATATATTGATTTAATGTTCAAATATATTACATGGCCTCCATTTAGGGTGGAGGAAGCTGACAAACTTGAATGCATAGGCAGCACAAATACCTGGGAAGAGCTTATGTTGCTGGGTCTGATAATCTAGGATGGGAACCTCAGGGCCGCTAGGGCAGTAAAAGAAAACATATATAGATTTAATGTTCAAATATATTATATGTGACTTGGAATCTCAAAACAAACAAAAACTTGAAAATCCCATATCTTCGGATTTCACCAAAATCTGAAAGAGTAAAATCTAAGCTTTAAAATGATATATCACTTCCAAAAATTGAAGCTTTTAAACCCATTTAATTTAGTAAATGAAAAGAGTGGGTAAGTATGTCCTGATTTAATGAATAAGGAGAAAATGAGGTGTAAAGGTTGGGGTTATCCAAGCATGCGAGTGAAGCAAACTTCAGAAAAACTGTTTAAATCGTATCATCTACTGTTGTTTATACTCTCAAATTTTGATATACGATAGAGTAAAGATCACTCTTTCAGAAACTACAAAAATCTAAAAATTGATTTTTCAAAAAAAAAAAAAAAGTTACAACTTTGGAGACTCCCTACAGAGAATCATACTCTGCGACTTTTTGTTGGTTTTGAGATTCCAAGTCACATATGGCCTCAATTCATGAAGGGAGTTGACAAACTTGAATGCATATATTCTTGAGTTGATGGGTGCGGTGGTCAAAGATCAACTTCATGACCACTTAGGATAGGGAACGGGGGAAATGGTAACTGGGGTGCCAAGATGTTTTGTCAATACTTTTTGTCCTGGTCTCTTGATAATCAGTCCAATGAAGTCCTGTCCAAATTCTGGCTCATTTTCCCCCAAAATGAGGCCACCACAGCAATTAAAAGGAAAGACGATCATATATTATATTACTGTTTTGGCCATCATATTTGTCTCTTATCTCTTGTACACATTTTTGAAATACAAGGAATTGTCGCCCCAGCAGCAATATATTGTTTTCTAGATTTGGTGGAATCCTCAGTATTATCATTTTTATTTTATGGATTGAGGAAACCATTAGTATGGTAAAGTGTTCGAGAGGAAAAGCTGAGAAAAACATCCAGAAACAAAGAGAAGTTTTTAAGAAAAATAAACCAACATGGCATACAATTCAATTTGTCAAAAATAAAAAGTATGCCTACAAGAAAACCATGAGAAATAAAGCTCTGGACCTGCATGTAATTATCCTGTATTCCTGCGAAACACCTTTTGTTAGTTTTTTATTTCCACATTTCAGACAGATTTGTGTATCAAAAATTCACCCTTTATCAATGGATCCCTGCTTGCGGATGACACTGTATCGTGTTGCTACCGTGACTGCTTTCCCAATCTCATAGGTCGCAGCTTGTACAATGTTAAATCTGACCAGGATCATACTTCCATAGGTAACCTTCGGGTTGCCAAGGCGATTGTAAACACCATTTGGGGTAACCTAGGCAACATAGAATAGCGAAAAGACAATGAGAATGCAGATGGTATGACATTATAATCTATGTTTGTTGATTGGATAACAAAAACGCAAGTGTTAGGATTCCTACAATTCTATGAAATACTCTATCACATAAAAACAAGTAGGTGTTGGTGGTCTACTAGAGCAAAGACTTATGGTTTATACTAGACAAGATTTGAATCAATGCCACAACATGGAGAAATTTATTAACATTTTCTAAACAACCAAAGGGATCCCAGTGAGAGAAAAATCCTGGTTCAATGCTGAAGCCCTTATTGTAGTTTTTCCAGGAGCTGGAGCAACTTATATACTTATTGTATCAAAATTTACAATAAATTTTAAGTGATGTAGTACTAATAATAAAAATCATCTATATATGGCATTTTAGCCATTTAATATTATGCCATATTCCATGGTCAAATGTAAGTACTGCTTTTCACAGTTAATGTATTCTGAATAATGGTCATAGATAATAATAAAGATATTGGATTGCTTTACTTCAAGGGATATCAAAATATTCCACTCATTAGGGCCAATATTGCACAAATCGGCACTCATTGTCTATTCGTGCAATATTTGCCCTAATTAGTGGAATATTTCTGGTATCCCATTCTGAGCCATCCACTATAATATAAATATTTCACTGACCTCAGCATATTTCATCAACATGTTGAGACGAGGAATACGAACACGATCCATGATTAGGTAACCATTGTCTATAGCATCAAATGATGTCTTCCTACCAATGTCTCCCAGAGTCATACCTACAAACAGAGATAGAACACATAATAACATCACACTACCAAACGAACATGATCCACGATTAGGTAACCATTGTCTACAGCATCAAACGGTGTTTTCCTACCAATGTCTCCCAGAGTCATACCTACATACAGAGATAAAACACATAATACCATCACGCTGCCTAACAGCTCAGATAGACCAATAACTTCTTGTCATGATGGGGAAAAGAAAATGGGCCACAGTACCAAAATTATTTCACCATTTTTATTGTTCACATGGTTTGGTCTTACAATAACTTATGGGGAGAATCCTTTTGTGCATAAGAGTTTCTCAAGTTCTTCTTTCATTGTGCAATGATATGGAATACAACAGATATATTCCCCATTGGCTTAAATTTGAATTGATCAGGGGGGCATTTCATCAAAGGACTTGTCAGACATTTTTATCGAAAATTTGCTCTCAGCCAATCAGAGCAAGGATTTCAGTAGCTTGTACAGTTTGTCAGATAAAACGTCCGACAAGTCCTTTGATGAAATGCCCCCTGTTATTGAAGTGCAGTAACATTAAAGTTTTTAGATTTTCCCATTTTCTTTCAATACATGTCTTGGGATATTTCACAAACCATATGTGAAGTTAGAAGGAGGTAAGATATTTTTTGAAAGAAATTGGGAAAATCTGAAAATTTGTGTACCAAACGAATGGAGAGTTGTTCACAAAACCGGCCATTTGAAGCCTGTTGCCAATCTGAAGATCATTAGAAGACTTTTCAAACTTCCAGAACTTTCTTATTTTATAACCGTTATGATAAAACTTTTTTTTAATTGCTTCTCTCATTATGCTCTTTCCTATAAGATTATTATTTCCTTGGGGTTCGGTTTATTTAAAGGCACACGCTAGAATGTCTACAGTCCACTCCTAAGGAGGTGCTTGGGTATAGTCAATTATCTTGTTTTAACAAATCTTATACTGAACACACATGTTGGCACGGAGACACATGTGTACTTGACTAGAGACACAGAGAATTGCCTAATAACAGTTCCTGTTTGTATCATTGCTCATTAAATAGGAGTAGACTGTATTTAATCAACAAACGAATTCTTTAATGATAGAAATAAACAGTATCAGATACTCACCTGGGAGGGGTTGTGTGTCTCCAGGCTTCTGACTTGAACGATAAGCAATGAGGTCCATGACTTCTACCTTCAACTATCAACTGAGCCATCAGAATACAATGGGTGGAAGACTTCGCCCTGTCACACACAGATACAAAAATAATATCAGTAATTTTGATTACAAAGGCAACTGTTAACCCTTCAGCTTTCAAAAACCACTTACAATACACTGACATGTCTTCTAAATGTGCAACAACATTGAATCAAAATGCTCCAGGATGACACAAAAGTACAAATAAGGAAATCTGGCATTAATGTAAAATGACTGATAAACCCACATGTATTGTGTGTATCATATTATTAAAGGTAAACTTAAGTTCTACTCATATCTAATATATATTTGCAAAATTACACTCAATTAACTATTTTAAAGTTTTAATGTCTCTTTCATTTAACCTACACCGGATCCCTGTAACCTAACCAAAATTACTTGAGCCAGTGTATCTCAAATTGATTTAATCACCAAAACTCACAAATTAAAAGGACAAATCTTCTAAAAATTTGTTGAATTTATCAAAAAAATGAATAAAACTTGCTGTTATCCTAGATAGAGAAAACAAAGTTTTAATTCAACCATATTAGACTGGCATAGAAAACCAACACAAGAGGGCTTCAATTCATTGGTGGATTAATCCTATACCTTAAAATATAATATACTTGATTTTTTTTTTTTTTTTGGTGCAAATGAAAATTAGATACTTACATCCTCCCAGGCCACCATTTCATAGCAGTGAGAGTTGGTGAGTTGAGAATGAACTCTTGCGTCTTTTTGTCATACGTTGCTGTTGTTCCCAAGCCATTCAAGTTGGTGCCTGAAATTTAAGAAGAATCACGCAAAGTTCAAAATCAGAACATAACATTAACAGGATTTACCATACAAGAACTACAGTGTAGTGTCCTCGGCGCGTGGAGGTGGGGGCGGGGGGGGTCTTTGACTTTGGTATTTTCTATCTATAAGAGACCACATGCCGAAAATATTAAGACAATTTTCTTCACGCTTTCAGAAACCTACATGCAGTAAGAATACACTCCCTCCCTCTATCTCATTAATTTTGTTCTCATCAGATAATAGATGTGTAAAAACTGTTAAAATTGTCCTCCCCTATCTACGTATTCCACTTGGTTTTATCTACAAAAAAATAAATAATTAAACTCAGGATACCATTACATAACTGTTATTATAATGTACATATAAATTCAGCATCATGGTATCTTTTCAGGATTCTGATTGGCTCTTAATGTTCCAATGGTAATTAAAATTGAAGGCTAGCATCTGTTTATGCATAGTACCCATAACTATTTGGACTCGCCACCGTAACGCCTCCAGAATCATATACCTCTTTCATAATTGGTCTTTAGATTTAAATTATTTTTTACCTGTAAAAAAAAATTAATCACATATTTGGACATATTTTTGTCAATGACATGTTTGAAAATGGCTTCATCTGACTGGCTGTGAATTCATATTAATTTAATTGCAAGTAATACTAAATACTCACCATGTCCCAACTCTTGTCTGTGATCAGGTGGCCTATTATTTTTGTACTGTCTGGCAAGAGGCAGCCATTTTGCTTGCTGCTCTTCAGTACCTAGTCGTCTATGGACGGGATGAACATCAGAGAATGAGATGAACAGTGCACGTCTTGGTTCATAATACCTAGAAGGAATGACATAATAATAGAACAGTCAAATTAGAAACTGACAAGTATGACAACTGTTAACCACGAGTAGTTTCCACAAGGATTTTAAGGTGGTTATATGATTTCTTGAAGAGCGGCTACTTTTAACGAGCAATACTCGCAGGAGGCATGTCTGACATTTCAACATAGGTCATTTTTATCCAGTGGCGAATCCAGGGGATAGGGGCAACATGACACAATGACACCCCTCTCCCCCCACCCCCCCCCTGGCACAAATTCTTTTTTCTTAATAAAACAAGACAGGAGAAATGGTGCACCTCCCCCCCCCCCAAACAAAAAAAAAAATAATAATTAATAATAATATATAATAAATAAATATAAAAACCCAGTGAAAGGATTTACCTGCCTACACAGCAAATCATCTGGCTGAATCAAGGTTGTACTTCTCTTTGACTGCTACCCATCGTTACAGATCTTTAAATGGAGCGATCAAAGGCTTCCGCAGGACTGATTGTAGCTCGTCCAGTGTTGATCAAAGTGAGGATCGCTCGCAATAATAGACTCTGCAAATTTAGAAAAGATAGGGCCATCTTAAAGGGGGATCCCCTCAAAGAAATTTAGCTTCAGTGAATGGAGACAAACACCCAAACATATATTGATAAATTTTCAGAATACAGGGCATTAATAAGAGAGATATAATTTTTAGATTGGAAATCATTATGATATGGAGATCTCCAATTGGCAACCGGACCATGATGTGTGATATAATGCAGGGAGATCTTTCCCATACGTATTGTACACATTTGACTAAAATCCTCTCTTTTCTCAATTCTAAGTAGGAGAATATAAGATTTTGTATGGCATGACATGTATTATATGAACACATAAATCAAGAACACAAATTCTGCTCTATCATTAGAATGAAAATGAAGAAACATTTTGAGATAGCATGCATAGTGGAGTTCTCTTCTGTATGACATCACACAATGGTGGACCGCCGTTGCAATGGAGATTCCCTATGTCATCAGAGATCTCAAACACTAATACTCATAACTTCTTCTTAATCATTTATCAGATTATGCAAATCTTGTTTATTTGATTTTTCTGCCATCCACGTAAGCCAACTATCTATAAAGGTCAATTCTCCTTTAACATTTTGATTTTAGCATGGAAGGGGAAACCAGGACTTTTGATTGCAAATTGGAAGTCTAGGCTATGTGGAAAGAAGGAAGTTAGAAATTTAACCTTTTGTGTGGGGAATTGTTGACAACAAAATTTGGTGGTTCACATGTTACAGCATCCTTTAAACATGTTATTGTAAGCAAAATTTAATGTGAACAATGAAGGAAACTGACTAGAAATACATGAATTAAAATGAGGTTCCATCGGGGCTCGAACTTTTCACAGGTTAGAATCCTGATGGAAGTCCCATTTTTTTCTCTAGTCATGTGTCACATATTGGGGTAGTAAAGGATGGAGGCGTTACATTTTGGAGGAAAATTTTTCACATTTTTCGCATAGATTGAAACAAAGTAGTCATTGAGCTATATCTATTCTCAACATTGTAGGCTAATGTTATCAGGCTCATTATGTCTGTGAAGTTTTCAGCTTCTTTGTCGCTGCTCATAGTTTTAAACAAAGATAATTTGAGTGGTGAAGTCTATAGTAACAAAGGTATTCAATTTATTCTGCCCAATTCACGACATACGGCCCTTATTATAAATCCATTCTTTAGAAGACAATTACATGACCAGTAAAAAGCAAACAAAATCACATTAAGTCCTACGAGATCTAGATTCATTAATTGCACCGCTGCTATCAATCACATTAATCCAATCACTGAATGACAGAAGCTAAATTATTTAAAGATGGACGGGCTTTGTACATTTTTAGAGAAGGACAATATTAATTTTGGGTTCAGTTAGATATATTCATGGAAATTTGATCCTATCTATAACTATACATAATCAGAAGAATATATTCTCTGAAATTCTCGTTTCATTGTCAACTTTTATTATCACAATATAAGTTATAAAACGTGGAAAGTGTGGGACCCGATAACAAGCGCAGCGGTTCACGTGGAAACCAATGGGGATTCTCTCTGTGTGGGTGATACAACAGATCGTTCAACCAGTGGCACATCATCAGTAACCGCTAGGCTCCGACGAGCGGGCACTCACAGCGTACCTGTGATCTGGCCCGCTCGCTGGACGCAACAGGTTCTGAAAACTGACTATTTTCAACAATTTTTCATTGAAATACACCAAGAAATCACAAAGGAAATACAAGATCTCCCACAAATCTTTCGCAGTTGGGCCTTGACACCTCAATGAGACTATATTTGACTCGGTTTTTATGCCGATTCCTTTTTGCGTTACACAACTATACATGGGCTAACGTTAACAGAAGGAAAAACGATTTAAATTTGATGCACATCCAATAATCATAACTAAAGCACGATCCTGCGGATTTGAAGGAAACTGCATCCACTGTGCATATAATCAATGTACATGTTTGTGAATGCACATACCAGTATATGCACGTCATAAGAAATTAAATATATGCAAACTTCAAAATTTGTCTCCAACTCGACGTCGCATCATGGCCAGAACAACCGGAGAAAGTTCCTCCATATTATAATTAATTACTGCATGCTGGCTCGAATGATCACGTTAGCATATAAATACACGTACCTTGTGGCTGCCATGAACATAGTACACATTAAAAAACTTTAGATCTTGTCATTCTATTTTGGGTAATCCTCATTCTTTATACGTTCTTGCAAATATTCGGTCGTTAGCGTAACCGGCGACAGTGGATTGCGAGTTGAAGTTTCCTTATTTATTCATATAATATCCTCTTGCTTTTTCTAACAATCATTTTGAGAGGGGAGTGAGGCTCTTACCGCCCAACCGGTTCATTAGAGCTTCAGCGATCTTGCCGTTTTCTCTTGCGCAAATGGGTCCAATTTGGTTATGATTGACAGCGCGCACGACAAAGCGGTCTTTATCGGGAACAGCTGAATCGCGTTGTTCAGTTGCGGTCAACACACTTCAGTCATTGCAACCGGGAGGCGGAGCTCCTCGCGATAGCTACCAGTAGCTAATCAGAGCGCCCAATAATCAAAATGCATTGTTCTCTATTTCTGTAAAAGCGGAATGGTAGACTTTTTTCCGTGAGAACCACAGCACCTGCAAAGGACTGGGCGATAACTCGCACCGCGCCCCTAGAGAGCTGGCGAGAGACTAAGATGGGCAGACGCCCAGCCTCGGTCTCACTGCAGTTTGCAACAGTTATAAAATAACATAATTACCAATATATCTTTTCCTTTCCAGAGCTCCGAAGCCATCATAAAGGAGTAGAGTCAATTCATCTTTATTGAATGATGCGGAATTTCTTTCTTTCTCCATATCTGGATGTATAGCACCAGAGTAAGTTGGCAGTTTTATGCTCGGTTCGTCCATGTTTTCTTCTTGATCAGCTGTTCTGAGAAACGTAACTCGAGCTTAATTGAGCTACCTAGGCCTAGTTCTCATAAAGAGTCTCTTAACTAGTAAAAAAAAAAATTATTGATTTATGATACAGTTTTGGATACTCACTTGCTATTTAATTTTTTTAAAAACTTTATATACATATATTGTAAATTCATAAATAGTCTAGACTCTATAGTAAATCAACAACAAAAAATCAAAAGATTTTGAGAGTTTGATTTTGTAGACTAATAAAATATTTATGAAATGTCATTTATGTAAAATCGTGCCATAAATCATGAAATAGACTTGGTATAACAAAAAATTCAAACACTAGGCCTACAATATGACTAAATTGTAAATCCATTAACTTTTCAATCAGGGGCATATACCCTTGAGTAAGATCATGTTGGACAGTTCTATTTTTCTTCTAATACTATAGTAATGTGCCCCCTCCATTGCATCAAGCGTAGCCTATCCGATATGCGTCGGGCTAGTAGTGGGCAAACTACTGACGGGCGAGGGCGAAGCCCGAGTCCGTCAGGCGAGGGCGTCAGCCCGAGCGCCTATCATCACTGGTGAAGCCGAAAAATGAATTTTCTTTTATTTACGTTGTTTCGTTCGTAGAAAATCTACGAAACCCAGCTACGCTTTAATATGAATATTTATACCTGATTGCGAAGACGGACCAATAAGCGATGAGAATTGAAACATGACGTAGTCATGAATATCAATGAGCCCTGCACTTCGCTCGAAATTCGAATTGAGGAAAAATGGCGTTCGCGAGAGATTTTTTTTCCAGCCTGACAAAACTGCAGATAGTTGGAATTATGCAGCTCAAAGGCTCAAAATAGATGATTTTAAGGATATGCAGGCTTCTGAAATATATTCGGTGGTACTTAGCGGAGAGGATGTTTTTGTTAGTTTGCCTAATGGATTCTGAAAGAGTGCGATCTATCAGGCTTTACCATCGTCTTTTGACTTCCTTCGTTCTCCGACCGAAGCAGCTAGCCAGCGCAAGCAATGGACCTGTACGTACCCGGCCGAAGCTTCGGCATACTAGTAGCTAAGCTCGGGAAGAACCCTCGATCTAACTCCACACAGTATTGCTATGCTAGTGCTACTCACTACTTCGAAGCGGGTACGAGATGTGAGAGAAAAAAATAATTTTTCAATTAAACTCCAAATAAAGTA
Organism: Paracentrotus lividus; assembly: GCA_940671915.1. NCBI lineage: Eukaryota > Metazoa > Echinodermata > Echinoidea > Camarodonta > Echinidae > Paracentrotus > Paracentrotus lividus. Next base: position 34,161,501 of record CALNVZ010002100.1, on the reverse strand, counting down.
GAATGTTTGACACAAGAGCTTATCTATTGTCACGAAAAATCAAATACAATCAAAAATTTGAAAGAATATTAGGAAACAAAAGATTTTAGTTAAATTTTCGATCTTCTAAATCTACCCATGTATGAATGAACTCGACCAAAAAAATCGGAGCTTTGTGATATTTGATTGGTTGAATAAATACGGTCGATCGCCATATAAGGGTTCGTCATGAAATGATGCACAAAAAGAAGTAACGTCACGCATATATGCATAATAATGACTTTACCAGTGATGATAGGCGCTCGGCTGCTCCCTCGCCTAGCCTGACGATCTCGGCTTCGCCCTCCGCCCCGTCAGCCAGTCTCCTTCGCGCGACCAGTAACTTGCCCACTAGCCCGACGCAATATCAGATAGGCTACATCAAGCGTGGAACTCTAGCTAATTTTCTCGGTTCATTTCCCTCCATCTAAGCAGCCACAACAACCATCACAATCAATCAATAATGGACTAGAGCCTCAAAGGCCTTGGCATGAATGTTACAAATCATAAAACAAAAAAATATTTAAAAAATAAATAAATAAATAAACGAACAGTATATTTTTATAATGTTCTTAAAACAAATTAACAAAATATAATTATCATTTAACGATTCAATGGAATATAATGCAATTTGCATTGGCAATTTGTAGTTCATTTGCTAGGTATCATTTGAATTTGGGGGACATGTTGAATTTTAGGGCTGTGACCACTCCCTTTCTTTCTCTCTCTCTTTCCTCTCTCTCTCTCTCTCTCTCTCTCTCTCTTCTCAGGGGCCGCGGAGCCCAGGGGGGCTGGAGGTTCAGCCCCCCCCCACGTTGTCAGCCAACGTGTACAAAACGCAAAAAATGACCATACATTTGTGATTTTTAGCCTGTTCAGAGCCCCCCTCCACTTTCGGCGCAGCCCCTCCACTTTCAAAACCGCTCCACGGCCCCTGTTTTTCTGTCTCATTCCCTTCTATTTGTTACTTCCATTTTAATTCATTTACGCTATATCATCATAACCAGTGTAATTGAACTCGTTATGAATTTCATTAGGCAAACCCAACACAAGCATGTTGCTTCAAGAGAATTTTGCCTCATTGTGATAATAAATGTTTATATAAAATAAATTTGAAAACAAATATGTTGAAAGCATAAAAATAACATGTTAACTCATTATAATTATATCTGATTTTATATTCTATAACATAAGACTATAAATACGCAGAGATATAACAAACAGTCATACAACTATTGAAATCAAAGAGTGCAGATGAAAAAAAAAAAACTATATAACTATAAGCATGCATATTATCATAATTATTATGAGTGGACGTAAAGCTATAGACATACGCTGATCAAAGTATCTTATTTAATCAGATATTAAACAATCACTGCAAATAGCAATGTCAAGCTATATAAATGCTGTTATCTGATAAAAGGTAAAAAGGAACTCTGTCGTCCAACAGTGTGCCCCAGAAAAAGTAAACACAACTTTTAGAGTCTCATTTTAAGATTGTATAACTTATGTGCATAAATTTTTATTTCATGTGAAAGAGTTATACATAACATAGTCTATCCAATAAAACTAAATTCAATTCTGTGCTATAATAGATGACTAAAGTACTTTGGCTTTCAAACATGAGTGTCAAATTGCCTTGTACTAAGTTTGTGCAAAAGCAACCCTTGCATTCCAAGAGTCCATGTAACCTTTTGTCACCTGTGAATGGACCGAGGAAGGCTTACCTTGAAAAATTGATCAGAAAGCCAGGGTTGCTTGTGTCAAAACTTGGTTCAAGCTGATTTTGACACAGGTTTTTAAAAGCTCAAGTGCTCAGTCATCCATTACAGCACAGGTATATAAGTTTGATATCACTGGACAGGATATGAATTACTCTGTAACATATGAAATAAATTTGAGACTCCCAAATTTTGGTTTACTTTTTTTTTTTTTTTTTAAATATCAAATGATGCTTACCCCATTCATAACGGGTAGGGTCTACCCCCCCCCCCCACAAAAAAAAGAATGAGAAAAAGACAATGTTATCAAAGTCATACAATCCAAGCCCCCCCCCCCTTAAAAAAAAAAACTAGATCTGCTAGTATTTTATAAACTTTTTTGACATTAATAACTTAAAACATGCCAAATTCATTAATGTATGACAATATCAGAACATATTTAGTATCAAAATATTTTTAAAAAATATTCTTTGACATGAGTAATGAAAATTCATCTGGCCATATTATTTTTTCATTTTTATTTATTGATTGAAAAATTTGGGTTTTCATTTTTAACAAACACCCTGTATATTTGTCCCTGTACTGCTCTTTTCGACATTCATCCATTTCTCTCAAAAATCTCAATTACTTGCTGAACTTGCTGAAATTACTTGCTGAACTCTTAAAATAATCACGACAAGATCAAATCAATTTACATCAATAGTTTCAATATTTATTTACTCTTCTTTTTAATAATACTTATCAATACATTTCGACACAACAAATCATGCATTTACATAGATACCACCTTACTTTCCTTCATAACTACATTAGTTTATAAATAATACATTTTGCAAGGGTAAATAATGTACTGCAAATTAGTAATACAGACAATTTTTCAATTAAAATTACAGAATGTTTACAGCACAAGAATGGTTCAGCAGCTTTTGCTTAAAACTTTCAAGCTTTTTATTTTACAACTCTACAACAAAGTAATATACAATGTTGCCCATGGATTTTGAATTACTTTGTATTTTGTATGTTGCAGTCCTCAAGACTTTTGTTCATTTCTACTTCCGTCTTAATTTCTAAGTACAAAATCTATCATTTCTAAGTATATATTTTTCTTTTTTTTGTCTTTCATGTTTGCAATATGAGCAAACCACTTTGATAGCCATACTTAAGACTCTCCCTCTGCATTTTCTGGCATGCCCAGCTACATATCAACAATTGATGAGATTGACATGTACAATTAATGAGTGTTTTTCAAATTATGGGGGGGGGGGGACATCACCTGTGCCTCCACCTGGATCCAACACAGCTTTTGTTTGCAATTGCATAATATATAAAAACAATTAAAGTGTAGAATGTGATTATGTGATGATGGTTTTAAAAAGATTGAGCAGAATCTTAATGGTCAATGGTATTGTTTTAAAACCTCAAGTTATGTTTTTCATATTATGAATACATGTAATTTGTAAAGTTTCATTGTGTTTTGAAGACATTGGTCAATGTAATTTTGAGAAGATCTTCTTTCAAGAATACATGGTATAGCAAATAACATATTCTATAGTGTATCCAACAAAAAAATATCAAACTTTGAGAACCTCATAACAAACATATAACTTACATAATAATTTCTGTTCAATAATTCCAAATTTATTTCTGCACTATCATGAATGACTGAGCGTTTGGGTTTTTTAAAAACCTGTCAAAATCAACTTGTACCAAGTTTGGGCACAAGCAACCATGCAATTCAATAGTCCAAGTACCCTTTTGTCCCTTAAGAATTGACTCAAAATGGCATGTCCTCAGACAATGAATTCTGCTCAAAATTGATACAGGGATATATTAACACAGGTTTTTTAAAGCTTATAACTGTATTTAGGTATAATTTTGTTATCACTGGAGAGAATATGAGTTACTTGTTCAGAGGAAATAAAAATTAGAGTCGCATTAATTATCTTGTTTCAGCCACTTTCTTTTAATGATGATCATGCAAGAATGTAGATTTATGTCTGTCAATATTGCAAAATCATTTTAATACAAATATAATGTCTCTTTGATGAATGTGGTAGAACACACATTCCACAGACAAACATTGTGATAATTATGTCTCTCATACATTTGAACATACTTCTGTGTGTGACACAAAAGCTATACTCAAAATAAAATGTGCACATGTAATAATAAAATTGCAATTACAATTTGTAAAACTAAACTAAGCAAAATAATAGAGATATTGCAATAATCTAAATATAATGAATATTCTCATCTCTGATAAAAAGGTTCTATTTTTTTCCATAATATATGCCAAAATTAGATTGTGTATTAACAATGTTAGACATGAATACTATTCTCTTTCTTCACAATAACACAAAATTTAAGATACAAAAATAAAATCATCAATTACTTTCATTTAATTTCACAGTGCAGAAAGTGAAATATAAACCGATTAATATATCTATACAGCATTGAAACACCACATCTGGGCTTGTATTCCATAAACCATTTAAGTATAATTTTTTTTAAAGTCAAAACAAGCATTCTTTAAATATGCTTCGCTAAGAATTTCGTCTTAGTCAATTTTGAGAAAAATTAGAATTTCAGTTACTACTAAAATAATCCTCTAGATTTTTGATATCATCAAGTTTTCTGAGTGCAGACAAAGGGCATATTGTGTTTGGAATACAGATAAGGCAGTTTCTTTATAACCTAGACGAAATCTTAGAAAACACACTTAACCCTTCCGCTGCGGCAGGCCCATATATGGCCCACTGGGAGGTAACTCGCTGAGACGGCAGGCCCATATATGGCCCACAAAATAGATTTATTTTCAGAGCAATATTTACCCGCTATTTAGAAAGAATAAGAAGTAAAAATGTACTGAAATTCCTTCTAAGAACACCAACTATTACTATCCTGTTAAAAAATCATACCCTTTCAATTTTAAATTTCCAAGAAAAATGTGATTTTGTAACAACCACGGATCTCTTCTTGTCTGCTTTTTCGCAAACGATCCTTGTGTACATAAACACACGAGTGATAGAAGCGGACTCGTACAGCCATACGCGCGCGCCAGTTATCCCACAATCCTTTGCGTGATACCATCGGGTCGAGCGTTCTTTTCGTTATTTTAGGGGGAGCAGGGGTGTAGAGTGAAGTACACATTGGAAAGACGGACATGAAATAGTATAAAAGCGAAAGGAGTAAAGACGAAAAGCGCAATTTTCAAGAAGTGAATCCAAAGAAATACCGAGTCAAAAAGGGCTGAGCTATTTTTCCCCCGATGAAGGACTGTTTTCAAAATGAAATAAATTTTGTTTGGGAAATAATTTACTTACTAGTACGCGACCGGAGCAATACATTGCTAAACGGGTAGTTTCTTGGAATATCACAGTTGATCAAATCCATGTACTTTTATACCAAGTAAATTTAACGATTTCGTTGAACTTTTTTTTTTAACTCGCTAAATTACAACCACTGATTTGCACTCTTTTATTAGTTTCTTGAAAAAACTTGTAAAAAGTTTATTTGAACCCATTTTAGAATGTTTATCTAAGCATGTAAGGATATTATGTAGGCTTATTATGTGAGACTGTGTGCTTGATGATACAAAGCTTACATGTAAAAAGAAGTAGATTTGCTTTCATAGGAGATGGTAACAAAAAGGCTATGAACATTACAGGGTAGTCCATATTATGTCTATTGTCTCCATCCCGATAATCAATAACTATTCTTTGCGGAGCCTGGAGTATACCTTCTCACTATTGTGTCTCCAAGGCATCTCCAAGGCGTAGTCATGGCACCCAACATCCTGGTATCACAAGCTGTTAATTAGTGATAGCTTTGCTTGTTATCACTGTCAACTTAGCCCAAATTCTACTGATGAAGGGGCTGTGAAAATTGCAATACAGGCAGATAACTTGACACATAATTTCATGTAACATTGAATTTTTCCCCAATTTTTTTTTCGACCTTTTCGATCTACAAATACATGTGTGGCAATAATAAAAAAGTATTAAAAAAATATTGATAAAAAGTAAAATTTTCATACATACAATATTATTATGTTTCAATAACAAAATATATCAAACTCTGTGGATATGGGTGATTGTGATGTCCCATGCCAATCTTTCTAGATCGATCACACCATGTTTCTCCTCTCCATTTCTTTTTCTTCCTTTTTTCGTTTTCATTTTTTTAAATGTCTGTTTTTGTTTCTTTAGTTTTTATCGTGCAAGGGTTCCGTAAGGGTGTTTTCACGGAGAGAGAGAGAGAGAGAGAGATAGAAAGAGAAAGAGATGACAAGATTACAATTGCGTGTTTCACTGGTAGGATGAGGATGATAAGGAAGGATAAACGGAGTTAGAGAGAAAGGATTGCATCCATCCATTTCTGTTATTTTGATATGTCTTTATAGAAATGTGTCATTATTTCGTTTTCGGATTTTCATTTAATTTCCTTTTCCTAGTTAAGTCCCCCACCAGGCGCGGATCCAGGGGGGGGGGGGGGCTAAAGGTGCTAGAGCACCCGTACGATTTGGAAATCAGCATACAAATTGTACACATAGACCTTTTTAACCACCCCATAAAAATGCTACTAATCCTTTTTTTTTTTTTTTTTTTCTTCTTTTTTTTTTTTTTTTTTTTGCCTTGTCAGTTTTTTGGAACGGAACGCTGACCTGACCGATCCCCTATATGTAGTATGTTTGGAATTTTTAACACCCGAAGGCCAAAAAATTTTCAACACCTACCCCCCCCCCCCCTGCTTATCAGCCTGCCAACGTGACGTAGACAATTTTGTTGCTACCTTTTTGCACCCCCTTAAACCATCTCTAGATCCGCGCCTCCACCCCCCCCCCCCTCTCTCTCTCTCTCTCTCTCTCTTCTCTCTCTCTCTCTCCCTCTCTTCTTTCTTCTCTCTAACACATCTTAATTCTCTTTCCCTTTTTTCTCCTCTGGGTGTTTGAAGTTGATATTTTTCTAGGCCAGCTTGTTTTCTACTTAAAGCTTTTAATTGCATTACAAATTAGATTTAATTTACCATTTTTCATAAAGATGACAATAGTATGACAACGATGATTACAATAATAAGCCCAATGAGATTATAGACATATGAAACTGATGAACGATACAGGGATTTCAAAAAATAACGAACACGATTTAAATTGTTATTATGTTATTTTTGCGACACTTAAATTCAATCACATTGAAAAAGATGAAATGATTTAATCCTATAGCGTTCAGAAAGAGATGTGGTTAAGAAAGCAAAATGTATTATGTCGCTGTTTTGGGGGGTTTTTTTAGGTGGCAAGAAATATCCATACATGCACACATCTTTGTTCAGATGTGTGAATATTTAGCCAATGTAATTTTTTTAGGGGGCGAGGGGGATGGGTGTTTGACTCCAATTTAGATATATTTGTATCAGTTTTGCTAAGTTTTCTTCCGTCTTCACTTTTCTTCCTCCCAATCTTGACCTTATTTTTCTTTTGAAGACATTTTTCCCATGTTTGTTTGTTTATAATTTGTATGTACTTATTCATTGCGAATTACCGTAAACATCAGACTTTTCTATAACTGAGCTCAGCAAAAATAGTGATTCCATGAAGTTCAGTACATTACGAAATAATGCTGGTATGGTCATTCATCCTATACCAAACACATGTGTTATTATGTTCCTATGAGGCACATGGAGAGGCAGAAGCAGAGAGTATGGAAGAACACGGATAAAGAGAATAGGAGAGAGATAGAGAGAACAAGAGAGAGATGGATTCTTGATACAACATTTTTGTTTTATTATTTTTGTTGTCCCATTTAAAACGTGTTTTAACACGATATAAGTAATTTAGGCTTGAATAGTACACAGCAGGATATGTATGGATTATTGGTGTGCAATCATACTATCATCACCCTTTTTGAATTTCCTCTTTTCAAAGAATGACTAGCATGACAAAGGGACCCGTTATATAACATGCTATAGAACTCCTGCTACTTTGAGAGTTTTCTTACAAACTTAGCAGACGACGCATTGTGCTTGGAGACGAATAGCCGGAAGTTCATACAATTGCCAGTGTCAAGCCGTGCGTGCTGTCGTGCGTGCGATCAATAATAGCTGTTTTGTACACAAACATAATAGGAAAGTCAACATATCGAAAGGCCGTAAAAGAGGTTACATTTTTATTTTAAAAATTTACACCTTTATTCTCCACGATTGTAGACCATATTTCAGAAAGTTAAAGAAGAAACTTAGCTTTATAAGTTTTGTGTTCAAACTTTTTTATGATTCACATTTAAAAGAGAGATAACAGCTTTTTGAAGTGAAACTACCCCAAAATTTCGGCCTAACTATCCAAGCTGAGAAATGGCTCCGTCACAGGGGAGTGAATTCGCAAATACTGCCCCGCAGCGGAAGGGTTAAAAACAAATGTCTAGGAATACAAGCCCAGATCCTTAGTCATGAATACATAGGATAAACTTATCAAAACAAACAGGAATGGCAAGATATAAAAATAAAATCATTCCTTACTTAACTTTTTATCAAAATTTCATAGTGCACATAGTAAGCTAAGCAACCAATATTTCATTAGAACATTTTGTGAGAAATAGTAGGTCATAATAATAACAGCAATAAGTCCAATCTGAAAAATATCCTTTTCGCAAACTATGCATAAAGTATCTAATTTGCATTTTATTTGCTTCACAGTACGTGCTTCTCTCTCTTCTGATTTAACAAAAATATTGTATCTGTTACTCCTGTATTTTGTACCAAATTTTATTTCAACAAGATATTGGGCAAAATTATATTGGTAACTTCCACAATATAAATGTGTGTTTTTTTATCAATATTATAATAACTCTTTTATTGTCATTGTTAGTAATATCCTGACACCCTAGGCAATTGCCAAACCCAAAGTGATAAATGATTCATAAAATTAAGGCCATCCTTAAAGTCCCAGACCGGACCGAGAAATGAAAACCCAAATTACATATAAAACGAAAGCTAATATATTTTCATAATACAACAATTTTAATTTCAATTCAATTTAAACGTTTTTATTGTCCATCTAGAAAGTATTTCATTAAAAAGGTGATCGAACCCCGAGGCCATCCTCCCAAATACTGGAAAAAGTACCCCTATTATGGCGCGCTGATGACGTCAAAAAATGTTAACGGAAGCACATGCTAAATGTTGAATGAATTTGCCCTTTCATTCCATAACAATAGAATTCTAGCACACTTGGGGTCTATTGTTCTGACATCAGCAATACAAACCCGTTTCTAAAGGCTAAACCCAATCATGCCTGGCCGTACAGTCCTTAACATTCTATGAAGTTTCAACCGCACCATTAAAACAGGGGTAACTTTCGAGTATTGGGAGGATGCTGGTTGAGGTTCGATCACCTTTTTGTTTATGAATACTGTTATGATAATTGAATTATTTTGGACTGGAATGATTGGCCTGTTAACGTAGATCCTAAGGACCTTAGCTGAAGTCACATATCTGGTTATAAAGTTGATTTGTAGAAGTGTTGTATTTTACTCCGTCCACAGTGTCTTAAGAATAGTAAATAAATTACCAAGGCAGTAGAGAACAGTGTCATTCAGATGGAAGATTCTATTATTATAAAAGAAAGTAATGGTTCCAAAATATATTTCATTTTGTTACCTGGAATGAATCATCTTATGGTGGCCACACCATCGTCTGGCCCACACATCCACACTGCTCCCTCTACAGCCTCGCCCCAAGGACGCGACAAAACCTCTCGGGTCAGCTTAGTCCTCACCATCTGACAAATATATGGATCACTATTTGCTCATGATATCGTATAAAGATATATCATAAAATATATTAATTAAATACATATCAAACTTACTAAGAAATAATCATACTTCCTTCTGCAAATCTACTATAGTAGATAATCCTGCGTTAATTGTTGTCTGGGCTATAGCATTGTAAAAATGATTTTGTTGCCTCATAAAACCTGAATTTAATATTTAGTTTTTTCAGAACCCAAGAATAATAAATTTGTCTAACAAACCGAGAGCAGAATCTCGATCGCCCATGTTACAATATCTGTACTTACGTATTGAATACCCAATATAATCTCTCACTGTTGGACTGGCATACTGAGCATATGCGTAATGCATATAAATTAGGCCAACTTTAAATATCTCTATCTCTCCAAGAACTGCTCCAAGCTCATATCTTTCAAAATAGGTTGCACGATTATACATAAAGGTTTGAATTATTCTCTTTTTTATAAGTACATGTCAAGCCCCACTAGGTTATCCGTCCGCTTGTACAATGTTTGGAACAGGAGTACTTTGTCGCTAGCTCGTCTACTCTCGCCGATAACGCCGCTCTTTTTTACATCAGAACCTGAGCTAGCGACAGCATGTTCTCGTCGAACATCTTCAAATTTCTAATTCCCCAGTAGCGGCAGATGAAATATATCAGCATTTGAGAAAACAAAACCAAATCGCACCAAAAAATGCAACTCCTAATACATATAGGACATTAAAGCACCATGATTAAACAGAAGAAGCAATAGTCGCCCTTGAATGTTACCTCCGAAGTGGAACAGGAACGTTACCTTAGCACATGAGCGTACATGTTTTATGGAAAGAAAAATCACTAGTAGCTCTCTTCTGATTGGAAGAGAAGGCGCCAATCGTCACACATATTGACAGAGCACCTGCAAGAGTCTAATATGCCTATACACATAACTATATCCATTACAAAAAGGATGACACTGCCTCCTCATGTTAACCTTTTGGACAAATGCAGCAATACGTAGTTTTTCATACGTGTACATACACTACATCCCCAACTCCTGAAGTCCGTACCAACATCTTTATCCTCAACAGCCATCGTTCAGCAAACGATACAAAAAGATATTACGCATCAATTATGCTGCTTTAACTGACCCAGCCACAACTATCCCCCACCCACACACCAAAAAGATTATTAACGAAATATTTTATAATAATACAGTTTAAATTACAAAGTGTTACTCATGGCACTCAGAAGAGACCTCTCATTCTTCTGCGTCAGACATCATTCGTTTTTGTCTTCATACTTAGTTCGAGTCTCCCACCCTTGGCGACATCAGTTACCTAAATTCGACCTTGCTGCTGCAGCGAATTAGATCACTTTGCATTGCTCATCTGAAACTTGTGCTGTCGGCTTTTTTCAACCAAGCTGTCATATACGAACTCATTGTTAACAACACACCAGAAATGTCACGAGAAGATTGCGGGTTGGATTTACCATACTCTTTCATGTAAAGCTATGTAAGAATTAATGTGTTTATAGTTATTTGGAGTATTGCGTATAAAAGTTTCCCGATTCTAGGAATACACTCTTTATCCAAGTGTTACAGCACACGCTATTTTTTGACTCACTCGTATAATCGCAATAAGATCTAACTGCCTATCGTTTATCTACTGTCACTATACGAATAGCGTATCCCCCTTCAGCCACGCCGTTTTAGACTATAGTTGAGGTCTAAACGGGATTCGAAGCCTTTCGCGGAGACCCGATACCTCTGATCTTCCGTAACGTCGATCCCAACCTTCTCATTAATCTGGGGAAACAAGGCCCTGTTGGGTACAATTTGACTCTTATAACTAGGCGTTCTATAGCTGCGCTAAGAAAAAGATAAAAAGATTGTTCGTGACGCATCATTCACACTACTAATCAATTTACGCACTAAACATGCATAAAACACAGAAGTATTACTACCATTTACTAACAACCCCACTGGATAACGAGTTATATCTAACAACACACGTCCGCAAATTATTCACGAGCACAATCTCAGAGATCTAAGTTCTCCTTAAAAATTTATTATTTATTCAGAGGATCTTTTTTGCGCTTGTTGTTGCTTCAATTTATACCCACGACAAAGTCGAAAATGACATGTTCGCAAAGACATGCTCGTCACTTCAAGCGTAAAGGCAGCCGATGCCATAACTAGATACTACCTGAGCTGGTATATATCTGCGTCTACTTTCTCAACCCTGTAACTTATTTAAACTTAACGTTAAGTAAAGAATATGATAACAATTATATAAAATAAACTGACGCTCTTAAGCTCATCAAAATTCCAATAAAGTTTTCATAAAGACTGCAAATCTCGGTACCACTGTTAAGTATAGTGTAATTTAAATAATTGGGGAGTATTTGTAGAGAGAGGTTCTCGTGCCATCTCAAGGAAACATGACTAAATACAAGTACGGATTTAATCATGCTTGGCGTGCAATTACTCCAAACCCTAGTGCCCCATACTCCACAGTGTTGACAACCTATGCCTATCTCCTCCAAGACTCACATCTCCTAGCACAAAATGGATGTCGAGCCAACAACCAAGAACACATCCGTTGGTATACCAGGCCAATTCGTTGGCCTTATGCCCAAAGAGCCTTACCATTTTAATATGAATTGCCTTTAAAAATGGTTAAGGCAGTCTTTTGGCCCATAGCAATGCTTCGCAGTAGACCAATGTGTTATAAGAACACGGTGGACGTTAAGCGTGTAAGGAACCGTAGTTAGATTTCAATCAAATGTCTCTATTTGCGTTTGCGTTGTCACAATTATAAGGTTAATAGATGCTAAGCAGATTATAGGAACGATCTTATAACCAAACCCATATGCTAAACGCGCACTTTTCTCCTGCATCTATCCACTATCAAAACTGAGCTGATCATCTACTGAAAAAAAGACAACAAACGACTGGAGACAGAATCTATCACTTTAGAGGTATATAGTGTCGTATGACCAAATCCACTCTACATTATTCACTAATGTAAGAGTTTAAATATTGTTGGATTAAATAATTAAGCTGCAACAAACTACTCTTTGAATAGCTTAGCTTAGATGCAAAGGTAGTTATTCGTAAACAACTAGATATCAATAATCAAGCAAAATTATGTATAACTTAGCAATTGAAGGATAGATCATATACTCATAATGCTGATGAATACAAGAGGCGGTAGTACTAGATTGCGTGTGTTATGAGCTATAGTGACAAGTTTCTCATTAATCTACCAAATAATTAAGTCGAGTCAATAAAGCTCTTACAGAAACAAACATGTCAGTAGAAAGAGGAAATATAATACCCGAATGTGAACACACAAATAAAAATTATAATGAAATGTGTGGAAGCTTTTAAAAGCATCAATGATTGCTTCACAGATGAAAACATTGAGGCATAGGATCTGACTATTTCTTGGGATGACCAATTTTAATTTTTTCTCTTTTTATGTCCAATTACACTACATGGGCATATACATACATAGGGCTAAACACAGGTGTAGGAACAAAGAATTTAGCATTTTGGCCAATGCATGACGATTGTGGCATATGATAAGCAATAAAAGTCTCTGATACGCCAACTTTCTAGTAGTAAAACCAACACGAAAGGATCAACAAACATCGCACACAGGACGAACGAGGAGGTACATAACAAATGAAGAATACTGGCAAAAGAAGGGAAATAATCCGAAGCTATTGAAAACTAATATATACTTATCTAAGATATTTCGGAAGATAGTCAGTATATCAAATATACTTATAGATACTAGTAACACCAAAAAATATAGTTAATCTTTCCTAAAACGCTCTTTTGAACAATTCTCCGTCTCATAGTGAACTATGTAACATCAAATACACACTGATAAAAAAAAGGAGTAACTCCAAGATGTATAGACACTTTCAAATAGATAAAATGTTGCTTGCAAAATGGATATCCTATTATTCATCTGTTGAGTGCAAGAAGAATCATGTAATAATATGCTCTATATAAACTCTTTTGGAGTTGATATAAATACCACAGTTGTATGACATAGAGTTAAATATCCATCCAATGTGTTTAACTCTATACTAAACAAAAAGTAATCAAAGTGATGAGAGTAACTAAATCTAGCTGATGCTTATACAGTATCTCAGAGAGAAGTGTGCTTAAAACCCAGACCTCTAAATTTAAAATCTTTAATGCTTGTTGTGTTTTGGTCTAATCATACATAGGTAGTACCAGCTGTATTTATATAGAAGATGGATCATCCCTGAAGCATGATAGAAAAAAACATATAACCAAATTAAGTCAATCTTATCTAAAAGACACAAAAAATCACATCTTTAATCCATTACAATATCAAGGATGACCTAATCTACGTCTGATTGTCATAATCAATTCACTGAGAAGTCTCAGCTCATATTCGTACAAAAGCATCCTAACCATAACAGGACAATGAGCATCGAAAGAGATAAATAAATATTTGCGATTGTTTCAATATAAATGTGTTAACCTCGCCCCTATCATACTTACTACGTCCGAGACAGAACGAACAAGCACACAGGTACCAAGAACGCAAAAACGGACAGGGTCGGTCAGTCTTACAACTCACCCACAATTAAAATGAATTAATTCCATTTCATGCTTCGTCTCTTACAAGTAGTCTGATTTTCTAAAGATAATCAAGAGTGAAATCAAGATAGAATTGTAAAGAAATAAAATTGTCTGTCACTTGCAAGTTGTCTGTAACTTCTTAAAGGAATAACATAAAATGTGAGCATGAGGTAAATTATCATTGCAATTGTAAATTAAATGGCCTCCTATCTATTATTGCCAAGTAGAAGTGTTCTTAACCCTTAAATTAAAAAAAAAGAATTATGCCTGTTTATGCTCTGTCTCTTACATGGTCTGCTATTCTAAAACATGATCAAGAAATTTAACGTAGAGGACATTATCGCAATTGAATGGGTTCCTTTTAGAGGCCAGAAGAGTGTTTTTAAACCCCTAAATTCAAAATATTTATGTTCTATTGTCTCTTACAGTAGTCTACTATTCTACAAGATAATTATGACATGTAACATGAGGAAATATCATAATTTTGAATTAAATTATTTCCTATAATTGATTGATGAGAGCAGAAGAGCATAGGTCAATGTTAAATTAACGCCTTTCTGGCTCCTAGCCACATGTTAACCAATCCCGTGATCAACACTTGAGAGTGATGAGTACATCACGTCAAAAACTTGGTCTGCTGCCTCTTTCACCAAAAACTTCACATCAGTTTTTTTTTTTAATGATTACAGAGGGACTTGAATGTAGTGAAGATATTCAGTAACACTTGAACATCATCACCAGAAGCGGATCTAGAGGGGGGTTGGGGGGTTGCAACCCCCCCAAAAAAAAAATCGGGGACCATTTTTTTTTTTTTTTTAATCTTATCTTTTTTTTAACTTGTATGTTATTTATTTTATATATGTATTTATTTTATTTATCATTCATCATCATTATTATTATTATTATTTCTTTTTTGGGGGGAGGAGAGGAGGGTGGGCGAAAAATAGAAAGTACTAGAAAGTGCCTGTTTATTAATTCCATATATCTTTTAAAACCCAATATTTTCGGCTCGCGCTTCGCGCTCAGCGGATACTAAATTATAATGCACAAATAACTAAAATTTTGAGCTCAAAATTTTCGGGCTCGCTTCGCGCTCGCAGATACTTAATAGGGTTTACAGTACACAATTATCTAAAAAAAATTAATTAATACTAGAAAGTGCCCCTTTATTTATTCCATATATCTTTTAAAACCCAATATTTTCGGCTCGCGCTTCGTGCTCGCTGATACTAAATCATAATGCACAAATAACTTCAATATGAGTTCAAAATTTTCAGCTCGCGCTTCGCGCTCGCAGATACTTAATAGGGTCTACAATACACAATTATCTTTTTAAAAATTAATTATACAAAAAGTGCCCCTTTATTTATTCCATATATCTTTTATAACCCAAAATTTTCGGCTCGCGCTTCGCGCTCGCTGCCTATCATAATGCACAAAATAACTCCAACTCTAAAATTGTTTAAATAATTCCTCGTTTTAGGTCAGTATAGGCCTATAAATCGGGATTGTCTAAAACTCGCGCTCCGCTAAAAAAAAAATTAATTAATACTAGAAAGTGCCCCTTTTATTTCATATATCTTTTAAAACCAATAATTTTTGGCTCGCGCTTCGCGCTCGCTGATACTAAATCATAATGCACAAATAACTTCAATTTTGAGTTCAAAATTTTCAGCTCGCGCTTCGCGCTCGCAGATACTCAATAGGGTCTACAATACACAATTATCTTTTTAAAAATTAATTAATACTAAAAAAGTGCCCCTTTATTTATTCCAATATATCTTTTATAACCCAAAATTTTCGGCTCGCGCTTCCGCGCCTCGCTGTCCTATCATAATGCACAAAATAACTCCAACTCTAAAATTGTTTAAATAATTCCTCGTTTTAGGTCAGTATAGGCCTATAAATCGGGATTGTCTAAAACTCGCGCTCCGCGCTCGTTTGCTCGCTCCCGCTCGCAAGATTTTTTTTTCATCCCCTCAACCCCCCCCTTGGAAAAAACCTAGATCCGCCCCTGATCACCATGACAAAGAAAATACACTCAAACTCTGGCGTAATATTAGAAGATACACATTCTCATCATTATTTCAAGGGACAATTTCTGCATTTTTCACACAAAAGGTCTTGACAAACTTTAGACATTTAATTATCTGAGGCATAGTTTTATCACTTTTCAAAATCATTTGTCTCCTGCATTTATGTAGATATGTTTAGTCTAATTTTTTAAAAGAATCACTTCTTGGTAAACATGTTTTTATGTAAAAATAATGAAAAGAATGCTGTGGATGTCAATATCAATCAAGCGTCCATATAAAAGCTAATCGTTGAATGCCATGTGTAGTGGACACAATTTTTCATGATAAAGACTCACCAAACCTTTTTGTGAATAATTAAATTTATGATAAAAAATTCTCAAATCTACAAACAGCATTGATGATGATAAAGTTTTACATTTCATATTACCATACTTATGACTAGTTTTATGAATGTGATTGATGGTAGGAAGGAAAATGTCTTTAAATATGATTTTCTAAAGTTTCAAATAAGGATAGTATACTAAACTAGCATTTGTACGAAGATGATCTTTAGAGAGGAAGGGGAGTGCTGGATAAAATGAACACTACATTCCTCTAATGTATCATTTTGAATAGGCTGAGCAAAAATATTTTCTTACAAAAGGATAGGCCCAAGGAATGATAGGAAGAACAAGCATTGAGATGTACCTTAGTATTTTCAAATCTCTTTGATTTTAAAATTACCATGGAAACATACATTTTTTAAACCATCTAATCCAATTTAAAATGTTGCCAAAGTATACATATTTCTATTCCCTATTGGTATCGAGACTGACATGCAAAACCAATACATTCTACTCCTATTACAATGAGCGCAGGTAAAACAAGATTTCGTTATGCCAAGGCAACGACTCTCTAATTCTTATGTTCAAACTTTTGCACACAATGTCACATGTGGCTTTCTGTTCAGTATTTAAAACAAGATTTTGTCGTTATGTCGTTATAACAGGAGTGAACTATATTGCACTTTGATGTACGTCTATGCGGGCAACTAACAGGCCATTTAGAAGGAGAAATCTGAAATGACACCAGGGTATACCTGCAAAGTCCCAGACGTCATCAGAAAAAGGGGCAAAGGGGAGTTATGACGGAAGCTTAGGATGGTTTTGAAATATAAAGGAGCATTTTAAAACAAATCGATGAGGTACCTTGTTAGGATTTTATTCCTCAGCCTCTGCAGGTGATGGTGAAAGAGATATCAAATAAAGCTCTTCCATTTCACACTCTTTGTGTGAAAAATCAGAAGAGATATATATCATTTCAATTTCAATTTAATTTTACACTCTTTGTGGGAGAAATTAGAAGAGATATATATATATATATCATTTCAATTTCAATTTCAATTTTAATTTCATTTCACACTTTGTGTGAGAAATCAGAAGAGATATATATCGTTTCAATTTCAATTTCATTTCACAATTAAATCAGAAAAGATATATATCATATCATTTCAATTTCAATTTCATTTAAAATTTTAATTTCATTTCACAATCTTTGTGTGAGAAATCAGAAGAGATATATAAAATTGCAATCTAGAGTTTTACATAACTCAGTATATATTCCTAGTTTGCAAATAGAAAGAATGTTTACTTTAAATCCCATAGTATTAGATGAGTCACATGATCCACAAGTCAGAATTGTTTTGCTTTATTCTTATTTTTTTAAAGCATGATATATTTGAATATGTATTTTTAAAAAATTACAGATTATCATTCAAATGGTATCAATGTATATCATTCCAAAATTATTGAGCAAGGCTACAACACAAGACCAATAATTAGTAACCACCTCTATGAACATATCTATGAGAGCTTCCAGAAACAAAAAGACATTTTTATATACTAGTAGTATATTGAGAGCTTAGAGCACTATCACTTCATAATAAAGCACAGACAATTACGTTGTTCTGGCTTGATTTCAGCAAGAATTTATGTCATTTAATTCTTATTGCATCATATAAGTTGCCTGCTAATGGGGCCATTGAAGGTAATTTTATCAAAACTCTTGCCTTATAAAACTGGGTACGAGCAGATAGTATGAGAATTTCTTGGTTAGATGCCCCTAAATACATTTTGTTTTTGGGTATAAGGCCACTTGTATACCAGGATATAAGAATTTATTCACTAATGGTTTTCGGAAACAACTAGAATGCAAGCAGACATGACACTGATCACCAATCATGTGTGAATATGAATGCTTAATTTATTTACATTAAACAAGGTGTGCATGGGAATCAGTAGTGTCATAACAATAACATAATTCTATTGATACACAAATGCATCAGGGCTTAACCGTTATGGTTCGGTATGTTTACATAAAATATCTTTAAAGGCATGCCATGGACACGTTTTTGTGCAATTGTACTTATTATATGTACAATCATAATAATTCATTTTCTCATTAATGCTGGCAGTACAGGCTTTGCAAAACAGCAGATTTAATTGTATTGTGTGTATGGATCGATTTTGAGTCATTTACACCAAGCAAGACCATTTCATACTATTTTAAAAGATTATTTTTGTAAGTCTCCTTTTTTTTTTTGCTAAAAATTATTTATTAATATGGCATGTTAAGAGTGAACTGGATTGGGGCTGACAATCTCACTTAATTCCTTTGAAATTGACATACCGTAATTAACGGTGTAAAAGCCGCACCTTTTTTCCGTCGGGAAAAAGTCAAAAGTAGGGGGTGCGGTTTATACATGGAGATAGGATTGGCGAGGCTTAGATCTAACATATTTTGTCAAAAAATACATAGAGTCTAGTGATATCAGACTATTTATGCATAATAATAGGGTCAAAGCTATTTTAAACCTCAAAAATAAGTAAATTAAAAACTTACTTGTCATATTTTGTTGCTGATTGACCGCGAGATGCATGTGAAACCCGCCAGGTCGAGTGTGTAGAAACACCCGCTGCTAGCGGCCTGGAGATTATCCATGTAGGGTGCTTTGCCGATGTTCAAAACATTCACCTCAAATCCATAACAAAAAGTCAAAATACATCATCAAACATAACAATCACACAAAAAATCTTACCCCTAGATATCCTTCTTGAGAAACTAGTTTCAGACAGATCTGATATGACCACAAAACTTCTGATAAGGAGAAGTTTTGCATGGCTGCATTTCATCCAAACACTCACTTCGCCGATCGGTATTATCGATATCCTGCATAGCGCATGCGTGGTGTGGCATTGCAACATACAATGCACTAGTCTGTGCATGCAGACACTTTGTAGTTTAGGAAATAGAAAAGTCCCAATCATTTTCCTCTTTATTCTCTTTTGTTTATCTTTACTTCAGCTAATTGCCTTGTTGTTTCTCATAAATAAACAAGATTACAAGATTGAATTCTTTCATTAATTTCTTAATTATTATTTTTAATTTTTTTTTGGCAAGGGTCCAAATTCGGGGGTGCGGTTTATACACGAGTGCGGCTTATACACCGTTAATTACGGTAACATTTCATCTATGTAAACAGTCTAAGTTGATAAAAATTTGTTTGTTTTTTTCTTGATGAAATATTAAAGTAATTTCATGAATACATATATTTCAAAATTCTGAGTAGATCCTTAAATGCAAGGTTTTATGATAGCAATACATTTTTTATGTTAACTAGAAATTACAAAAAACTTAAAAGCACAACTAAAAAAAAAGACAAAAAAAATGTCAAACCTTGACGATAAATGCTAATGCTCATTGAGTCTGCCAATTATTCTATTGTTAGTTTCGCTCAGCTTTCAAAGCAACATTTTCAAGCAAAACTTCAAAAATACTGCTGTTTATCAAGCAGTGCATTTTGTTTACATGATATCAGGGAATGGTAGTGTTAATTGCTCTGTCTCATGAACAAAGCCTAAAAATTATATTTGCTGATATGATGTAGTAGCATTGTGTGTAACGTACTGTACATGTGTACTTTATAGTTATAGATTCTCGTTCTAATTATCAGTATAGGCATGCAGCTTTTAAATTTGAAAGTAGTAAATGCTATCATGGAAAGTAAGGGCAGGATGGAACAGGATAACATGCAAACCATTCAACTACAGGGATCGATGTAAACCATTAGACTACAGGGATTTATGCATTCCCCCATTCCCCACTTTTTTATGCCCTGCGTCTAAATTAAGCAATTAGCAATTAAAGTGAAAATACCTACAGCCATTCGCTTCAAGGGACTATAAACAGTCCTTTTCTAAGCAGTATATTATTTTTATCAAGTGATTTGGATTGATCAAGGAATGACTAATATAAGGAGAATATGTATATCCTTGTAGTTACTATAGTAATACTGAGTGAGTCAGAAAAAACTAGACACATAGAAAAATGTGAATAAAACTAAAAACAAATTATAAACTCCAAAATATTATATATATTCTGAAAGAGCAACTCTTTCCGCATCTTTTGGCACCAATTATGTGTGTTGCATCTTTACGCTTGAATGAACATGATCCATTATTTGCGAACATGTAATTTTTAGATTGTGTAGTGGTAATAAAATTGAAGCAACAAAAGCTGACAAAAAAGCAACTCCATCCTGAATAAAATATCATAACTTTTTAATGAAAATGTTCTGAGTAAAAACTTATGGACTGGATTCTGTGTGAAAATGAAATTGATTCATCAAGTAATCGATGAGTGAATACACATCAAAGAGTAAATTGTCACTGACAGATCTAAAAAGGCCTCTTAATACTTTTGAAAAGTGATTATTTTGGATTTGACGTGTGCTCTACAGATCTATCACATTTTCACACAAAATGTAGTCGATATGTGTAACAATACCCATGCCAAGTTATTTAGTGCAAGACATTTTCATTAAAAAGTTATGCTATTTCAATCAGGATGGAGTTTCAAAAGCTAATTCGTTGCTTTGATTTTACTCCCACTTTTGCACAATTCAAAATTTAAACATTCACAAAGAATGCACCATGTTCATCCATGCGTAAAGATATAACACACAAAATTGATACCAAAAGATGCAGAAAGATTTGCTTTTTCAGAATATGTATAATAATTTGGAGTTTATATTTTGTTGTTCTTTTTATTTTGTTGTTCTTTTTATTGACATATTTCTAGGTGTCTAGTTTTATTCTGACTCACTCGGTATAGACTTGTGGCCTCTTATGCCTATCTGAGGGATGGGGATAATTACCTTTCCCAGCTGTACAGAAGGATAAAGTTTGTAGGGAATAAGCATAATGATAACATCAGTTTCAAAGGAGCCTAAGTAGCACATATAATCTGATGCTTTTTTTATACTAATGAGCTTTAACATGGGGGCTTCCAGCATGCGCTGAAAACAGGAGTGAAGCACCATTCTAAGCCATTGTACTATTCTCTTGAAGAACCTTTTCTCAAGGCTCCCAAGTTCTGACGGTGAAAATGTCCAATGTTTTAAAAAGAGGTTGGTCTATATGACTGCAGTTAAGTAACCTAAAGCTAAAGCCTTTATGGTCCTGAGGATTACATCAATGATTCTCCGTCGACACTTGCCCAGCGGTCATTATGCTAAATAAATTCAAAACTTAACCAAGTATTTAACCCTTATCCTAAACCTCAACCAAAGTGGTAACCCTATATATTTGATGATTTAAAGTGTGGGGGAATGTCAGATCACCTATCCAGACAAATAGTACATGTAGACAGAAAGTGTAAATAGACAGATGGCGCTATATAAATACGTTATTATTATTATTATTATTATTATCTGATGGAGTGAAAATTGTTACCTTTTTCAGCCGTGCAGTAAGATATGGTTTGCAGTATTCCAAATACTATGATACCTAGACAACAAGCCCCAGCACAGAACGCTAAGAAGAACATGGGCTGGATGGGGAAGATAAGCTGCAAAGAGAGAGAGAGAGAGAGATGGAAAAGAATTGACATTATACTGTCTAATCTTAATTAACCAATTTATTAGTTAAAATTATACGGTAAAATCTACATTGATTCAATCAAATAACTGATATTGTTTTAATAGTCAAAATTATTTATTATAATTGATATTGTTTTAATAGTCATGATTTCTCTCAATGCTCAACTATTTCAAAGAAGAACTACATAAATCAAAGAGGATTACGTGAATCTTATTATCTTGACTGCATTACACCACCATCTTTAATATTTTACTTTAATTTTTTGTCGGTGTTGGTTTAAATCAAGAATTTTTGTATAGTATGTCATATAAATATGTCATTCTTTAGCTTTAATTTTTTTTTTTAATATTATGCATTATCAACATCAGAAACTAGTAGAATACATTTTTATATTCAAATGGAGCAAACATGTAAGCCATATCAACTACTTTGACAGACTATTGATGCACAGGTGTTTTTTGTTTTAACCCTTTGAGTGCGACGGGCTTCTACAGAAGCCGAGCGAGGTGTTCAGTGTGCTACGACGGGCTTCTACAGAAGCCGAGATAAATCCTCTATATATTGACAAGTTTTTTCGGCTTTTCACCAGCTTTTTGGGGCTAAAGTTTTGAGGAATAGGACAAAGATATATTCATTTTTAATATCCATTAAAGAAATAACCTAGTTACGTGGAAAAAATCAAGAAAAATTCACTTCATTTCAGCATTACCATAATTTTTACATAAGAAACGAATTCCCGATCTTAACTTTTGGCGTACGCGTACGCGTCCGGAGGGGAGAAATAATCAAATAAAGCTAGCTCGAGAGGAGAAATATGAGAGATAAAGATTGAGAATGAGAAGAAGAGAGAGAAATAGAAAGGTTAAGGGATTAAAACAATGTTCATTATTATAGATATATGAAACATTAGTTGCATGGAGATTAAGCCTGTCGATTTCCGATTCTCCCTAGGTTATATATACTTATCACGATAAGAGAGGGGTTGATTATCTGAATTTTGCTTGAACTAGTTTGTTGTAACTGTAACGATTAATGTAAAGTATGCCTAATGCAGTAGGTATTATAAGTTAAACGTCCCGCTTTTATTTCAAAACTTACACCTGCGCTTTTAATGAATGGTGCTTAGTCAAAGGTGCCATTGTCCAGAGGTGCGAAGCCGGCCGCTATGATCTTAATCTATATTTATAGAAATAATTTGAAAGAAACAGGACCTCTTTTCAGGTGCTATTCAGTAGGCTCATCGATCGAACCGTGCGTGCTGTACATGCATTACGCACTTTGCATTGTGAATCTACTGGAAAGGAAGAAAGCGGAACTTCTGCCAAAATGACTGTTTTTCTTTACAAAATAACGCGTCTTATATTTGGTTTTGATGACTTTGCCTACAGTGGTAGATAGAAAAATGTCTGCCCTTTCATGTTTATATTTACTACAAATCATGAAAATGACCGAGTTAGATGCAAGGAGTAATGAAAGCACAAAACATGACAATTTGTCTTGCTATAATACTGTCAGTGTACAAAAAATCGCTCCGCCACAGGGATAACAATCGCATTTCACAGGCCCGCGCTCAAAGGGTTAATGATCATATCATTAGAAATAAAATCCCATTCAATATTTTGTGATGAATACTTCACTATATGTGGGTGGTTTAACAATGGGCAGACTTACATATATGTATTATTTAAAAATCCTAAACACACCTAATAATAATAGTCTGAAGGTAAAAAATTCATAAACCCACCTAACAAATCAGATTGTAGGTACCCCCACCCCCCCAAAAAAAAAAATAGAAAAAAAAATCAGGAACTGCGATTGATGCAGCCAGTTATTGGTGTAAAATTTGGGTCCGTGCCGTCAGACTACCTCACAACCATCCTTACCTGAAACACATTACATTGATCATGATGCATTTTCTCCATATAACAGTACATCAGTACCAAATTTAAAAATAATACAAAACTCCTTTTCAGGTGATATTCACAAACATAAAGTGAGGAAAGTACAAAATATAGTTAAACTTGGAAACACAAATTGATATATCCTTGGGAATACAGAGATAATGATCATGGATTACTGAGAAAACTCATTTGATTCTTCAGTTTAATGGGTAAACAGCACAGCTAGATGAGGCTCTAGTGGTAAAAAGCTATTACTAACTTATTTCATTTGTTAGATCTGCAGTGTTTATATCACAGATGTAATGTGGTTTATCCATAATTTGCAAATAGATTATTTATTTTCTTATTAAAGTCTAAAATACACCATATGAGCAAGTAGCTCAGAGGAGTAGGTTTAAATGTTACTCAGAGCCTCTAAGTTAGAAAGGGTTAAAGATATGTACTTAGGTAAAGGTAATGACATAATAATGAATAGTCACCTACGCAAACAAAACTTGGAATTGAATGCTTGAAACTTGTACAAAAATTATGACTGCCAAATGGATTGGATAGAAATAATAAATGAGAAAAGAGCAAAGAAATATGAGAATAGGATAACATAGGATAACATTCTATTAGCTTGTGCTCACCATATCACTTCTCTACGTAAACAAGGAGAAATTCTTCCCATCTTCATGATGTAAATGAATGTCAGACTTTTACATAAACAAGTTTTCAATTACGTTGAGTTCATTTTGATGATCCAAACAGCCACTCTTATGCATGATAAACATCTCTGAAACAATTGTAAACATTTTCTTTTGATTTATCATTTCATAACAAGTACTCAAGATCATAACATCTGTTAAGTACTTTTTGATGACGTCAGTGGAGATACTTACCCTACCCACGATGACAGGGAACGTCATTTCAACCAGGTGGCTGCTCCAAATAACAATACAACTTGTTACAACACCTATAAAAATATAAGAAAGGAAGAAGAAAAGGTAGAAGAGGTAATGTAGAGGTCACTATTATATTTATAAAATTGATAACAATAATAATGTTTTGTAAGCCCTTTTCTAGTTGATAAGTGAGCAAATCACTTTACATATGTGACCCTCTTGTCCAAAACCAATAATAAGTGGCAATTATTCATATTTATGTTTGATATGCTTTCTGAAACTACAGATTCCAAACTTTCTAATGATACAAAATAGTTGTATTTGCCTAAAGTATAACTAAGTAAATGTCATGTTCCATGAAGGGTTAAAGTTTTGGTAGGTTGGGCGATTCGAGGACGAATAGCAAAGTAGGCAAATATATTTCGTTTGAAGTAATAACATGCTTAGGTGTACTTAACAATTTACTATGTTGTTCTATTTGTGACTTATATTATTAGTGGTTTTCAGGTGGTGGGTCACATATATCTTTATGCAGGTCCTTGGATTCAATCCCTGGCAACCATTTTACATGTGCTCAAAGAGAAAGAATCTTACCAGGTACTCCCTTTAACACCTGGCTGAGGTAAAGCAAATTGCCACGATTCTTTTCGTGTTTTTTTTTCAATGTTTCTGCTGGGCAGATGCTAGTTAGACTAATGTTGTAATCCTCCAGTCATGCTTTTGCATAAAGCCTAGCCATAGGGTCATACTAGGTCATTTTGTGATATAGGGGCAGTTCCAAGGTAACGGAGTGACATTCAGAAGCAACATTTCAGCATTCAAACAAATTTATCACCCATACTTTAATCTTTATTTACAAAGAAATGGTTCATGACAATAGCTGATGGTACCCTCTTTTCAAATGATAACATTTGTTATAGTGATCTGCATAATTAATGAGATATGAATATTCATAATCATGGTTACGGAGTGACGCAAAATGGACATGCATATTTGAGCAAAACATTTTTACTTAAACTCTGTGAACTTAAAATGGCCATCACAATTTTGAGTAATTGATTGGATTCTATGTTATATTAGGTAATATATGCCGCCTTGCATAAAGGAAATTGGTTGAATATTTTGTTAATTATGACTTAAAACTTGAAACCCATGTCTGGTTACGGAGTGACGGTTACGGAGTGACCTCTGAATCATCCACACAATGGCAATGTAAAAAGACTATCTCTCCTTGCTAAATAAAAAATAAACTGCTCTTGATTGTTTCAATTTAAATTCTGTTTGCTCTGTATGATAGTTCTAGGTGGGGGATTCAAAACTTCTACACAGAAACTTTGAAACTCATTAATTATGCTAATTTATGCACATTTTTCAAGATTCGCAAATAATGGATCTTCTTTATTTGTCAACCAATTTTGATTTATTTTTTTATTTTTTGGTTCCAACTAGTAGAGCTACATGTACATGAGGTTTACCAAACTTCTACGCAGAATTTTGACATTTTTGTTTGAAAATTTTCTACATGTATCCTAATTTATGTAAATTTTTTTCAAAAATAACAATAAATGCTTCTTTTCCTTAATTTTTTCGATGATCTTCAACTTCATTTGCTTTATATGATAACACTAGGTGGGGGGTACAAAAAAATTACACATAATTTTGAAACTCATTATTAAAGTATGCTAATTTATGCAAATTTTTCAAAATTCACAAAAAATTTTTTTTTTTTTTTGACAGATTTTTTTTTCTAATCTGGTAAAGCTCCATGATGTTCACTATATTTCTATGCAGAATTTTGAAAAGACGAGAAAATAATCTATGCTAATTTATGCTCAATTTAATGCCCCTTCCCCCTAAAAAAATGCTTCTTCTCCTTCATTTTCTCCTTCATTTGTTGAGCAATTTCAATTCTGTTTTATATAATAGCACTAGGTAGGGTAATTTTCAAACCCATTGATTTACTTTTATTCATATGTACAGGTTAGTGTCTTCTTTAAACTACATCCAATTGATTGGGTTCACAGCCTCGTCCAGTTCCTTCCAAAATAATTTGCTACAAAGTCCTCAAAGGAGCTCATATCAGACCTCACCTAAATCCCAGATTTGTGCACCTAATTGCTGACAAAGGGCTCATTTGCATAATTATGATCTCATACCCTCACAGCATGATATCCCAATGTCTCTCTTGGGCACATCACTAAAAGAATTCTGAACTTCAAAATTTCTAGTGTAGAGTGAGCTTTGATCAAATTATACATGTACATTGTACATGCAATTCAATGGGATGTCACTCCGTAACCAGAATGGTTACGGAGTGACACATTTTATGAAGCCGTATTTCTCAAACAAAATCCATTCAAATATAAAAAGTGTAGGTAATTGATAGGTATGGGTGTTCCAGATTTGCAAATAAATTTTTATTTCATTAAACCCAATTATTCTAAAAATATTTCAAAAATATGTCTTTTTGTGGTTACGGAGTGACATTTTGAGGTAACTTCATGTTTGTGCTCACTGATGTGAAACAAAGATCGCAAAGCAAAATATTATGTGAAAACTTTATTGTTTATATATCCTGCTTTCATAATAAAATATAATAAAATTACATTTTCATTTTCTAGGTACATTTCTCTGTCATGAAATTTTAATAAAAAACATGCACATTTGACAATTTTAGTACAATTGAATATTAATGCCATTTTTAAACCCAAAATGCCCCAAAAAGGCCAAACCATCCCCAGATATTGAAAATTTGGACTTTTAGCTCTCATATGATACCAAATTCGTCATGGAACAATGAATTTGAAATTTTGGGGGTCATGTCCTGTTTTGCTTGGAACTGCCCATAGGTAATTGTTCTTCATCTCACTGGACAGTAATTTTTACAAATGAAAAGCTTATGGACAGATTTTCCAAGAATCCATAATGGAGACAGAAAAGGAGAGCTTAAAAAGAGAGGCTTTACAGTCTAGAAGTTTGGATCTAAAGATTTGAAGGATTAGATGTCTGGATGAAGTCATTAACTATTAAGTACCGAAACAAAAGTGAATGAACAGGGGACCTGGGAGGAATAATCAGACCAAAAAAAGATGAAAAAAGGTATTACGAATGGGACAAATAATATCAAGGGAAACAACCTCCTTGGAGACATGTACTAGAAGGGACAATACATGGCAAAAGAGAAAAACCACAAACAGGGATGGTATACATATCAGATTTGAAAGATATTTGATAAAAGAGAAAACTCAAACAACTAGATGAATCTTCGACCGCGCACGGTCGGAAGGCATGCCTCCGTATTGCCACATCGGAAAAAAAAGGCATGCGCATGTTGAGTATTTACATCCATTTATACCATGACATCTTTGAGATATGACCCCAAATCTATTAAAGTTGTATCATCAGAATTATTTCCAACTCAGGAAGGATGGCTACTGATGTAATAAAAAGATAAACATGTTTACGTTGATTCTGTCAAAGGTCCTTCAGAAAATTGCACAAACGAGTCATTTACATAAATAACCAGTGACCTTTGATGTCCTGACCTCAAAAATCTAATCAGTTTATCTTTCCTCCCACATGACCCAAGTTTGAAGTTGATCCATAAGACGGTTCAGAAGTTACAGCAAGAAAATGCCATTTTCATGTATACAATGACGTCTGTGACCCTTGACCTTTGACTTCATGACCTCAAAATATAATAAATTCATTGTCCCTACCATATGTCACACATGACCCAAGTTTGATGTTCATCCATCAAACTGTTCTTAAGTTATCGCAAGAACAAGCCATTTTCACGTACACAATGTCCTCGGTGGCCTTTGAACTTTGACCTCATGACTCTAAATTCTAATCAGTTTATTGTCCGTCCCATATGCACATATGACCAAGTTTGAAATTGATCCGTCAAACGGTTTTTAAGTTTATTGCGAGAACAAGCCATTTTCATGTACACAATGACCTCTGTGACCTTTGACCTTTGACCCCAAAATCTAATCAGTTCATTGCCCCTCCATATGCACACTTACTCAAGTTTGAAGTTGACCGTCACACAGTTTTAAGTTATTGCGAGAACGAACCATTTTCATGTATACAATGACATCTGTGACCTTTGACCTTTGACCTAATGACCCCAAAGTCTAATCAGATCATTGTCCCTACATATGCATACATGATCCAAGTTTGAAAGTGATCCGTCAAACGGTTCTTAAGTTATCGCAAGAGAACGAAAACGGACGGACGTACGGACGGACGACGACGAGGACGGACAACCCGAAAACATAATGCCTCCGGCACCACCTTCGGTGGCGGAGGCATAAAAAGGGGTGGAGAAAGAACCAAACAGATGTCTCTGGTGTATGGACCTGGGAAGAGAACCTATTAAAGACGATTACCATGACAATAGCAAGAAGAAGGGTGCATAGAGGGGATTATTTGGAGGGATGGTGTCACCGATAATTATTTACATCTTGAAAGTGAATGAACCTTCAGGATAAAAATAAAAAAGCAGAGGAAAATCTAAAACAGGATAAACAGATAAAATTTCAATTAATCTCCTTGAAGAGATTTATAAGAGGGAAATGGATGGCTAAAGAGGAAGATAACCAAGGGCTGCCAAGAATGAGTTTGTGTTGAAAGAATACCAAATCTTGATGTACCAAGAAAAAAGAAAAAAAAAGAAAGGGATGGAGAAAGAAAAAATATATCTCTGGTGTATAAGCATGCCCTTGGGAAGAGCACTAAAGAAGAATATACAAGAGGGTGAAAAATGGAAGAAAATAGTCAGAGGAACAGTGTCACCAACAATGAAGAATTGAAGAGGGTGAATGAATCTTAAGATATATCTTGAGGATATATCTCCTTAGAGATGTAATGTAAGGACAGTGGAAGAGGTAGCATAAGAGCTGGGATGGAGTTTGACTTGAATGAAGCTGAGTGATATTGCCGAAAGAAACAAATTTGAAGTTAAACCCATTCAGAGTTGTTTCTTTCTTCATTTTCAATGGCTATGGACAGTCCAAAATGGGGAATACACTACAATGGTTTTATTTACCAATGTCACGATATTACACCAATTATTTACATATCAAAATTATATACATCCAAATTTTGTTCTTATTCAATAATCAGATTGCAGTTTTAAAGGATGGTTCATAAAATCAAAAAGCTTGAAATATATTCTTCAGTTAGTTTAATTCAAAAATGGGAAATGCCGTATAAAGAAGAAAGCTTCAACACAAAGAGGAATAGAAAAGCGAAAACCAGATGACTTGTGTGTGGAGACCACACTTTGGAAGTATACCTAAAGATAAAAGAAAGGGAAAAAAGTCAGAAATTGTGAAACATTCTATCAGGACAACAGTATCCCCTGGACAATTACCCCAGGACAACTACCTTCACAAATAGGGTAAGGGTTAGATGTAGATTTATGGAGTAGATTTTTGGCAGGGGTATAGTTGTCCGAGGGTAATTGTCCAGGGAGTAGTTGTCCCAGAACCATATAACATACCTGACATTCTCATATGCTGTTCAGCGAAGGCTACAGATGATGGATAGATACTACTGAGGAATAGACCAAAGATACCTGATCCTACGTATAGAACAACCAGACTATCTCGACGTAGCAGCTCTATACACAGCGCTACAAAACAACCAATCTATACAGGGAGATAGAAAAGGAACAAAATAAAAAAGGACATCAGTTAAACATTCTTTATTTGTGCATTCTGGTTTATAGAAAATATCTCAGTAAAAAAAAGAAGGATGTATTAGTTGAAAAAAAAAGGTAAATCATGTTTCATTGAAAATATGCAGCATTAATTAACACAATTTAATCTTAAAGATGGAAGCTTGGGTGTCTGGACAACTCATAAAAATAATGTCTTGTTTTTTATCTGTTTGTCTTAAAGCCGGTACGAACCAACAGCTTTGTATAGCACCATCTCAAAGCTCTCAACTATTCAATTCTGCCCTGATTCCTTACCCATTGTGCAACATCCTGAGCAGTGTAGTCTTATAATACAAACTCATTTGGATGATAACACTTTTTCTCACTACTTAATAAATTCACGCTGCGATAATTATGTTACCAAGTAGTTAAACAAATACTTTTCCCTGTAACACATTTTAGTTTCCCAATATAAATTATATTATAGGATACACTGTGTTGTTAACATCTTTCTCAAAAGGTATGTTTTAAGACTAGTCATTTATAACACACAGTCAATGAGAGTGTTGATCAGTTCGCTGCCGCTTTAAAATAATGGTAACCCCAAATATACTACCAATAGTGCTTATCCTAATCAATATTTACTCTCTGTAATATTTTCTAATATTTTGAGATGAAAAACTACATGAAGACATTGTTTGTAAACCTTATCCAATGGTGGGTTAAAATCATTTGTCCAGATACACTACCAATACAGGCATACAACAACTGAGTATACAGAGACTGGCCGATTCAATTAACTCTTTTGATTTTTTTCTGTTTTGAATACATGATATTCTGTTAAAAATATGCAGCATTTGAACAAAATATCCAACGGTTGCCAATTTGATGATGAACGGCCGATTCATGCTGCCCTATACAAGTACCCTTTTCCTTGATGAGTCAACGTTTGTACATACTTGACGATATCTTCAGTCTCCATAACCCTGGACTTCTTCACATATTGTCAAGGACTACGGTGGCCTTCTCAAGGAGAAGAACCCTTGCATTCTCATGAGTGACACTTCCCAATGCCCCACACTTTTTATGCACAAGAAATTACAGTGAGAACTCACCACGGTAGTATGTAGATTTTAGCTTTGTGTGTTTAAGGTTTAATGCCTCCATACTATTTAAAATATCTGCTTTTGATATCTCTTTGAGTTGAGATTAACTAATTTACAAGCCCCAAAATTCATATTTTAGGGAAGGGAAGATTGTATGTCCTTTGATAAATAAAATTTGGGGGGATGGTGCATAGTGAGGGAATATATTTCCCATCTTGCACATTGCAGCACCATTAAAGTGTCTCATCATAATCTGAAGAGGTTTAATGATTCAATGGTTTGTATCATTAATCTATCATGGTTCTTAATTACCTTGAATATAATGAAAGTTAGTCCTACTTAATCCGTTTAACCCTGCAGCACTAATGTGCTCATCCTTGTCAAGAAGACAGTGAGATGTGACCATCACTCAAGGTATGTATTTAGGGTTGAAAATAGAATTGGTTCTTAATTAGAACTTTAAAATACTAATTACAGTTTCATGAAAAGAAAATCAATACCCTGTGACAGTGATTTACAAAGAGTAGTGTTCTCAAAGGTCAATAAATGATTAATAATCAACACTTACTTAATCATTAACAGAAAAACCTCAACTATTCAACGTAAATTGACATTTAGCAGCACTTCACATTAACAGTAATCAGAGTTAAGCATTGCTGGTGAGTCTAATTCTGGCACTCTTCGCTTAATGAAAGTAAAAACAATGGCGGTTCCAGGATTTGCCAATAGAGGGGGCGCCAGGCCGAAATTTTCTTTTTTTAAACATGTACACTCGATGAGTGGTTTTCAAATTATAGAGGGGTCACATGTCCCTTGCACCCCAGCCTGGATCCGCCCCTGGTAAAACTATATGGATTGAGTTATCTGTGTAAGATGTGAATGCATTGATGATTGAAACCTGTCAATATGTTAATTCCTGATTTTGATGTTTATGATATTCATTAGTGTAAGATAGCTTTTGTAAGGTGAGCCAACATTTATTTTGGCATCATCTTCTTTGTGCTTTAATTCATCTAATATAGTCAACAGTCGTGATAGGGTTTTATTTAGGTTGAGGGTTAGCATTGAGTATAATGTTTTTGTTTTTCAAGTTACAAAGTAAAGGAAGACACACCAGCTCTTCAAACAGGGGAGATATTTTTTATGCATGGTTTAATGTCAAACATGCTTTTTCAATGAAGATTTTTTTAAATCAACAGAAATTATTTCCTTTAACATATAACACAGTGCTAAAAATAGATTTATACATGGTTAAGTGGAAAAACATCAATATTTATTGTAAAATGGATTTAGGAATTTTGATTACATTTTTCTCAATCAGAGAAATGAAATAATTATGCTTGCAGGTACAATACAATTATCTAACACTAATGTAAGCATCAAAATATGTATGATTTCTAAATAAAAGGATGGTGCTTCAACTGTGCAGCACTGTCTGTTTCCATACATGTACATGTGCGTTGAAGACAAAAGCATGACCTTTTAACAGTCTACTGGATTAAAAATCCATTAAACAGATTACCGACATCACGGTCCATTATCATCAAAACGCCATTTCAACATGAGGGGCATTCTTTTGTTTGTCTCCAAGCCACAATTGCCACGCTAAATTCATGCGGAAGGTTTCAATCTATTTTCGTCAAAATCGCACTTTAATAACGACGATGGAATATGACGAGCAAAAGCTAGGCAGTGGCATTATCGCTCCGGCTACAAGCTGGGAGGGAAATTATTTCTGAATTATATATGGGAAGGTTATTTGTTGGATTCAAGGGGGATCAACGCTATTTGTCTTTATGAATGACTCGCTCACAGTGAAGCAGGTCGTGATTACATTCTCAATGTAATGTCCATTAGACCGCTGATTGGGATCGGGCATGCATGAAAATTGAAGACCCCTCCCCCCTCCTCCCAGGATAATGGGGTGTGTGACCTCTTGTCTCTCATTGCCACAACCACTCTCTCCCTTTCTACCCTCTCGCCTGGCTATACTTGCCTCTGATCAAACACGACAGTCAATTTATATGAGGCTACAGTCAATATTATTCATCAGTCTTTGTGGGTATAATCTTACCTAGTACACCCTTGAATGGTTGCATGGTTTTAATTACCCTTTAAAAACTGCCCATCATGGAGTTCATTAAAATCTCTGGTTAAGTCATAGCTATGTTTAGTTGCAGAATACATCATCAATATTAAAAATATATTTATATCAGACAATGTCAGAAACTACCAGGAAACCGAGTCCCAAAATCTAAATTTTTTCTGCCAATGAAAACCTACTTACAAAAACAATGTATATTACCAATATTTCCGAAGAAATGGGTTGGTCATTAATTTTCCTGAAAAGTTATAATACCTTACCATTTTAGCTACTGAAACAAAGTTTTTCTTGGGAAAAGTGTCACTGACTGGAAAGATAGAAGTAAAGAGAGTTAGAATTGGAATAAAAGATGGATACACAGTTTGATTAAAGAGCTTCTAGAGAGAGGCATAGATAAGTGGAACTCATCTATTTCATTATAACTCAAATACACTGATAGTGTTACTATAGTATCGTTCACACAACCAGCCTTAACTCCAGGTTAACTCCAAGTTATCCTCAAGAACTTATTCCTTGAGGATAACTTGGAGTTAACTTGGAGTTAAGGTCCATGTGATCGAGCTCGTTGTGTATGTTCTCGAGGACAAGTCAGGGTTTATGTTCTCGACATATCTTAGGGTTAAGGCTCGAAACTCCAAGCTGTGGGTGGTCTCCGATCGCGCATTAGACCATGTGGACATGATTTTAATTTGGAGTTTTGTGTTCTCGAGGATAAGAGTGACCTCTTGTTACGGTTAAACTTCCGGTTCAGTCAAGCAACATAGCCGAATAGTTCTTGGAAATAAATAGCGCACGCTACATACAACCTGTACTTCCGGTCATCGAGCCTATCGCTTATCCTCGAGGATAAGCACTCCGTGTGAACCCGACTCGAGAACAAGCCGTCAGGGTTTAAATTCTTAGGGATGCAATCCTCGAGGACTAAAACCTCGATGGTCCCGTGTGAACATAGCTAAAGTTCATATGCTATAACAGAGGGCTTGATCGATTGGAGCCTAATCATGTTATATGATAATTGGAATGTGATATCAGATATTGAAACCAAATATATATATATATATTTAATAATTAATAAAACCCAATATTTGTATTTACAGTAAATAGAAGAGCAACAGTGCTATTCTACCACACCAATGCCTGAGTCACAACAGCAAGACCAACCTAAGACTGACACCAGACCGAACAACGTTATCACATTACCGTCAATGGCAAGTAAGTGGTCGATTTGGAGTCAGTTTGTTGTCGGTCTGGCCGGTCTGACTGAGGTATAATGTTGAATGTCTCAGAATACGTTCCAATAGAAGAGATGAGTAATGACCCTGTGCATTTCAATTTCTCTCTCTTATCCTCCGTTATTACATAGAGCATGATGGATAGGCCGACAGATCATAAGAGATTGGTCATCTTTTCAAAGAGTTTGTGGGCAATGATTCATCAGAACGATTATAAGAGTTAAGTCATCTTTTTGAAGAGTCAATGGTCATTGCTTCATCAGACAGATTATAAGAGATTGGTCATCTTTTCTAAGAGTGCATGGACAGTGTTTCATCAGACGGATTATAAGAGATTGGCCATCTTTTCTAAGAGTGCATGGACAGTGTTTCATCAGACGGATTATAAGAGATTGGCCATCTTTTCTAGGAGTCAATGGACAGTTCTTCATCAGACAGATTGTAAGAGATTGGCCATCTTTTCTACGAGTAAGAGGGCAGTGCTTCATCAGACCAAATATTTTAAAGAGTCTGCTTACTTTAATCCCGTAAATTTGCATGACCAGATAATATTGAGCTCTTTCTTTCAATCAGCATGTTATATTGGGCAAAATGTCAACCCATATTATCTTGTTCTTATTTCCAAAATAGGCAGGTAATGGCTCAGTAAATTGAATGCAGCTTCACCAGCCCAAAACTTAAGCCTTTAGCTTTAAGCTGACTTTGGGCTTTTTTCCCCCAATGATCCATCTTGAAGCCGGCCTTTTAAAAACTTTAAACTAATCCAGTCCCACCTACTTTTCAGGGCCCATATTCATAAAATTTCAATTGGCCTAGTTATTACCTAACTGTGTAATCTTCCCTATGTAATTAGTTCACAACAATCATTTTTAAGAGAATTCAAATCCGTCTCCATCCCTGGATTTTTTTTTTTTTTATTTATTATTAACATTCAATGAATTTGAACATGTCGCTTATATTTGTATAGTTATATGTATGTGTTTCATATATAATACAGTGAAAACATCTAGAGCAGGAAAACAAATCTATCAACAAGCTCTCATATGGGAAAGACAAGATGGGTGCCCTGTATAGTATGTTATTAGAGAGGTTTTACAGACATATACATTCCATCATTTGGGAAGACAATATACGTGAACGCGCTCACACTTTAACTTTGACAGACAAGTTTCACACACAAATATATTAGATGACGACTGTAGACAGTAATTGGCAGTAGTTATAGATATATTTTTCTTATGTTTTAAAGCAGAACACAGCTCCACAAGCAGAAAAGTGCCTTTATGGACAGGTTTACAAATATCTTTCTATTAAAACAAGGTGCACAGGTGGCCTCTATAGACAGGTTCTACACTATGCATTTATTGCACTGGGAATATAATAAAATACAAACCTTTATAAAGAGATGGCCACTAAGATTTTTGAATGCACACCTATTGATGTTTAAAATTGAATAATTATTGTTTTCTGCATGATCATTGATCCTTTTATTCACACAAGTATGACATATTTAGATCACATTTAAAAGCAATTATTATTGTTGTTTATATGCAGAAAGACAGACCATCAGTATTAACTCTCTTTACTTTCTTATTATGGGAGCTGGTCATATTTATATAACAATCATACGAGATATATGAGAGAATTTTGTTTTTGTTTTTTAAATGCTTTTTGTGAATATGCTTAAGTTACAATATATAATAATAATAAATAGCGGCTACATCTATAGCGCACAGGTTTGCCTTTCGGCGCTCAGGGCGCTTAAAACAAAAATTGAGATGAAAGTTCGTGTAACAAGAATAAACTGACAAAACATAAAAAACATTCTCTTGACTTAAAGCAAATATGTCTTTAGTTGAATCTCGAATATTTCGATGGATAATAATTTGCGCAATTTCAGGGGGAGTTCGTTCCAAAGTTTGGGACCGATTACTGAAAATGTTGG
The DNA here is from genome assembly GCA_940671915.1 of Paracentrotus lividus. NCBI lineage: Eukaryota > Metazoa > Echinodermata > Echinoidea > Camarodonta > Echinidae > Paracentrotus > Paracentrotus lividus. The sequence continues at coordinate 34,124,574 of CALNVZ010002100.1, read as the reverse complement.
GTTGCCCCACCAGTGTCTTACCCCGAGGGTACCTGAAACAATAAGGATCTGTTGATGAGCGTAGAGCACGTATGTTTAATTATATGTACAACCAATGGGGAACTGAAGGCGGGCCATGTTGACAGATATAAAGGCATGGGCGCAAGAGGCCGCTGATTATTTCTTCTTTTGTCTTTCTTAAGGTTGAAAAAATTTCTTAAAACTCCCAGTAAAATATCGATTGAGATTTAAAATGTGCTATTCTACCATTTGGTCATGTTATCTCCTAAGATTTTCCATCTGAATAAACAATTTTGGTAATCAGGCTCCAAAGGCAATTTAAAAACTTCATTTCATGATTAACGTAATGAAACAGGCGCTACTATCATAATTGTGATTTTAACTTCATCAATTTGTCGTCTTCTCTTGAATTTATGTGACTATCTTGTTACTTGGATCTAATGTGATAGTAATATGCGATTGGCTGTGATATTTGGTAAAGATGTATGTTGTGCTTTTTTGTAAAATCGTGTTTAATTACATACACAAAATACATCATGTGGGAAATGTATCATTATGCTAACAAGGTCATGCGGGGTTGTCTCACTCCAAGGCTGATTAAAAAAAAAAAAAAAATCAGTAAATATCTAATGAGATTTAAAATGTTCTTTCTACGAATTTGGGACGTTTTCCCTTTAATCTTCCATCGATATAACAATTTAGGTAATCAGGCTCCAAGAGACAATTACAAACTAATTTGATGATTTACGTAATTTGAAATAAGCCTACATCATAATTTGATTTTTTGGAACTTCTAACTTTCAACCCAGTTCGTCGTCGTCTCTGAATTTCTGTGGCTATCTTGTATCTTGTTACTTATTTAAAAGTATATCTACGATGTTTTCGTGATATTTGGCAAACATGTATTTTGTGTGCTTTTTCTGTAAATCGTCGTTTAAGTACATACACAAAATACATAGCGTGGGACTATGCTTCATGTATATTCATTTAGGGTTAGCCTCGCGAGTGCCGGCTATTGTCATGATGGCATTGTTCAGTTGTTCATGGCATTGTACAGGTGCATTGATTCTTTTAAACATGGCGACCCGCTCAGTCTTGCCGCTATGAACATACGTGAGAGATCTTGTAGGATGAAATTGTAACTATAACACTCGAATCAGGCATTTCCTTTAAGAATTCATTCTGTGGTTTTTCAAATATACCAGGTAAATTATCAAATTGAAAACAAATGCCATCCCATAAAATAAGAACTAGAACACCATTACCAAATATAGAACAAATCTATCGGGCATTCATCCCATGTCCCGGTAATCTAAAAGGCCTGCACACTGAAACAAAAAACAAGAGTCAGGAAATATATCTGTAACCTAAGGATATCTTTCTGACTGTTTATACTGGACCAAAGAATAATATTTTGTCTACGTCAGGTATAATTTGTAAAGGATAGCTATATTGCCATTTTTAGATGATGTATAGAGAGCATCGTTGATATTCGCTGGTCAACTTATATAGTTGAACTGTAGTTGAACCAAACTGGAGATGGGTCAAAAACAAACAGGACACTCTGATTTTAATTTAGCCTTCACTCTGGTGTTTGCATTTTTTTATTTAAAAGAAAAGGGTTATTATCGCTCTCATTTATATCTTTTATTTCTTTAAAGTACTGATGTTTACCTAATAGTACTTACTGTTATACAAAAGTTTGAAGAAAAACAAACTATTTTTTATTATCAAACAATAATTCCTTTTGCAATGAATAACATTACACATTCATAGAGATTATAATCGTTCTGTGAACTCACAAGAAGTACAGCTTATCTCAAATGAAAACAATCTTTAAAAACAAGTCTCCTCTTAAACATTGAAACTTACGCTCCTATTTTTTAAAATATTACTCACTCCAAATAAAACTCATTGAAGATAAGAATTAAGACAAAACAAGAATTAAAAATGCTATATAGATGTACTATTGTTTGTTTATATAACCCAGATAAAATAGTTTTGTATCTTCTTTCTTGTAAAATGTGTGTTGATCCCTCTAAATGTGCCAAGTACATGTAACTTAGCATACTCAGTATACTCAGTAATAACAGAAAAGGATGTACACGCTTTCAAGACAAATAAAGACGATTTTACCAAGGGATCCCCACAAATTCATTTAAATACTGTGTCTCTCAAATACAGATTTGTAACATATACCGAGAAAGGAATTTGCTTCGCAAAGGCTAATTCTCTTGCTTCAATTGCCACCAACAGGCAATTCTAGCGACACGACTTGTTAAAGAGTAGGCGCCTGTTCATTGTCATTACCGAGAGGCACATGGAGCAAATTGGCCATCAATTCTTATACTTCAAGCGGTAGCCCAAATACCATAAATAATGAGAGAGTCCTGTAGTGGTATGAGTCTCTGTAAAGTGGCGGGGGTTTCCTTGTTTATAGACATACACCATTACCTTGCATTCTCGATCACTTACGCATTGGCAGAATGTATATGGGTGGACGGGAAATCGTAGAATTGAACCTTTCCTCTTTATCGTTCATGGAAAATAAATAAGAGGATATTTGTGAGGTTATAGCAAGTGATCAAGAGCTGTTCTATTTCAGGGGATAAAGTATCTATCATGTTAAAGTTTGAAGGCTATTGTCAGAAGGCTCTCACCTACTAAATAGCCTACTCTTTGATGTCTAAGAAAATCATATGTCATAAAACTATAATAAATGATATGCAATAGACTTGCTTGAATGTATGGGATTAAAAGAGCAATAATTATTGGATGGGGTCAAGTTGAATATGAACAGGAATGCAATCATTTAAATACAAATGAAATGTAGAAAGATACATTCAAATCTTTAAAAAAAATGAATTATTATTATTGATTAGATCTTTGTTCTGTGCTAGTTTTCTGTATATTTTTGTTTTCAGTACAATTTTTTTCTATTTCTTTTTCTTTTACTCATCTTCAAATCAATACACAACACCTTGAAATCTCCTTGACCCAAAGTCCATGATATATAATTACTTAAAGTCATCTCCTTAAAAGTCCTGAATTGATAACCTTAGCAACAGGTGATCCCTTTCAAAATCACCAGTCATCTAAATGATCCAAGAGATACAGAACAAGTTGCCACAAAAGAGGCTCTAGGTGAAACACAATATACACATGTCAACTGAGAGTCTGATAGGTGGTACTGGTAACTCATTAAAAGTTAAGGAGCAATCACACATCACCAATTTAGATAATGATTGGTGACGATTCGGTAAAGTGCCAGAGAGAGAGAAAGAGGGAGTCTAACCAACCCTGTTTCAAAAACAAAAAAACTTTGTTGGGGCTGATTCTCTTAACCCGTTGAGGACTGAGCCTGAATATATTCGGGCTGAGGTCTATGGGAAATGCGTGTTATAGCCAAATCAGCTCGTCTCCAACAGGTTAATATACGACATTGTACAATTCACCATGAATCACTATCTAAATCAAGGATGTTCCATCTTAGCTCCGTTTTCTGCAGAAGATCATGACGACGACGGTAACTCTGGACGTCAACAATGACACCGAGGTCTCACTCCTGCTATACACACATGCATTATGAATCTCTTTTTTTTTTCTAATTCCCCCAAAATTGAAATATTATTTTAACTTTAAAAGCAAACTATATTCAACCTTTATGATCTAAATTTATCGGCAACATATCATCCAGTTTTTAACCATGAACACAAGCTTTGACTTCTACTTCTAAATCTTTTGTAGATATTAAAAAAAAACTTTTTAAAAAGATGACTTCCTAAAAAACCAAACTGGATCATCGTCTACAATATGTAATGGCAATGCATGAGTTAACAAATGGAGAACAGATTGTCATAGTACACAGCTGAATAGCTAATATAAGTCTGATATCGGCAAGTACGTTCTGGAAATAGAGCTATACATTGCTTACTCAACAAATCTCCAACAGCTTCTAAATAGAACTTAATCAATATGCATTAAAAAGCATTTACAAAATGTAGAAGTCACCTTGACTCTCGAAACTACTCCAATAGCGATTGTCTTATAGCTGGAAAGTGAGGTCAGTATTGATCACCGGCCTTTTGTCAGACATAACGTTGTTGTGGGGTTTGCAGAAGGGCGTTAAGAGTTTTCATATTGCATGCCATTTACATGCAATAGTATAACTCTAACGCCCTTTAGCCAGCTGCACAATGATAAAAAGTATCAGTTGATGTCCTCAAATTTATGTTTATGTAAAGGTGTAAAACTTGAAATAAAAACATCTGCTAGCCGTTCGCTTGAACAGGGACTATTTGGCGGATGATGAACAATGTTTTTGAGGTACGAACGGAGGCAGTATATACCTTTCCTGATTTATAGGTTCAATAAATACATTGCTGAAAATTATTTAAGGAAAATGATGGTGTTTATTTATTTATTCATCTCAAGGTACAATTAGATTTACTGGCAAAGAAAACAAAGTTGTTATCTCAAAAGAGTGACCATACAAGGTATCCCGGTTATGGAAGAAGACGTGTCTACCTTGAATTTTCATGAATATATTTTCGTTCACCTTAACCTTCAGGACGGCAAATCCTAACTTGATACAAATATAATAGGGGCTGGAATAGGGAAAGTCCTCAATCAAGACTGAAAGTTGGACACTCATTCAGTGGGTATCTTATAAGCGCTTTCACACGCTGATGGCATGTATGGATCGGAAACGGTATCGCTCAAGTGTCAGCACCTTCCCATGCATACCAAAGACACCACGCTCGTTGCACACCGCTCGTAATGGCTACAGGCGAGCGGCAAATGAAAAATATTAGTACCACTTGAGCAGCCAGAAGCGATAAGTCTGGAATAAATCAAGAAAGCATCCATTCCCCCTTTCCTTTTCTCTCCCCACCACCTGCCCCCCCCCCCCCCCATCCCTCCTTCTACAATGCCAGCCTTATTCTTCTCACAAGCTCGTTTGTCCCCCATCCCTTTAAATTAACATGACCTCTTCGTATGAATACGATTGAAATAGAAGCATTGTATGCAGTAGGGTTGCCATGGCTTTACCGGTTCGCTATAGGAACAACGCGTGCGACGGCATTTGCATCAACACCTGCCCATGTTGCCTAATTGATTTTTGTGACTTCAATGTTACACCTCAAGTGAAGGAATACCAAGAGTTCATTATCACAATTATACAGAACAGGAAAAAAGACTTATTTTAAAATCATTAGAATTGCCAAAGATAAGTTTGTTGACAGTTAGAAGAGAATAAATTGATACTGTTTAAGCAAAATGAAATCCATACTTCACCTTCACTATGACTTCAAACTGCCCAGTTATTTCTTGCTGAGTTACGTAACATTTTGGGTAATTTAACCCACATCTATGGAAATTTTAGTTGTCCTGCTTTTAAAGCTTACAAAATTTTGATCCTGCATGATGGAACTATATGTCCCTGTTTTGACAAGAGGGTTGGATAAACATCTCAGTTTCATATTTTGATATCAATAATTTGAAATGATAGTTGTACATTTGCCCATTTTTTGTTTTAAGGACACAAATTTCAATCAGACAGAAAAGAGATACAAAGAGTAGATAGAAAAGAAAAAACAAAAAAGTGTTATCCAGACACAGAATTGGAACAGATATAAGTGAAATGGATCTTGCAGAATAAGTAAAGAGGGATGTGGCCAAACATGTATTTAGGAAAGGTGGGTTGAACAGTTCACAATGAAAAAAGGAATTTGATATTATTCTTTGGGGATTTGAAGTGAGAATGCTGGGATTAAAAGGAACAGACAAAAAGAAAAAGAAATGGTGCTGAGAAAAAGAGAGAGGGTGTGGGATATTTGTAAAGGGGAAAATAATTAATTTGATGGGAGGAGAAATTAAAGACGACTGGCTTCAATAGGTGATACATATTCAAATAGCATAGATGCAAGAACCCAAGGCCTATACAATAAGATGAAGGAATAAACAAGTTTAATTTGACTCTTAGAATCCTGAGTATCGTTCTTACATCTCTCATTCTCCGTTTGGTTTCCTCATACACCAATCTAATATACCTAGCACAATTCGGACAAGTGTAATGTACATGCTCCCATTCTTTCAACACTTGTAAAGATATCTCTACAATAACAGAACTGGTTAATAAAAATAAGAAAATTTCTGGTACTATTTCTTGATTATTGTCTATTTCAGTATCATTAAGAAAATAATCAGGCTTTCTAAGAAAATGAAATGAACACCCCCACTCCAATTTAGTGGGGAAAAAAGAAATATCTGGAATCTAGAAATACATTTATGATCCGTCTTTCTTTATATATCTCTGTAATGAAAGTAAAGTAGACGATACGCATAAGTATCATCTTGGCCCCATTATAACATGTTTTAAAAAAAAATAGAAATATCACTGAAGGTGATTAAAGCCCGTCCCATGTGAGTGCCATACTTAATGAGCACCTGCATCAACAATGAAGAAGTGGTTTGACCTGCAAAAAAAAGGAAAATTTTTGTTTGCAATAAATTTTTTTTTCTTTGCAGTATCCAACTCATCTTATTTATGGCTAATGTTTGTTTGAATTTCATGAGCATTTCTTGAAAAATGAGGAAGAAGTTTGATACTCATAATTTTCCTTTATTCCAATACCAAGTGTCCACGATAAAATGAAAGACAATTAACCTGGAAAAAAGATATAACATTTTGGAAAAAGCTGAATGAAATGAAAAATTAGGCTGGCCATCCACTTTGGGTATTAAAAGTGAAAAGTTATCCAGTTTAGACATTTTTGATTGTCTGATGAGCAGTTATGATAAATCATGATAAATTAATATGAATTTCTGCAGCTTATAAGGCCAAAAAAAAAAATTGTTTGGTTGTCCTCGACCGACCGACCCTCTGAAAACGGCCGAACCCCGACCAATCTTTTTTATTTTTTTTTTTTTTTTTTTTTTTTTTTTTCACCAAAACGCCGAAAATACACAAGCTCATATTTATTTGTATATATTTTTCAATAAACAGTATTATAACATGTGTTATTTTTCATGCAGTCCCATTTTACATAACTCAATAAACGTAAAAGTGATCTAAAAAATGGAAGTCATTCGTTCTTTGTTTTTCTTTGTTTTCAATGGGAGGAAAAAAAAAAAAAAAAAAAAAAAAAAAAAAAAAAAAAACGACCGATGGCCGACCCGATTTTTTCAAAAAAGGCATTCATTGGACAACCAAACAATTTTTTTTTTTTTGGCCTAAATTCAAAAGTTTGTTTATGATTGATCGTGTCTTTTTTTTATTGTCTTCTGAATAAAAAATTTAAATGTGGAGGTTGTTTTGACATTACCATATGATCTGATGTTGATATCTCTGGTAATAGTGGGAGTGCTCCTGGTAGTAAATTAATGTATCTAGACAACTACACCCCAGCCATTTACCTCCAGGGGGCCCATTTCATCAAAGGACTTGTCGCACGTTTTATCCGACAAACTGTTATAAGCTACTGAAAGGCTTAAATCTGATTGGCTGAGAGCAAATTTGTCGGATAAAATGTCTGACAAGCCCTTCGATGAAATGCCCCCCCCCCCAAGAGATAGGTTTAGGGTAAAGTGTAGGGCTAGATGGTAGATTTTTGGTTGGGGGTAGTTGTCTAGGTGAAGTTGTCCTAGAACTGTGAATTCCTGCACAACCTCATTTTCACATCCCTTACCAAAGTAGGCAGTAAATACATGGGTTGCTGAAATTCTCAATCATAATGACATCAAAAAGTCAGAAAATGTTGTTATGCTTAAAAATTCAAAATTGCATGCATGGTATTAAGTGATCCTGTATCAACTTATTAAATCACAATTTGATTATGGAAGTTTTTTTGACAGTACCGTATGATCTGGTGTTGATATCTGTGGTAATTGTAGCAGTACTCCTGGTAGTGAATGAATAGTGGAATCCCACACAACCTTATTTCAAAGTCCTTTCCAAAAGTGACCAGTGCTTACCTAAGCATGGATATTTTTTTACTTTTCTTAAGTTGTATGATAGAGGAGATCTTTGCCAGAGATTGGGGTCATTTTAGAAATGTATTATTTGGTGAGACACTAGGCTGGTAGCATGGCACAATCGCCATTGATTTTAAATAATCTTCAAATCTAAATTCTTACATGACAGTTTGGGTATTAATAATTAGGCTTATGGAGTTAGTAGGTGTATACTAGTTCTACATCTTAATGATTTTTTTTTCTTTCTAATTACACTTTCTTTTCCTAAAGAACTAACATTTCAACGTGCTTCTTAGCCTGCAGATATATTCCTGCAAATCATCATCATATCACCTGGAGCTTTCTATCTCATTGTCTTTATTGTAATGTTCCAAGGTCAAACATTGCATTTTATATCAATCTTGCTAAAAACAGTATTCTTCTACCAATTTGTAAGATTTGAACATTTGCAGTCGGAGTGCTTGTTCACAGATACAAAGAAATAAATACTTTGTTATCTTATGAAGATGTTAACTTATTTTCATTGGGGTATAGGGGGGATCACCTTATACTGTAAAATTATGTGAATATAATTTGCTGAGAACAAGCTTAAAATCATTTCTACACAAAAACTATTAGTTAATACACATCTAGGTCTTATTAGAATATTCATTGCAATAACCACCCCCCCCCCCTTTTTTTTACCAACTATTTGGAATTTATTGATCTTCAACATTTACATAAAACATTCAGAATCAAGATGTCATGGTTATTGATTTCATACTTCTGGGAAAACCATATCTGGGTATATCAGATCAATAAAGAATTTATGGGCTTGTCAACAAACAAATTCTTGATTATATCTTGAACATTCACATAATGCAACACAGGTATATGCTTCAAAATGAAGATATCATACATGGTAAGAGGATTCTTTCTTCTGGGAGTTACATGGGTAAATACAAAGACCAATATAAAAGTGTGGAGCTTGTTGATAAACCATAAGATTTATGAGCAGGCAGAATACTTCATGTTATAGCTGTGTGCAGGATGATCTGAGTTAATGGTCTTCTGGTCCTAAGCAGACAAAGTGGATTCCCAAGAGTGGACAACATGCAGAGGAATCAAAAGTACCATGGTTAAACAGTGTCACATTCATTCCTTGTTTGATTCAGAGAGCAAAAAGGACAGTAACTCTTCACAGGATGATCTGAATTAATGTCTTTCTGGTCCTTAACAGACAAAGTGGATTCCCAGGAGTGGACAACATGCAGCGGAATCAGGAGTACCATGATTAAACAGTGACCCATTCATTCCTTGCTCGATTCACAGAGCCAGAAGGATGTTAAGTGTCTGCAGGATGCTCTGAGTTCATGTCCTTCTGGTCCTCAGCAGATAAAGTGTTTTCCCAGGAGTGGACAACATGCAGAGGAATCAGGAGTACCATGTTAAACAGTGACCCACTCATTTCTAGCTTCATTCGGAGAGCAAGAAGGACGATAACTCTCTGCAGGGTGATATATGATTTCACGTCCTTCTGGTCCTCAGCAGACAAAGTGGTTTCCCAGGTGATAACATACAGAGGAATCAGAGCACAAAGGTTAAACAGTGACCCATCATTCCTTGATTATGTACATGTATGCATGTACCTGATCTAGACCGATCATACTTGCTTAGACAGCATCCAAAGGACCACATGGGGATCAACTATTGATTAATAGAAGTTCAATTTATTGCAGGGTTTTAACTGATGTTTGGAGGATGCCCTCAATATTCAGAGAGACAAAAACAAGTTGTATTGTGTTTGTTTATTTGTTTGTTTTTATTTCCATACATGCAATGTCTTTTTTTTTTTTTTTTTTTTTTTTTTTTTTTTTTTTTTTTTTTTTTTTTTGCTTTTCATGAACTGTTCCTTTTTCGAAAATGATATTTTTTTTGTCATTAAGAAAGAAAAGAAAAAAAGGTAAATGTCATGATCGATGTCTGTAGATCATAGCAGTAACGGAAAACATATGAAACCAAGGATCACAACAGTCATTATATTACATGCATGTACCGTAGATATTGATTGAACAAACTGCTAATTAACAGCTCCCAGGGGACCACTTTGCAATCAGTTATACTTGTATTGAATTCCTTTTCATTGCAAATTAAACCCATGCTTAATTGATTTACATGCCAGAGGAGTTATAAATACCACATGACCAACAAGCTGACCCAATTTTCACAAATTATCTTTAGTGCTTTCATGAAGTGGTTCATGAAATAAATCAATGATTCTAATGATAATGTTCCTACAACTCAAAACTAACTAGGATAATATATTCATTGATTTAGACTCAACAGCTCCCAAAGGACTATGAAAGATCTGGATGGGGGTAGGTGAATTTGAAATAAAATGGTGATCAGTCATAATTTGAGTGTTATACCCATTTATGCATAGAGATATCTTTCTTTAAAAAAAATTGGAAATGAACTTCTATTTTTGTTCTCATTCTGATTTGAAAATTTTCCTTAGTTTAAGTGATAAAATTGAAATAAATAATTATGGTATGTTGCCAGGTTCCTTAAGCCGTGAAATTAAATGGCACCATCCTGACAAACCCGCATGGCACAAGATTGATTGAATTCCAATTATTTGTTAATGTCAATGATTAACATGCAGCACAAGAGTAATGAATACTATGATTACACAGGCGACCAAGCTTTGACAAAGTAAAGTGTACAACATTCTAATGCATTAAACTAGTTCAAATAAATCAATGAACAAATTATTTCTTATTTTTACAATTTAACATGAGAGTAAGCACTTAATGAAATGTCATTATGTTTGGGTTTTCTTTCCTGAAAACACAGTATTCAGGTAATATTAAGAATCACTTTAAAATTTTCATTTTCAGGAAGATTAAAGTATGTTTTGTATTTAAGTATATTGATCAAATTGAAGACATTATGAGAATGAATGTTATGCATAACAAAAGTAAACAAGATCTTTGCAAAACACAAGATGATGTATAAAATCACACAACAAAACCCTTCAAAAAGTGGAAGTTTTGCTAGAATTTTAATTATTATAAATATTATTGAATTGACAAAACAAATTACAACCGTTTCTTCTAAAGTACACTTTATTTGCAGCTCAAATTGAAGATTTTATGCAAACAAATAAAATTCGTAAAAATGGTACAAACACCAATTTGGAAAACAAAAGATGACATCTAGAAGTAATGGCCAAAAAATGCGTACAAATATACCTTATTTACGAAAGCAATGTTTTTCCTGGACTTTCATTATCATCTATTTTATTGTTGTTTTTTTTTAAATGCTTAATCGCTTTAACCTAAATTTAGCAAAGGGTGATGAAAACAAATTACACCATTTATGTAAAGAGCACTATGTATCATTATAGCAACGACACGTAGAGTATTACCCCCATCCACACAAAATACAGCATGGATATTGATTTTTCAAGGTGATCGTTTGGATAGGAAAGCCTCACTCTCGCACTTCAACGCCCAATATTTCACTTTCTTGTATCATCGCTTCTCAATCTTCAAATTTGATTGATTTCCTTGGCCAACGGTTCACCAACCCCCTCCCAGCTCATCCATTCTACGGACGAGGAAAGAAACAAATGAACGGAGTGATAGAATATGTATGACCCCATGCGGCTCCGTTCCTATCTAGGTTTGGGATTTCAATGTAATCATTTTTTTTCTCTTGGAGTAAGGTTTGAAAGCTTTGCGGAGAGGTGATTCAATCAGACAAGTCATCCCTGAAGAAGCAGGATAAATGATCACTTTTCGTGTTATCTTGAATATTGATAAAAGGTCTTGACACACAAATAAAAGGTCATAGAAAATATGAGCAAAACTTGGATATCTTCGTAACTGCATTTGTACTGAAAGAATGTTAGTCTGCTTTTGCTTGCTTTAACCCTTTTTGTATGTTTCATTATTCTGCATAGACATTTAAATGTTTTGTACAAAATTAAGGCATAGTACTAAAAATGTAATCAATTCAATCATTATCAATAATATCAAAATGAAGAAACACCTGGATATTGAATTATATGTTTAGCATTTATGTAATGCCTTTGGTGTTCTTATGAATGTGCTCTTCGTATCATAAATTTTGTGAACTTTATTAGTGAAATCTGTTACTTGATTACCTTAAAGGCATGGCATACTGCTGGTTTATTCAATTCTTATGATGAGTCAACAATTCTGTTAATAAATCTTTTAATTGTAAGATGGACAAAAATGTACCCAGAAAAGATAATTTTCACCAGAAAATGATTTACAATAAATTCACATTCTCAATACGGCCCAATTATTTTGCACTTTCCATTCCCAGGGCACTGACGAAGATTTAATGCATTAAACAATTTTCCATGCATGTATACAACACACAAGGCTGATCAACTTTGGACCGTGATGAATGCATCTGGTGCTATACATTGTAGGCACAGCTGTTAGAACAACAAAGATTTCACAGGAAAGGCTCCAGCAAATAATTGTAAAAACAAATATGACCATATTGTCTGCCCATGATCAATATGCGATGAATTGTTGAAAAGGATAACTTGTAGATGTTGCTGTACGATAGGTTCTTTTTATAATCACTGAATAGCACTTATTATATAGCCCATTTGAAAATAGGGTCTCAATACACTTTTAAGATAAAAGGAGAAAGAGATTAGATTTTAAGAAAAGCTGTGAGAATATATCTCAATAAAATTCATGGTTATCAATTAAATAAATAAGTTTTTAACATATATTTGAATTTCCCTACTTTGCATTCAGATTCATTACACTGTCTGAAATAATATTGCCCTGGGCCCTGAGCCCTATGCTCAAAATTCTGTTTATAATAACCACTTAGGAATGACCACAAGAAATGAAATACCAGTAAGCATTTTCCCTTTCAATCACCAAAGGTTTTTTTTTTTTTAAAGCTAATGACGCTTAAAACAGAATGTCCAAGCTCTCAAAAGATAAACTACCAAACAAACACATCACTGACAAGACAATCTATTAACACAGGTGGACTGTACATCTTTATGTTAGCAAGCCCCAGATCAAAAAGAGATAAACAATAAAGCTATAATTGGGGCCTGAAGGCAGGTTAGGTAAATATCATGGTCAGTTGTTTTGCTCTGCAAAGCTACCATACTCTCATAGCAACCAGACTCTCATCAGAGTATCTTCCTGTCTTCCTCACGCCCTAGGCAAGCTTCCATCTTCATAATTACTTTTCAAATTCTCAGATGCAAACCTCCCGCCGCCCACAGAGGAAGTGCTTGTTTGGATAGAAGGATTCGGCAATGGTCTAGTCCTAAACCGCACGCTTCACGATTATCAGATAATAATCTTTCCGTTGCGCCCTCTTTCCCCAAGCGTTAATGTGCTAGTTTTATGGAATTGCTGTTTCTTAAGCAGAAAATCGAATACCATCTTCAGAGTATTTATTGTTATCTCTTTTGCTTTAATATGATACACATCCTCAAATGTGTTGTTTTTAGGGCTATTTTCTATCGGTACATTATTTTAAAAAATCAAACCTCATCTCACAAAATTCTCCTCAATGCAAATCTCTAGTTTATGTCCCTTGAAACTACAAGTATTTAATGTCATCTTTGCACCAATGAATAGAATCTGTGTTATATAATAAAAGTAATTTGAAAATAAAAGAGAGAATAAAGACAATTTCCTTTTATATTTGAAAAGGGGCAGAACTAAATTATCTTTCAAATACCAATTAAACAATTGTTGCTCCAAATGCACCTGGTTATGTTTTGCTTTAAATAGGCCCAGGCTTGATGGATGTACATTACAGATTTTCCAATGATTCCAGTGTGAAAATTGGTGTCAATTAAATGCTTGTCAAGAATTAAATTGGCTATTTCACTAAGCTGATGCACTGTAAAATATTCCTTTCATTCATAAACTATTGCCTCTTGCTCCTGGTGAATGGCTAAATTGCTCTTAATCTGGCAAAGATTGTTCTTTAATACGTATGATTATGAATGGGAATGGTGGCTTGATAGATGCACCATCACAGGTTTTGATTGGCTATCACTCCATCTCCCCAAGACATTCATGAAGATTACTCTTCACTCCATCATTCAACAGCTCTCCAAGCATCGTGCTTCCTTCCTTTTCTTTTTCCATTCAGAAAAGAGGAAAATACATTCATGAAGATTACTAGGCGGAGCTGCACTAGCTCGAGCTAATTCAATTAGCGCGCTATTTGTGATCCGATGAATTAGCTCAATCAGGGCAGATCCGACTTTATGGTCAAATAGCATGCAAATTTAGAGGAAATCCAAGCCCGAGTCATCTTGTTTTTTTGGTTTCTTATTTTAACTTGTAGCTGGTTTGTGGTTATAGCATGAATAGCAACGGTATTTTGCGCAGTGCGCGCACTGCCTCGAGCTCAAATCTGAATTGTGCACCTGTGGGTGTATACACTAGCAGTAGTTACCAGCTTGCCACAAAAACCGATGCGGTGCTTTGTCAAGGTCATCAGATCGTTGTGTTGTTAATGCGAAAACATTTTGAAATAGCTACTTGAGCTGCCGTGCAGGACCGTTTTTTTTTTTTCTGTTTTTTTTCTCCGATTCCACACAATTAGCGCGCACTATTTTTTAGCTCGAGCTAGTGCAGCAGCGCCTAATGAGCGATCGTAACCCCTTCAAGTGGTGTTTCTTGGAATACTCTTGTTTTCTTTCTGAAACAACAAAATATAAGTATTAAGGAGATAAAAACCTTTTAATCAGCAATTAACCGCTGGAGCTACTCAAAAGATCTTTAAACACTCTGTTGTATAATTGTCTGTAGAACCAGAAGGGTGTTAGCTCATACGTGCCTATTCTGAACTAACATGTAAGCCTCCAGTTTTCAGCCATAGAGGTATATACTGAGCAGTAATACATTCAATCGCAACAACACCTTTTTGCAATTTTGAATAAATTACTATTATAATATCCATCAATTGGAAAGTTTGTTGAAGCAATGATTGGTTAACGAGCACTACAACTGTGAATTAAAACTAATTTCCACTAGAAAGGAAAAATTTCCCATTACGCCAAAGTATGGTTCGGATACTTGTTTTTCCATCCGCAAAGATTAATACGCGCACAGCAAGGAAAAGCGATATTTACAACGCCATGCTTTTTTAAATGAAACAACGTAAAAATTCTTATTTACTGGCTGCATGAACTTCAATCAAGAAATGAAACGTTTGATTATCACACGTTAATCTCTTTAAAACCTCCTTTTTATTCATTTTAATGTTATTTACTAAATATACACTTTTCTAATTGTTTTTGGATGAGGGATATAAAACAGAACAACGTTCCTTCATTCCGCAGAATGGGTAAATCTACACGAATCTTAGCTACTTAATAATACCGCCATTTCCCCCAAAGAGAAATATTTCACAGTAGCTGCGATTTATAGAAATTTAACCATCCTTGCTTCAAAGGTCCCTATATTGTATATACATTGTGCCATACAAAATCAAGCCAAATGTACACAAATGGTTTAATGCAGCATTATAAAAATGTTTTCACATCTAATGATGATAAACAATTGGCTTTTGATACATTTGCAATAAAGATGGGTTGTGCTTTGCTTTATCATTGTAAAAGTTTTGGAGTTCTCTAAAGTAACAATATAGTGGCAAAGCAAACTCTCTAAAGGGGTTATCTATCCTTTGACCAGATGTGGTGGTTTTTATTCAGAGAGAGGTAAGATTTTGACAATTTAGAGGCATTGCTTGACTGATTATCTGGAGATAAATTCAAGAAAGTGATTTTCAACAAAATTTGAGATATTAAAGTCTCGCACCCCAGCAATAATAGATATTTTTAGCAGGAAGTCTATCAGGCAGTGACTCCACATTATTTTCTGGCATCATTTATACCAGCACAAAATGCCAAGTACTGTAATCATGGAAATATCGTGGTACACATTTTTTGCGAAATTTCCGCGCGCCAGATCGGCAGGGCGGAATTAAAAAACCCATGAATATATTGATCATAGCTTTCGGCATGTATTGGGAGGGTTCAACTTCGTGCGTGCTTACGACACATGCCCACGCGAATTCAAGAACCTGTGAACATTCTTGAGGCCATCTCCAGCGCGAATAAATTACATCGCTGGCGAAAAGGTAACAGGGAATACCGTAAAGGAAAGGTATCTGGACCAAGCTGTTCAAAAACAAATTCAGGTAGATTAAATTATCACTCATAGGGGACTATTTTCCTGAAGTCAAAATCTAGCCACAATTGGGTACTAAGCCATAAACTAATATTCAAGGTTAGGTTTGGTATGTTTTCAAATTGAAAATACATAAAGGGCAAGAATTTGAGCAAAATAACTAATTCTTCAGAGAAATGAAAATACCATCACAAAATCCACAGGGACATGTCGCCTTGGTCAAAAAATTTTATAATTAACTCAACATCCATTTCTCATTGATAGCTGGTAGGCCTACAGGTAACAAGAGGGTTGGAAAGAAAAACAATGACACTGCTTCGTAGTATCGTTTTTGTTGAGTAATTTCAAGTGCAAATTATATAAAGACCTGAAACAGTCATGTTCATAGGGTTAAAAGAGAAATGAACTTTATCTTTTGTGCTACATACAATGTGGGATAGAAAGGGTTAACCTTTTGATACACTATTCAAATAACAAAAGTATGCTATAGTACTCTGAAACCACTATCGAACCAGCCCTCTATTTCCACATTCAGACTCTGAGTACAAAATATAAAACATTGCAATCGAGAGATAGGGCAAACAAATGCGGCAGCAATTCTTAAAAGCACGAGTCCCTGTTTAGCCTTATTATGGATAGAGCAACCAATAAAACGGGGATATAAACAGAAACAACTCCCCTACAGCAGTTTGAGCGGAAACAAGCCCATCGTCTCATTGATCGCAACACGAGTATGGTAGTTCGTAAAAAAATCAGCATGTAATCATACAATAATCAATACATACCATTAATAATCTCACCAAATATGGCATTAATAATGGAGCAGGGAAAGTGAACAAGTGCAGGCCATATAGAGATGAGAGTAGGGTTGGGCGAATCTCAACTTTTTTTTTCAAACAAGTTGTTTCCTATAGTAAAATTCGACGTGGAAACTGAAAATGACAATATTTTTGCATACGATAACGTCTTACGTCGCTAAAGTGCAAAAAAAAACAAATGGCCGCCAAACATACGCGTAGTATGCCCAATTATCATACTTTTTAACGTATAAACACTTTATTGCGCGTTTTTATATGTCTTTTGGGTGGTCAGGGAACCCAACTGATATCCAACATGATTAATCTCCACTAAGTTGACTGTTAAGTTGTAGTTGTAAGTTAGTTTCAGTCAATATCGAGCAAAAAATCACCTCATATCAAAATCCCTAATTAACACCTATAACCATACTAGGTACATTTGGTCATGGATAAATTGTCAGATTTGAGCTTTAAACCATCAAAATCCATGAAGAAACAACAATAAAACCGGTTTATACCTAAAGTGTGTGATGAATGGGCAAAATACACTGTTTTGGTTTTTTGCACTTTAGCGACGTCAGACTTCATCGTTACACAAAAATCATGGTCAATTTTTGGATTCTACATCAAATTTGACTATAGAAATAACTTGTTTGACATAACTTTTCAGAAAAAAGTCATTATTTGCCCAACCCTAATGAGAGTTTAAGTAAGGTAGCTTTGTACTATCATTGGGGTAATTGAGATTTAAATTCACTACAGAGCTACCGTTACTGCTCCATGAACAACATTGTGCTTTAAAGCCAGTACGAACTGGCAGCCTTGTATAGCACCATCTCAAGTCCTCAACTGCTCGATTCTGCCCTGATTCCTAACCACAATGCAATATTGTGAATAGTGTAGTCTTATCATTCAGGCCAACTTCAATGAGAACAAACTCACTGCTCAATACAGTCTTAGCCAAATAATAATGTTAACAAGTTGCAAACAAATACTTCCCCCTATTAACATTTTAGTTTCCTTGATAGTGGTACAAATATAAGTAAAGGCTGTTTTAGTGATTCTTGTATTAATAGTTATCTCAAAAGGTACAATTTAAGACTAGCTATTTATAACACATAGTCAATGAGAGTGTTGGTCAGTTCGCTCTCGCTTTAAAACACCTGTATGTCCTCCTCTCTTACTTTCTTTTCACACCATGTTTACAGCTGTTTGCAGCTTTACTCATTCTATGCACACTTCATAAACAAAGGTTTCTTTTGATGACATAAAGGCTTGTCAGAAGTTGCCTAAATTGGTAACAAAAAGGGTAAACTAAACAGATTTTCACTAGGGTTGTAGATCAGCACCCGAGTCTTTTTCAGTTTTAGAACTTATCTACATTTTTAGTGCTTTCTTGAACTTCAACAATTTCTGTCCTATGGATCAAAGTTCCTCGAATTCAAAGCAATTTTTCATAACTCTTTTCAGTGATCAAACCTCCATGCAATCATGCCAATGACAATGTAAATTTAAATACTAAAAATAATGATTTGTGATAATTCAGGTTCCTCCAGATATTATGTTGACACCTACAATGGTTGCGGCCGTGAACCTGGCACAGTATAACAACTATTTCAAAACATCTGGATGAGACACCTTGTAAATTAGACACCATCCTGTCAGAATATGCAATGATATGGATTTTTGGTGCATTCATAGGTTGAAATTTTGATATTTAAAAAAAAATGAAGGATTAACATACGGCCAATGGTACAGTCTTCAGCCTGAAAACTGTGCCATAACCTTCTAAATCTACTGTCTCTAGCTATATTGGTCCATATTCATAATGTTGTCCTAAGTTAAGCCATAGCTTAAATCTGTGGTTTAACTTATGGTGGGCAAACTGTGACTGAATCTGTCTATGTTCTTATGTTCCTTACACGTTTCATGGATTCTGGTATAGTTGTTATGGTCAGGAAACTTTTGTGCTTATCATTCATTCCCAGGCAGTTTTCAATAGTTTCAGTACCAAAAAGGATGATAAACGGAAAATCTACCATTTGAGATTGTGTCATATTTTGCTATCCACAGTTAAACCACAGATTTAAGCTACAGCTTAACTTATGACACCTTTGTGAATACAGGCCATTCAGGCGCGGATCCAAGAAAATCTAATTGAATGCATTTCGGGGGCCCAATTGTCTGGGGACAAATGCGGCTCTTTTATGTTTACGCATGGGCCCGGTAAGTTCATTGTGTGACTCCGGTCCGCGTCCGCTACTGCCATTGTATCTACATTTTGCTCATTCCAATCATTAGGTGCACAGCACAGGAGTACTGTGATAATAAACACTTATTCAGTGACATTGTGAGGTAATTGTGATAGAATGAACGGAAGCAAGCATTCAACACATGGCCACTCGAATCAAATTTTTAACGGAGATAAGAATTAAATTGACATGTTTGTTTGAATCCCTCCCTCAATATTTCCAAGTTCCTACAATTTGATGAGGCAGGTTAGCTTGAATTAATATGATGAATAAGATATCACTGCTATGATTCTTCTTCTTTTTTTTTTTTTGTATAATAAATCTGGAGCACATAATTAGTATGTATAACAGGTTGGTGACAAGCCAATATCAAATCTAACTTCTGTTTTCCTCTTTTAATCTACTATCTTAATGTCAAGGAATGAATTTGTCACTCTACATTTAGAGCTGGACCTTCTAGTCAAAATGAAGTGGTAAAGCACTCGGATTGAGTTTGAGTATAGCCTGGTCCCTCGCTGAGAGAGTGAGCCCAATTTCTACTCAATATCATTAGCAGGCTAGATATATTCACTTGTTTTAAATTAATACACACGAATGAACATATTACCAAGTTCTTTACCATGAATTTATTATCTCCATGTATGTAGCGATTCTATTCAACTTTATTCAAATCAGGTGACATAAAGTGATACAAAATATGAAAAATAAAATGACTACCCCCAAGATTACTTTATGTTGGAAAAAAAAAAGTATTTTGCAGTAAAAAAAAAAGAAGAGAAAGCAATAAGACATGTTAGAGAGAAACAAAAGACTTAATATCAATACGAACGTGGGATACATCTCAATCAGACATGCTCCCTCTCTAGATCTCTCTCGCTCTGTCTCTTCCTCCCCCCTCTCTCTCTCTCTCTCTCTCTTTCTCTCTCTCTCTCACTTTCATTTCTTTCTTTATTTCTAACCCCACACTTTTTTGCTGTTTCTCGGGTTTACTACAAGTGTCCCTTGGTTAATGATCAACATTTACGAAATCTTAAGGACTAAATTGAAGTAATACTCACCAGATTCACAAGTAACATGAGAGACAAAGAGCAGAAAGTGGATATGGGGATGGATATTAATCTCCCAAGTGCAAAGCTCCCCCAGTAGACCGATGTTAGGTAGGCTCCGTCTGTTGCCGAAAGCTCAATAGCGACGTTCTTGACAGCGTATTCAAATATGTAACCTCCATATGCAGCCTAAAACATAGAAAGAAAAACATCAAAGGAATTGACATTGATGATTTTTTTTCTCCAACAGTTCATGATAAGTTTGTGCATGGGAAATCCCCTTCATTTTTGCTGAGAAAAGATAACCTTGAGTAGTGGTCAAAATTTTGTTTATATTAAATCTCGAATATAGTAAATAAGTATTATATACCTTACCAAAGAAATTTGTAAGAAAATGCAAAAATGTAGATGAAAAAGCAAAAAATATTAATTTTCATCCTTGACATCCCGACAAGCACATACTTTTTGTGCACGAACAAGCGTTATGGCTAAGTCACGTGCCCACGATTCATGCTGGATGTGTGTGTGTGTGTTAATTGCATAGATTGCTTGCGAGTTAGCAGAAATAGTGCTCCTATACTCAATTTGACTGACTGTTCCCAATATTTCTTACAATTTCATTTGAAATCATTCATGGAAAATAAAAATATTTGGTCTAAATGTAGGTATGTTCATATGTAAATGGAACAATATATTAAACCAATTTATTCCAACTTATTTTGGCTAAAACAACACAGGTTAAGCTCATACCTAAAACTCAGGCATGTCCTGACTGAATCACTAATCCTATATATGACCCTAAAATTTACTTCAAAACCTAATCCTATTCTAACCTAACCCTAAACGCATCCCTAAACCTTAACCTAATGCTATTCCTACAAGTTACCCTTACCCTAACCATAACTCTAATCTTAATCCTACTTATAAGGTTTTGCGTGTCAGGGGTATCAGATTTTCAGCTTTCGGAAGAATCCCTGTTTAAGTTCGCAGCTCAAAGAGTACAATGCATTTCTCGCCTGGCCAAAGTAAGATAGCGTGACATAGAAAGTGCGGTATGATCATGGCCGCAGATTAATGCGCTCCCATTCTTTCAATCTATCCTAAAGTACCATGACCCTAGCGTGCTGACTCGCATAATTCTAACAGCACCAGCATATATGAGGAGGGGTAACGTTATATCTCCTCTTGTGTCATTACATCCCAATCATGTCTAGCAATGTAAGATAGAGTGTGGGCGACAAACACTTTCTCCTAACTACCCCTATCAACAACAAAAATTGTTTATGTTTGCATGCAATATATTACGATGAAGTGGGGAAAGAGACACCATATGGGTCTTATAGGGATAACAGAAGGGGAAGGGTCAGCATCTTTAAACATTTGATTTATTTATTCAGTCATATTTATCCAGGGTGGCCCCATCAGTGACCAGAGCACTGTTTTACAAGAAGGCCATTATTTTGTTTCAATCTTGATCATTTTTAGATAAAAATGGAGAAAGAAAATTCAAATATTTAAAAAAATAAACATTTTAAACACAATTTTTTTTTAAATTGTCTGAAATGAATTGATTAGAACTCTAACCTGTAATCCATCGTATAAGAATAGAAGAAATGATGTCAGGACGGTGATAACCACTATTTTCGATTTGTCGGTCGCAAAACATCGAGTCTGATTTTTCTTGGGGCTCTCTGGCTTAGCAATGTCTTGGTCTGAAACACACACAAAAATAATGGTTAGGATTTCAAGATTCAAGTTATTTCCATTCTTTTCATAAAAACATCAAATTATTTACAATACCTGTTGATGAAAAAGATATTATACAAATATACAATGACAATCGAGGATCTGGTTAAAACTATTCGCATCGAAGGAACATCACATAGTACTATTCTCTCGAGGGCCATCGGCCCGAGAGAGATATAGTACTATGTGATGTTCCTGAGTGCGAATAGTTTTAACCTGTTTCTGAGAATGAGTCATTGTATATTTGTTTTATATCCTTCCACCTTTTAATTTTTTTAATGAACAAAATTATATAGTCTATGCTTACTTTCTTCTGGATCCAATAAGTACAAGTACTTACAAAGCGCCCGTTTTGTTCGAAGCACCGACGAAAATCTTGCGAGCGCTGAATCGAGTGATTTGATGTCGATCTATCACAACTCACACCATCAATTTGTGAACAAAATTCACGGAATATAGATACAGCATACTTAATTTGTTTCTGAGTAATTAACGCTGTCAGTCGAGTTCATGAAATCCACAATTTCCTCGTCATTATACTTCTGAAATCTTCCGTTATTACATCAATCTGGCAACTAGTGGAGGCAGCCATTTTGTCTGTTTACAAACAAAATCAGCTGTTGCGCACCTGGTCAGTGCATTCAGCTCGCCGAAAGTTCCGTGGCATGCGCGGCATGCAGTGGAGAAATCAGGTAAAAGCAGCAGAGTAGCACCGCTCGCGTGCGCATACTCGTGAATAGGGTGGGGGGGGTGGGTGAAAAACGTATAGTCCAGTTTTTCCCTTAGGGAAAAAATGTACTATGCGTGACGTCATGAAGAAAAACGAACTATTTCCTCGAGAAAACGTTTTTCTTAGTTAAACTATTCTTTTTCTCCTTGTGTACACTCTCAATGCAAACAATCTTAGATAAAGGGAATATAATCAATCATTATACACATGGTAAAAAGAAATTGAGAAATCGTAGTGCTCTTGCTAGGATAATTTTAAAAATTAACAAAACACAGGGAAAAAGAGATAAATATATCGTCGGCTTGGAGCCAGAAGAGCGCTATTGCTACATAAATGATGTTACGTTTTGGAGCCAGAAGGGCGCTATTACCATTGACTTTGTACAGTAATAGCGCCCTTATGGCTCTCAACGGAACATCTATAAGATGCACTAACGCCCTTATGGCTCCCAACAGACGATATGTTAAGTCATGTACATTCATGCCACTATCAATGTAATATTTCTTGGTGTAGAACAGAACAACAAGTTTAATATTTATTGAGGGAGGGGAGTTTTGAGGGTCCCTCAAATAAAAACAACTCTACGTAGCAAATAGACATTAAAAGGAATTGTAGGAGATAAAAAAAAAAACTCCATGGTCTGTTTACACAAAGATTTATTCCAGGGTAACAATGTCATTTCTGACAAAGGAAGGACATAAAATGTATTACTTCATTTCTGGGTCATGCAAATATCATTATTTGAGATAATACATCAAAGAAGTTATCAAGAAATGCTAACAATCCTGTCAAAAATAAATATGATCAAAGATTTTTTTTTTTCAGAATCTGAATGTAAGTGACATCTGTAGGCTAAAAAAAAGTGGTGACTCAACTGCCTTCAATTTGCATGGAAATAAATGGGATTAATGGGAATAAAACTTTAACTTGAACTTGATTGTATGTGAATGTGTATAGATGAAGCAAACAGGAATTGTCCTGATATGAATAAGAATTGAATTGCATTCTCCGTCTTCAACACAATGATCATATAACTTTAAAACACAATTGATTCAGATTTCATTTTATTTCTCTTTAACATAATTAGGTAGGTGTGGTATATGCAAACTCTTTTATCGACAAATCCTGACATAATTATTCAGACAATTTGTCTCCTATACTGTGGTTTTTGACAGCTCAGAAGAACACATGCTGTTAAAACGAGTCACAAAACATTGTTTAGAGCAAAATGGTGTTACTTGTCAAGAAAAGTACAAACATATAACACCCTACTGTCTCTCATCAGTGGATATAGTACAAGAAGAAAGCTGGAAAAGTCATCCATGCACATTGATATTGTTTGTTCAGGCAAGCTTTAATTTCATTTGATATGGGTGTCTTTTTGAGGGATAGTATTCATTCATGCACGGATGGGTTTTGGGTTTGATTCCATCTTCAACAGTGCTCATGTACTTTTTCAAAGGTATATTCTATCATGAAACTTGTACAATAAATGTTTACTCTGAGACAACAAACCATCACAGTCAAGAAAGTGCCTCCATCTTTTTCCTTGTCTCGGTTAACTTGATCTTGCATTTTTTCTTGAGGCATGCCTAACCGTATTATTCTCAAACATTTATCTATGTTTGATTTTTGGAAGTTAGATTTTATGGGCTCTAACATTTCAAATAAGAGGAAATTTTTAGCTCTTTTAGCAAAATAGAATGTTGAATCAGTCTTCTCTATGATAAAATCTGGCAACGTATACTCTATAGAAAAGTGAATATCAGAATTATATCATGATATCTATAAGACACAGTTTTCTCTCTATGTGCCCTTCAGTTGTTGACTGGGTGCACCACTATGGTATGGTTCTGATGTAATTATTCATAAAGTTAAAGTGTCCTACAAGAACATATTGCTTCCGTTCCACAATCATATGGTATGTGTATGTACATCAAGAAATTAAGGTTATATCTAAATTCTTGATCCATCCAGCTTTTAGAGAAAAAAATAAGAGTACTTTGATTTGAATAATAAAATGCCTTTGCACAAGAAAAAAAAATGTGTATTACATGCAGGTATGTGTGCGCAATGAATATTTTCCTCCAAAAAATCACAGAAACTCATTCTTTGAGCTATCCGGAACCATCCACCCACCCACGACTTTCTGGGCTTTCAACTTCCCGTTGCATGCTCTCAATTAGTCACGACCTCAATACCAAACCTCTCAATAATTTGATTTAGATGACTCGCTTTGCGCTCTCGGACGGACGAAAGCAGCCAGTCAAAAGAGGATTTATGCTCACATCACGTTATGATTCATGGCTTATCCGTCCCAATGGATTTCTTTGAATCATGAGAGAGATTCAATGGTGGAGGGATGACTCCATATCATGTAATTAATCAGCTTTCAATCAAAGGCCATCAATTAATTTTAATGATGATGGAAGGATATTATCCCATAAAAATCAGAACTGTTTATGCTTTCTCATATTATGATGTAGTATTATGATCTTCTATTGTACATTTTATTAAACCCATCATGGTTTAAATCCCCCAAAAAAATGTTATTTAACACAATAATTTTTTTTAGAGATAGATAAATGCAAGTTTTCATTAATAGTACCGGTACTTCGTTTATATTTGGGTCAATTGTTACTACTTCCTCTCTTCGGTACAGAGATGGGTCAACTAAAATATGACAAATGAATAGTTTGAACTTCATCCTACTTCTTATCTTACAATGCAAAGAACAACACAGGTAAAATAACATAGCATTGTCGCTAGAGCGTCAATGCAATGATCTCAGGGTTTGACCAATGGCCGAATTCGGCCATGTGTTTGTCACACATGGCCGAATTGCCCAAAGTCCAAAAACAGAATGGTGATATTGTTGATCCATTTCATGGTTCTCACACTTGAGGAATGCATGCTGATTTTTTTACATCGTTTAGGGTGCTATCTCACTTCGCGGAGACGTCTCCGCGATAGAGTAGAAATCTCGTTTCTGCGACGGATAAATAGTATTAGAGACGTCTCGGAGACGTCTGCTAAATTTAGAAGACGGATTTTTGTTCACAAATTGTCGCGGAGACGTCACAGAGACATCTCTAGTACTATTTATCCGTCGTGGAAACGAAATTTCTATTCTGTGAGAATAGTACCCTAAATATCAGTAAACAATTAATTAAATTTAATATTTTCGGGCTGAGGTGTATGGGAAATGAGTGTTGTAGCTAAATCAGCTCGTCTCTAAAAGGTTAAAGCTGGTGTACAATTTTGGGGAAGGTAAATTTTAATTTGGATTCACAGTTAATAATATAAAAGATTGAATCCTATAACTATAATAAAGAAAACTATATTACTTGAAATCTCATTTTGGTGTCTTTATTTCACAATATAAGTATAAAATGTGGAAAGATGGGGACCTGACTCGTTTCAGTGTTCACTCAGCGTTTATATGGAAAACCAGTGGGATGTTCTTGTGTGGGTGATACACACAGATCGTTACACACAGATCGTTACGCACCATTCACGCCGTAACCTTCGGTGTGCGGTCGTTGCAGCAGATGTCAAAAATGGCAGTTGCATTATGTTTCTTTCAAATATTTTCACTGAAATTCACCGGAAATCATGAAAGGAATATCACAAGATCTCTCACATATATCTTTTAGTGCAATGTGGACAACATGAGATTATATATGATCGCTTTTATGCCGATTCCTTTTTTGTTACCAAAACTATACACCAGGTTTAAAACTGTTGGTCGTGTCCTTTCAACCTTAAGATTATAATTGTTGTTCTTTGTCAGGTGTTGTCCATCTAAGCGACCAGAAAAATTTGTGCAAGCACAAAATATCTTGATTGCTTCATGGAAAACACCTGTAAAGAGAGCATAATCTGCAGTTTTAATGAAAAAATAAACCAATATATTAAAAAAAAATGTTATGTATGCCGCAAGCGTGAGAACCGAATAACAGATAACCAAAAGTACCATTCTTTTTTCTTACGTTAAGCCATCCATCCATGTGTGACTGCAGCATATTTTAGCACTTTTACAAACTCAAAAGTGTAACAATAACAATGCCATACCATTCCACATATCACTGAGTAACACACAAACTAAAGATCATTTGCAGAAAACCATGTCAGGTTTAATTGTTATATTAAGTAAGTCAGAAAAAGGAAAACCTGTCTTTATCTAATCAATGTGGGCAAAATTTTATTTTATTTTCCACTGCTGAAATTAAAGTAAACCAGATTGCAAATCATTTTCGATAATGATGTTTAGCATTGCATGACCAAGAAAGAGCTAACAGAAATCTATTAAATATCATATTAATTAGGCCTAAATGTATCAGATAACAAATATTTTGTTCACAGTGATATGATGACATTGGGTTTCCTTTTTACTGGCTCATCCTGTAGTCATGATTGGACACAGCCAAATGGGCATTGATTGATCAACATTGACACACTTCATGGGCCTCAATGACAGTTGGTTGTTGATGACTAGTAAGGCATTACCTCAGCACAGATTCAACAATTTTCACTTCCAGCTCTCAATAATCATGTGTGTGTACTGAGCTGGGTTTTATTACAATGTTATTGTCATAAAATGTTAACCTTTGAATTTGTATTGTTGTTTCCTTAACCAGGCATAGTTCCATAATAGGAATACACATATAAACATCATCAGATTACCAATTGGACAGTTCCCAAATATTGTTGTATCAATTAGCCCTCAGAAATCCATTAATTCTTTGTTTACCTTGTCTGTATATCACATGTATCTTCGATTTTTTTTTCTAATACCTGCCAACTGTTTAAATAAGTGATCAAAATTGGTGCTTTTTCTTTGTTACCAAATACTGAAATGGAAATGCCAATTGTCATCATTTCTGAGTGTGTAGGACAATTTTCAAAATATCAAATGCATGCATTGTTCCCCTGTATGTTTTAACATCAAGGTGCGCTCAATGTCAGATAGGAGTACTGGGTTCTTGAGTGTACAGAAGCTAAGAGACTGAAAAAATTGTATGTTGACTGAATAATAAATTTTCCATACAAGATTTGCAGGTGTCTCCTGCAATGATCATACGGCAGAAGGCTTTCCTACAACTGGGTGATGCTTAAAGGCCACCGCACACCTTACGACTGGTCTACGATCGGATTTTGTAATAAAACATCATAACATTGATATGGATATTTAGAAATAGAACATCATTCTGTGCAGAGTTCTAAATCATCGCAGGAATACTTATATGCTCAAATCAGTGACTATGTAACCTCCTTTTTAAAATAAAAGCGAATTCAATATCTAATTGTAATGACGTCATAGCAATCGCACGATTGGCTACGATTTCAAACCAATTTACCCTTTACTCCAAAATAAAGGCTTGCAATTTTCCGAAATTCGATATCAGTGTTCTTACAGTTAATTTGAACCTCTAACGATAACATTCTATTTATTCATACTTTCGGAAAATAAGAAAATTGCGATTTGTTCCAAAATTTGATCGTAGACCAGTCGTAAGGTGTGCAGTGGCCTTTACACATGCAATTAGTTAATACTACTTAACAGTTAAGGGGGATGTGTGAAACTTGTAAAGCTGTCAAGATTTGACGGTCGAGATCACTAGTATTGACCCTGCTGAAATGACAGTACTGCATCAATATTGCGTCAACATCTCTCAGGAAACAGGCATTGGTCAAACACATTTGCCTACAAACCGACTCTGATTGGACTCGGGTTTGAATCTTGGTTATATCTTCTTTACCATGGAAACTTTAAAGGTCGGTCCTTGATGTACATAATATCTGATTGATTTTATCTCTATGTCATACCTCTCTGTCTCATCAATTCTACATTACATGTAGGCCTATGCACAAGTTACATTTTGTGAGAGAGACCCAAGCCCATGACAATATTACATAACCCTAAATAGCCAAGATCATATCGATTATCTGTGCATTTGGAGCTGGTTTGTCTGTATGACTGGGTCCTGAAACACGTTTTCTTATCTTTTCTCTTTTTTGTTTTCTTTTTGTTTGTTTTTTAATCTGAGGGAGTTTTTTTTTCCATGAAGGGCACAGATTCTTAAGTGACCTTTTTTATATATAATTTGGAGGACTGATATTCAAAGTATTTCTACATTTTAGAAGGACTTTGACAAATGATGCAATTCAATAGGCTAAACACAAATGCTTTGGTTGAAGTACACCATGCTAGCATTTGTGAGCTTATACAGGTAAATAAGAGAGAAGTCTTAATATTGTGGTGCCGCCCCAAATATATCTTTTCTCCATTTTATGTGGAAATTCTAGATGTGAGATATTCCAGATATTCCCAGTAAAATATATCTTGAGTGACACTGACAGTATTAACAAGTTTTTCTTTAAAAAAAAAGAAGGTAATTTGTCACATGTTTCCATATAGAAATTGATTAATTCATGTTGGCATCACAGTAACATGATCAATTTGCCAATTTAAATGTTCAATTTTGGATAGTCTCATCTTTCCATACCATTCATCAAATTCATCCAAATTTTTCATCTGCTTCCTTCTTCTATATGTAGCTCTTAAAATGCTTACTTGGGACAGGAGGCTCTATGTGATTAAATTAACTTTATCTGTCCACGCTGTTCTAATGGTTGATATATCTATTTTGTATTATGTAGGCCTATACTGAATTGTAATGTTTTTCTTCGCTGAATAAATTATTAAACTTAGGTTGGATATATCTACTCAATATTGATTTTGGACAATTTGTGTCTAAAAGAAGAATGTTGCAATAGTGACAAATAATGAGATTGTGTAGGATTGTACATGGTCCAGTTGAAGACTTGTCCTGAGTATACTCAGGCTGGGGTCTATAGGAAATGTTAGCATGTCTTCAACCATGTTAAATAGATACAGTATTCACAAGTATAAAGAATGATCTGATCTCTGAAACAGAGGCAATAATACGATTCCATGACATTTGCTCCCGCGACAATTGCTCCGCTATAAATTCCATACACTAATCGAATTACTAACTTCAACCAGGGACTTTACACTATACCCTACCCTAAACCTAACCCTAAACCTAATATAAATCCCTATTACAACCCTAACCCTAACCCTATATCTTAGACGAAATAAAGCCCGGAGCAATTGTCGCAGGAGCAAATGTCGTGTCACCAATAATATCCCCAATTCTGAGATGAAACACATTGAAAAAAATCAAAGTAAAAAAATAATCTTCCAAAATAAGTGTCCCAGGAAAAGGCTACAAATTTAGAACAGCCCCCAATTAGCAATGTTTATCAGATTTTTTGACAAATTTCTTGGATGCATGTAGCTGAAATTTTCTTCTATATGATAAAACACAACAAAAAAATCTGCAAAAGCTTTATACTTAAGTGAAGACTGCCCACTTTTGCAAAGGACATGAAATTTAGGTTGTGCAGGAATTGGCTACGTGAATTTTTTTTTTCCAGTTTAGAAATTATTGACTGTCTGGTGAGTGTATGATAAAGCATGATTGATATGTTTGTGCAGTGAATGACACTGCTTTAGAATTCAAAAGTTTTAGCATGAATTACAATGTATCTTCTCTTTTAATCACTATATGATTATAGATTATGGATTATGGAAATTGTTTTGACAGTACCGTATGATCCGGTGTTGATATCTGAGGTAATAATACATGCTCATGGTATTGAATAGATGATGAATTCCTGCACAACCTCATTTTCATAAAAATGGGCAACGCTAAGCCAAGCATGAATATGTTTATTAACATATGTTGGTGTGTGCATTAAAGGAGATCTTTTATAGCTATTCACAAATATAAAAGTCCCCAAAAATCACAATTGAAACAAAAATAAGGTCCATTTAAAAATTGTATAATTGTAGGGGGCTACACGGTAGATAAAGTAACATAAACACATAAAACTTTTAAATATTCAAAATACTCTGGGATGGACATAAATAACTTTCCTTTCCAGTAATCATCAAAAACTTCAGATGAAGTAATCAACACAAGGAAATAAAATCATAAAGTAGAAATAAATAATTTGGAGGGAGCGGGAAATGGAATTGAAATTGTAATGGGGTTGAATAAACTGGCCATTTACTATTACAAATTATGAGGATAATAATGATAGAAATGCATGGCTGACCAATTAAGTTTATTCCTTTTATACATACCTTCCACTTCGGGTAGGCCACGAAAGCACTCAAAAATTGCTGTTCATAAATTCACAAAATTAATGATGGGATTAAATCAGTAAATCTGGAAATATATTTGCAAACATTGGAATGGGAGTAGGTAACTTACCAGCATCAAGATCGACATAGTTGGAACGGTTTAAAACTGTAATAAAACTCTGATCAGGAGGTAGACTGCAGCAATAACGGACGAATATTCAGGGCAAGAACAAGATTTACAATGGGAATCTGGAAAATAAAATGATAAAAATAGAATCACATTTCAACAGAATTAAAATAAAAATAGCATAAATGAATTAAAGCTTAAAGCTGGTGTATAGTTTCGGGAAGAAAGAAAATTAATTTTGATTCACATTAAGATGAATTATGATAGATTGAATCCAATAACTATAAATAAAGCAAATTATAGTACTTGAAATCCGTTTAAGTGTCTTTATTTCATAATAAACCCCCCAAAAAGTTTCGCAAGTGGATCTTTGGGCCATGATAACTTTTTAGGTACGCTTTAGTTATTCCTGATATTCATATCCATTGGAAAGATACTTTATTCCCCTTTTTTATTGATATCCTATTTGTAATGATTTTGTCATGCTTCAATGCACATAATATCAGAATAATGGAGAAATGTAAAAAGTCAAATGTTGCAAAATGCATTTACAAAGTGAAGTTCCGCCACTCGACTTTAGGCCCTGATAACTTTTGGGGTATTTTCTAATTTTTATTGAATTTATACCATTGT
The DNA here is from genome assembly GCA_940671915.1 of Paracentrotus lividus. Lineage (NCBI taxonomy): Eukaryota > Metazoa > Echinodermata > Echinoidea > Camarodonta > Echinidae > Paracentrotus > Paracentrotus lividus. Next base: position 34,092,886 of record CALNVZ010002100.1, on the reverse strand, counting down.
CAAGTAAATTTATTCCTCTTTTTATGACATCCTAAATTGTAACAAGAGTGTTGTTCTTACATGCACGGAACACTGAATGTTAGCATGGTTAGGACAAGTCAGAAGTTAAATGTTGCAAATGGAATGCCTATTGTCAGTATACTGTCTGTTGCCAGCAAAAACAAAGCATTCGCAATTTTTACTTTTTACTTTGCATTATATTCATAGTTATGTCATTCAACAATGATGTTACTATTGCAAATAGGGCATCAATAAAAAGAAGAATAAATGAACTTTTTAATGCTATGAAAATTGATAATGATTAAAAACCCATATTAAAAATGTATCAAGGTTCAAAGTAGTGTTACAGAAATTTAAACTGAAAATTATCTTTCGCTTTGCCATGTATTCAGGTGGTATCCAGGGTTTCTGTGGACCCAGGCATGACATTACCATGACAAATCAGGGGCCGCGGAGCCGGGGGGTTGGGGGGGCTGCAGCCCCCCACTTTTTTCAGCCAATGTGTACAAAAATGCAAAAATGACCATACATTTGTGATTTTTAGCCTGTTCAGCCCCCCCCCCCCCCCCCCCCCCCCACTTCGGCTCAGCCCCTCCACTTTCAAAAACGCTCCGCGGCCCCTGCAAATAATAAATTATCTTGACAATGGTATAGAATTCAATAAAAATTAGAAAATATCCCCAAAGTTATCAAGACCTTAAGTCAAGTTGCGGAACTTTAATGTGATCAATAAAAGTGCATTTTACAACATTTGACTTTTTACTTTTCTCAATATTTTGATATTCTGTGCATTGAAGCATGACAAAATCATTACAAATAGGATATCAATAAAAAGGGGAATAAATTATCTTTCCAATGGTATGAATATCAGGAATAACTACAGCGTACCTGAAAAGTTATCAAGGCCCAAAGTCCATTTGCGAAACTTTTTGGGAGGGGTTTATAAGGATAAAAAAGATAAGTCGGGGACCCGTCTCATGTTAGGGCTCACGTGGAAAACCAATGGGGATTCTCTTGTGTGGGTGTTACACACAGATCGTTCGCACTAATTCACGCCGTAACCTCCTGCATGCGAACCTGTCAGCAGATGTCTAAATGGCAGTCGAATTACACTTCATTCAAACATTTTCGATGAAATTCATCAGAAATAATGAAAGGAATGTCACAAGATCTCTCACACATATCTTTTAGTGCAATATAGACAACATGTAACTACATTTGATCAGTTTTGTGCCAATTCCATTTTTTTTCCCAAAACTATACACCAGGTTTAATTCCCTTGTATCAATCGTCTGGATGTAGAAATTTACCTTCAAAGATTTCAGAACAGTTTAACAGTTTTGTAAAACAAAAGTTAAATGCTAAATTTTGTGCGCCTATGACCTAATCGAAATTACACACATCTATAATTTTGGTGCGCTGAATTCATGGCTATTTTGTGCGAAACCCATATTACCCAGGGAGCAAGTAGGGTGGACCTGACATGTCAAGATATAAAAAGTAGTCCTATCTAGGATGGTTGTATGGACCCTAACCAACATCGCTAGGGCGGACTACTCTTCAGATCAGCTGCAGGAGGTTCCCTACAGGTGGGGGCGTCCAAAATAGCCGCCCCTTTTACAAAAATTAGCATTCTGAACAAAAATGTTTGAAGCAGAGTTTCAAATAAATTGAATTGGTATCAAAAGAAAGATAATGAAATTTCCTACAATTTGGTACTATTTTCAATAAGAATTATATTCAGAAAAGGTAAAATTTTAAGCGTTAAACTTGATTTTTCTCATTTTTTTCAAAAAATAATTTTTAATCTATTTATTGTTTTACCTCGTGTAATAATCATGTCAAGACCTAAAGCGCGAAACTTTTCAGAAATGTGCCCCAATCTATGGACAAGAGTATGTGAAAAAGAAAAAGTAATACCCTTTTCCAATAAAAAGATATAATGCTATAAAGTTACCTCCGCAATATACAGAAAAACAACGCTTTTGCCCCATTTATGTGGTAAACCCATACATACACGTGTAATATCCTATTGCAGTGCGTGCATGT
>CALNVZ010002100.1:34075379-34088810 GCA_940671915.1 Paracentrotus lividus | reverse complement strand
TTTTCAATCGCCAATTTTCATAAACATAGGGGTTTTTCAGCCAAAATTGCTGTTTTGAAGTAAAAAATTTCACGGTGTTTACGCCATTTAGAGTATGTTTTTTCCAAGTGAAAACGTCGAAAAGGGTGCAATTTTGACTACATGCAATGAGACGTTTAGGTTCCATTTTCAGGATACGGGGACACGCATGGGTAGCACTTTTTCTTTGAGTGACCCCCCCCCCCGGGATTACAGTGCGCGCGATGTGTATTGCACGGCGTGATCTAACAATTATTACAGGAATATGCAAGTTCCATAAAGGTTAATTAAGAACCCTATGTTAGAATTGGATTTCTCGACCAATTTGTTGTGAAGGGAGGGGATGGGGGGGGGGGGTCATGAACACGGACAATTTTTTGGGCGCTAGATTTTAATATTATAATCTTATATTTTAAATCAAATTAAATGAATTGTGGCTTGTGCAATATATCGGTTGTTCTATTTGGCGAATGGAAAGGCTGATTGCAGTCACAGTAAACGTTTGTTGGGTTTTATTTTGCTAAAGGTTACACCTGATAATATACAATAAAGGTCCTGCACATGATTTTCTAACCATGAACAGTAGGCCCTACATATATAAAAGTAGTAGATGAACAATAATCACTTTAACATAATATAGACAAAACAATGTTAATGTGAGTAAACACAATAAACAAGACGGTACAGATAATTCACCAATCCACGAATTAAACATTTTAAAAAACATCTGAGTTTAAACAGAGTTATATAAAATAATTTGTTTGCCTATTTATACAGAAAAACACGTTACCCCCAGGGGCCGCGGGTCGGGAGGGGCTGGGGGGCTGCAGCCCCCACTTTTTGTCATTAAACGTGTACAAAAAACGCAAAAATGGCCATAGGGCTGCCTGATTGGTGATTTTTAGCCTGTCAGCCCCCACCCCCCCACCAATTCGGCTCAGCCCCTTCATTTCAAAAACGCTCTCCCGGGCGCTCCCTCTTCCGCCAGTATGATTTTCTTCAGGCTGTATCAAACAGATTTGGATTAATAAAATTTATATATAATGGGTATATCTAACAAAACCTAATATCTATGATGATTTATCACTCAAATGTTGAGGTGATCTACAAACAGGCCCACTTTGCGCCGAAAGGTGGAACCTGTGCCTATAGAAAGTAGCCACTATTATTATTATGCCACTGATTATTTTAGTTGGGTAGTTATTATTATTATATTATATCGTTGATGTTACTTTAATAACAATAAATATTAGCCTGGAGCACGTCATTTATAGACTTATGAGCTAATATGTGATATGATCATTATAAGTCAATTTTCAATCATTCTGCTATACGGCTTTTGGAAACTTCGGCCAAAGATGAATGGGTTGCTAAGGATAAAATAAAGTTTCTTTTTTGAAAGGAGGTTGACGTAAGGTTAGGAACGCCCTTTATCATATTATTTCTTCTGAACAGCGTTCGCCATTATTTATAATTAACCACTGCATTACTGCAATTATGGAGTAAGTACAGAATTTAGCAAATCGGTAATGTTGAGATCAAATTTTGAAAAGTATGGGGGAGGGGGCCACAAGGGGAAGAGAGGCCGGGCAGCTTTTTCTGAAATGCGTGGGTACTTTTCAGCCAGTGGCGCTAAAGAGCGTAGTATTAAAATTGTGGGAATAGACTGGGAAACCAGAATCAAGAAATTTGTCAAGAGCATTGTGGCGGCTTGTAGTCCATACCAGTGGCGGATCCAGGATTTCATTACAGGGGCTTTTTTTGTTGGCGCTTCGTCCTTGAATCAGCCAATAGGGGTAAGGTTAGGGGCCTCAATCGCCCGCCTGTCCATTATCCTTGTTTCTGGGGGGGGGGGTCGGCGGCCCACTGGGCTCCCATGATTCCGCGACTGCTACACCCCCCTATCCGAGCCCCTCTCAGGAGGTCGACACTGTTGATTTCAATTGTGTCGAACAACACACTTGAAAAATATATTTGTCTCTTACATAGCAGCAGGCGGAAGTTTGTTTGGATTCAACCAGATCGCTTAGTGACTCTCTTAATACGAGGTTGAGAGAAAATTTGGTTTGAAAATACCTTTAAAAAACGTGCTCTTTAGATTTTTACAATTTCACAAGTATTTGTGTTAGAAAAAAGGGAGCCTATTAATCGAGAAAGAAGAGGGCGGTCACTATATATGGGTACTCTTTGAAAGAGGTACATTTTGGTCATGTTTGTGATGCCTAAAAAGTGGGGTGCAGCTGACCAAAACCGCCCTCCCCAAGTTTCGCTTGTAGGCACCCTACTTCAGTTGGCACCTATTCGAAACAAATCCTGAAGAATATTGGTTTGGTCTACTACAACCATCGCCATAAAATCTATTCACAGAATACCAGCGATTTATCTTACCACTTGTATATACGCAACAGAGTATTTATATTTCCAAATAATCTCCTTTTATCAGGAAATATAAATACTCTCGTTTACCAAAAGATACATTGTAAATGTATGCAAAATACAAGCTTTTGTCATAAAGCTTGGATTTACTTATTATTATTATTATTATCATTATTTATAGCTTCAGCCACAATCATTTCGCTCTGGTTTGAACAGTCCTTATTTTTTAGCTCCAAAATCTGTTTGATCATAGGCCTGTAAGAAAACTTCTAATTAAAAATGCTTTTCATCCTCAATCAGGTAGCAACATATTGGGGAGGGGGCAGGGGCCGGGAGCGGTTTTTGAAAGTGGAGTTGGCTTTAGCCGGAAAGTGGGGGGGGGGTGGGTCTGAACAGGCTAAAAATCACAAATCTATGGCCATTTTCGCGTTTTGTACACGTTTACCTACAAAAGTGGGGGGGGGGTGCAGCCCCCAGCCCACCCTGGCTCCACGGCCTCTGCGCCCCAAAAATTGCTCCTGCTGTTCATGACCCCCCCCATTCATTCCCCTTCACAAAAGATGGTGCTTTTCCCCCCCCGAAAGAATAAAATTTCCATTCTTTATTAACCTTTATGGAAACTTGCATATTCATGTATACAGTGGATCCGTGCGAAATACAGGACTACTTTTTATATCTCGACATGTCAGCTCCTTCCAAAATACGGGGTTTTGCTCCCTGGGTATATAGTAAGGCATGCGCAAAGTAGGCTACATTTTTCTTGATTATAGAAAACTGGTCATATCTCAAGATCTACAGCACCAAATGGGATGAAAATATTGCAGAAGAAAGCCTGATTTTCCTTTTTTATGGAAATATTAAACACATACAGAATGTGATTAATTTTCATACTTTAATAATATGTTTTCCACTTGTACCATTTTATTTGACACAGACTGTATACATGTTCATGTGACAGTAGACATCAGCTGAAATAACAATACACACTTTAACTCTTAATGTGCCAGATTAATTTAAATAGCAAAGAAAAGTAGACTTTCTTTTAAAATCTTTTAAATTGGTATGAAATAGTCTTGCTTGGTGTCAATGACTGGAAATTGATCCATAGACACAATACAATCGACTGTGCTATTTGCAAAGCCTATACTGCCAGCAATCAAGAGAAAATGAATTATTACGATTGTATAGATAATAAGTACAATTGCACGAAAACGTGTCCGTGGCACGCTAAGGGTTAATTGCCACAAGATTGCAGTATTGACAGAAATATAAATTATATTCTTGATATCGTGCAATATCAGGCCATTCCCCTATAGATGCAATGCAATAAGGTAAAAGCAATTTTGTGAAAATGTCTACTGGTAGGTTATTTTTCTTAAAGATAATAACACTCTTCTTTTTAAGTGTACTTATGCGGCAAGTCTTTGTTCTTGCCAGAATTGTTTTTTTATGAGAAGCAGTAAAGGACAATCTGATTATTGTCAAAATAGAAGTGTAAATTGAAAAGGGAATTTCTATGCTTTTACCGTTTCATGTGTGCAGCCCGAAGGCAACGTATCTTTATACAGAATCACCTTATTGTTTTGCATCCCATTAGTTGAATCTAGGCCAGGTTATGTGCTTTTATATCTAATGGAAATACCAAATGAATCAAGGTGGTAATAGCATAAACAAGAACATAACTAATGTGCCATATATCGTTGACATACATGTACATGTACTGCCATCTGATATAACTTTTTATGTAGGTGTAATATAATTAGGGAGACCGCACAGAAATATTATTTCTGGATTGACTTAGACTTACGTTTCATGCCTGTATTCATTGGAAAGAGAAATTCACTCATACCATCTGCCAAATTTCTTGGTTGTAATTCAATTTCATTGCAAAGTTAAGCGAACCAAAACTGACATTTTCAGCCAAATATCACTCAAAACCTTGTCAAAAATAGGTCACCCGCCGGTACGCTATTTCCAGACTTTTATTTATCCACGCTCAGCTGGAGGGGAGGAGCTTTTGGAAGCGTTGCAAATTACGTCAGCGCGCAATGTCTTACACGCGCCACGCCACGCACAGCTCATGAATATGCCCCAGCAGCTTCAAGAGGTCACGATACGCAACCCGTACGCGTGCATATCTAGGTCATAGAGAGAATGAGAAAGGAAAAAAAGAGAGGAGCTCGACGAGTCTAGACAAAACAATGTTTGATGGCTTTGTGTGAAACTGCAATGTGTGTGTGTGTGTGCTATGTCTGCACAGGATCGGAAGCTCTGCATACATTTTGAAACACATGCTTTCATGTTGTGTTTCAGCATGGAGCTGAGCCAGCTGTTCAGCGTAGTAATGTATGATGGGAGACCATAGTTCGCGCAAATTTCAAAAATTATAAAATTGCCACATTCAATCAACAATATTTCATGTTTTACTCAAAATCAACGAAAACTATGATTACCAAATAAACGGCAAAATCTAAACTCCGAATCGCCAAACGAAGAAGTGAACTAGGTCAAAGGGTTTCGACGATATCGCGATTTCAAATTCTATGTCGATCGAACGATCGCGCATTCTGCTGAAAAAGTCAACAAAACAGTGTGACCTTAATTCCCGCACGAGCGTTTGACAAAGATTTATCAAGAAATTCCATCAGTCTAAGGAAAGGGAATAACAGTAAATGTAAGTCAAAATTTCATAGAATAAGATGATATTAATATCATCTCATAATTTTTAGATATTAACTCGGAAAATGATGATTTCCAAACCCTTGTAAAAAAAACTCTGAATTTTGGCAACGGACACGTAATTTTTCGATGTTTGGTCAATAATTTCACAATTCGATACAACATACCGTGACGAAAGTTTGGATCCTAAGCAATTTGGTCCCTCTTTCTGATGGTGCTATCAGATTTTCATGATATTGATTACTTTTGAGATATCCGTCGTGCGTGAATTAAGGTTCTGCGCGAATTTATGGTTACACCACCATACATTCGATCTGTACATGTGCCGTGTGTTGCATGGGAGGTCGGGTGGCATGGAATATTTTCTTTCGGTGGTTTATGTGTGTGTGAGTGTGATTGGGGATTCCAGGGATTCCCTGATCTGTTGAGACCACATGCATGAGAGACAGTACGTTGTGTAATGCGAATGTTTTCTTATATATTTTTTTATTATTATTATAGGAGGTATTTTGCGATTATGGATGCGGATCCACGGGGGGGGGGGGGGAGGGGTGGACTATTCCCCTATTTCAGGGGTTTTGGTTTTAAAGTTGTCAGGAAATGTTAAACTTCTTTCTTTTTCCCTTTTTTTTTCTGTTGTTTTCTTTTTTATGTTTTTCCCCCTCTTTTTTTTTATCTTTCTGTTTCTTTTAATACTCTCTCCTTTTTTTTCTTTCCTTTCTTGTGTTCCTACTTGTTGTTTTTTTTTGGTTTTTGTTTTTTTTGGAGGGGGGATAATAGACTTATGCATTGGAGCGCAGCACATTGCGCTCAGACTATACTAGAGTTCGATGGGGGGGGGGGGTGGCTATTTCCATTGCTCTGTCTGTAGAAATTTAATTGTTACCTTGAAGGACATTGTCATGAATTTATTGCATCTCTTTTTAAATGTTTTAAAGTTCAATTTCAGCTCAATTGTAATTATCAATTACCAAACATGAACCTTTACCTCTGATTCTTTTTCTTGCTCTTATACAACCCCCTTTCTCTTACCTCCTCTGTCCGCTCATTCCCCAATCTCTTCGATGGGGGGGGGGGGAGGAGGAGGAGAGAGGCATGGAGAAGCAAAGGTGGATGAGAGACGGTGTACCCCTCCCCCCCCCCTACAACTCTGCGAGAACAGCCACAGACTCAAATTTGACATTTTGAGATCAATCCAAACTTCGCTTCTTTAGACCTTGGAGGAAAGTTTTACCCTACATTACAACATGGACATGATGGTTATAATATGCACTATATGTCAATTTGCGAATTACAAATGCGGGTGTGATGAGAGACGTGTACCCCTCCCCCCCCCCCCCTACAACTCTGCGAGAACAGCCACAGACTCAAATTTGACATTTTGAGATCAATCCAAACTTCGCTTCTTTAGACCTTGGAGGAAAGTTTTTACCCTACATTACAACATGGACATGATGGTTATAATATGCACTATATGCAATTTGCGAATTACAAATGCAGACTACCCCGCATGGTCCTGTTTTGTTTTTGTTTTTCTTCCCCTGTCGGAAGATGAAAAGAAAAGAGTCAAATCACATTCCCAGGCCAGGGGTTCAAAAGGTCAAATTCTGGTCGTAAATCACACCATGGCATACCAACCTCGGAGATATGTTTACATTTAGATATTTTGAGACCTGTTTATTTTGAATTAGGTACCTGATGAATGCCAGCTTTTCTTCTCAATTCTGGGAATATATTTCAGATTGAATGTGCTTATCCCCTAACAATTTATGTGAAAAAAAATCGTCTGTACATATTTTCTTTTTCAACGTTCTGAATCTCTACCCCCATCTCTCTCTCTCTCTCTCTCTCTCTCTTCTCATCTCCCTCAGTCTTCTTCTTCTCCTTCTTCTCTCTCTCTCTCTCTCTCTCTCTCTCTCCCTCTTTCTTTCTCTCCCTCCCCATCTCTCTCTCTTCTACCCTTTCCGTCTTTCTCCGATCTTTCTCTCTGTGCTTGTGCTTTTCATACCCACTTGATCATAGAATATACTAGTATCTAAATCTGGTCTGAATATATTCAGATCAGAATATCCATGGGGAGCGTTTCATGATTTAAAGTCCCCTGAAACTCGGAGATCGTGGGGAATGCGCGTTTTTCCTGAGCTCCATTGACTTGTACACAATGTCAGTCAGGCTTACGCATGGGTCGGACTAATGGGGATTAACATTCGGACAGCACAAACATGACGAATTCGGCCGAATTCAGTCAGTCAGTCGGGTCAGTAGTTTCGGTTTCTCGATTCATCAACAATAGACTCTCAACGGGTCTCTTCGTATAAATTCAAAGAGAGGAATTGTATAATGCTCCATTTAAAAAACAAAACATAGGTTAGATTTACTTCTGAATTCTGGTCAGTTAGTCTATAGCCGTAAAGGATTACCGGATTACCTCCAAACGGGTTGTCGCTGGAGATTACGCAACACGCCTCAGGCTCTGATTGGAATGTTATTATTTCATCCGAGATAAGGTGATTTCCCCATTTTATCATTACGAGTCCCTTTAACTTCTTCCATTAAATTCCAAGAATCTCACAACATTAATGTCCATGAAACGATCTCCAGGTATTTTGCCAACTTAATGTTTACAAATAAAGTCAATATGCTACTGATGGGAATACCAAAATGACATAACTTCTGCTGGAATTTTCCAGGATCGCGAGTTATGCATACAAAATGAAATAGCAGGATATTTAGGGCTATGAACATGCACACTCCCCCCCCCCCTTCGTCTCTCTTTCCCTCTCTTTCTATATTTTTCTCCCCTGCCACCCTCCTCTCTTTTCTCACGTTTGCGTTGTAAGCATTCATTCACTCACGATCAGTACATACACACACACACACACACACACACAAGTAAGGATTACATTGAAAATGCATAGCAGCACACCCAGCAACACCCGCGGTCTCGCGCCAGATATAGGCACATGACATTTAGCGCGGATCTGTGTGACGTCAGGGAGACAGCGCGTTTAAGTTCTGGCGTCATCAAGTTAACCACGCCTTTTTTTTTCGCTCGATTGAAGGGTGTTTTGAAGCTCAATCCGCCATGTGATCTTCAAGGAGAAGCGAAAAAATGATGTCATAATCGGATTCAGCATGATCGAAAGTATAAACAAAGAAACCGGCACATCCGATACTATCATCGTTCTCTCGCTTATCGCGGTTGAAGGCTAATAATCATTGTATCATTTTGCTTTTAAATCGGGCGAAGTGCCGTATTGATAGGAATATTGAGCAAATTATTAGCTTTAATTTGGTATATATTTCATTGCTATACGACATGAAGATCACATGGCGAAAGGGCTTCAAAGTGGAATTTTGCTCCAAAAATCTGTGACCATTTTTGAGGATGAATGCGGCGCATAGGATTGCGTGTGGATGGGTTCGCGCTGAAGAAATCCATGTTCGGACCGGTAAGAGAGGGTACATTTTATTCGTCAAAAAATGTTTTATTATTTGATTTATTATTCTTTCACATTGATGAGCTTGAGAATAAGTGATGGTGATAGTGTTAAAGTTATTTTGTTGTTCATAGAATATTTTTATCAATGAGGGCAATGTAATGAGAGGCATGCCGTTTGTTGTTGAGTGCTTTTCTGAAGCTTGTCGCGGCGTGTGGCTGAGACGGAATGTTAATGGGGCGCGTGCGCCCTCCCTAATATAATTACGAGGAAACTTAATGTACAGTGACTGTCTGTATCAAATAAAATGGTACAGTCAGGAAACATTTTTTTTATTGTATGAAGATTAGTTACAACCTGGTAATGCTTGGTATTTCAATAAGCTTACTTCGGCAATTTTTTCATCTCATTTGGTGCAGCAGATCTTTAGATATGATTAGTTTTCTACAATCAATAAAAGATCATTTTGCGTATGCCGTGCCATGCCTTTGCGTACGTTTCGAACATAAGCCACCAAAATGAATGTAAAAGAACAACGGGTATGTGATGAGTTAATTCTCTTTCTTCACACACAAATTAGCATTATAACTTTTGTTCTGCGAAAGCAAATTATTTGAAATAAATTGCATTAACAAAAAAAAATATATAGGGCCAATTTTTTTATTTGATACCATTTCTACACAACATTTGAAAGAAAAAAAACCATACCTAATTTATTTTTTCCCCGACTGTACCATTTTTTAAAAGATTGTAAAAAAACATGTGAATACAAACTTTAACCAATAAAATATAATCACATAAAGGAAAATATGACACATGCCTGATATCGTTAATGTCAACACATTTAACCTACATTATGAAATGAACTAGCCCAGACATATATACCCTAAGGGAATATCATCAAAATGTAATCATTAAATGAAATTCTAAATTTTTACGCCACCATCTTCTCATATTTCACCAAGGGAAGCGCACCGACAGACTTGTTCCATTTCCCATGGGCAATGTAATTAGAAGGCAAGGAGAATTATTGTTCTATTTATTTGGCTTTTACGGAAAATATGTGAAAAACGTCCTCAAGCTCCGGCTATTATTTCATCCACTAATACAAACGGTGGTTGAACGGTGCACGAAGACGAAAAAATGACAATTATTTTTTAGCCAAGAAAATATCTTGTTTCTGCCTCCAACCTTTACCTTTCTTAAGGCAATATGGTCATCAAAAGAGATGCAATTTAATTGTATATCCTAAACATCTACGTTGTCTTGTGATGAGCAACTAAATGTTATGCAATTCTCTCTTTCTTGAAAAGCGTTTTGATCAATTTCATAATGTTTTTCAAAAATAAAAGTGCAAAAGTGACAAGGTAATTAAAACATATTTTTAATTTGTATTGACAAAAACATCATGTGTACTTTGTGGGAATTAAAGCTTCTCTCATACTAAAATAATTAACTTTTATATCAATTGCATCATTTCTATTGAATCATTAATTTTTAAATTGTTGACTCAAACTTAAAATTAAATCTCTTTTGAGTGTGGGAAAAACGAATGACATTAAAAGTTTGTTAAAAAATGTACTTCTTTATTATTTCTATAGGGTTTTTTGGTGACGCAATGCCTTCTCTTAAGCCTGCATATAGTCGACACTCCCTAAAAGACTTTAGCAGAGCTTTGATTTTCTCTTGTGGTCTCAAGAAGATGACGGTTGGTAAGACTTTAATGGTGTTCGCTCATAGCCTGATCTACATGTATAGCATGGCTTTGTGAGGCGCCACTTCCCAAACTCTTTCAAGCCTGTTCCTCCTGAACTATCCAGTCACAAACATGTCAGTAACCACTGCGTCCAGGGGACAATTCTCATAGACAGTACAATCATGAAAAGCATGGTATAGGGGAGACCGGGGACAATTGTAACACGTGGCATTTGTAACAGAGGCTCCCCTCCCTAGCAGAAACACGCTACAAACTTAACCTCTTTACAGAGCATGCGCATTTCATCGCTCCACATGCTGTTTGAGTGTTAGCAGATTTAACGGTTCATGGAACTTTCGACAGCAAAAAATTGTTTTTTGAGCAGTAATTGTCCCTGGTCTCCCCTACTATCAAGTAGAATGCAAACTTTATGCATGGATGCTGTCCATGAGAACCACCCCCAGAGCCCCCTCATGGGAATATCAACCCTCTCCCTCATCAGGGAGCCCGAGAGAAACACTGGCTTCAAAACTCCAGTAAAAGAACTTTTATCCATAATTCACGAGCATCCAACACGAATGGATTAGGAATGGGCTTTATTGAGATATAGATGTCTTCATTTTGCCTCGAATCTTCCAGGGGGATTATCTGATAATGGGTTAAATATAACTAAAAGAACAAATTACAGCAGCAAGACAATTCAACAAGTGTTATGATACTCTTTTTTGCCCCATAATTCACATTCTAAAAGTATTTTTGAAATGTCTCATATTAATGGTTGACTTAAAAGTTTTCTTTGTTGGTTACTGGTATATACTACATTTCTTTTATTTGAAAATCAATCCCTTATGAATGTCATAATATTTTTTTTAAATGCTCAGAGTACGTCTTTATTGCATTACACCCCCTCTCTCCCCCAATGTAATATGTTTTCATATTACAGCGTAACAAACACGCATGTATTTTACACTTTTATTTTTAACTTTTATATTGAAATAAATCTTAAAAACAAATGTATTCACATTTTCTTTTTTTCCGTTTTCTAAAACTTTTTTTAATAAGGATATTGCAATAATTCAGTTGTTATTTTATCCCTCTAAAATATCAATAAATCTTACACTATAGTCTCTCATATTGTCTGTTTCTTTTCAAACCAGCATGAGTCTATTTCAATCATTCTACAAAGCTGAACAAACACAGATTCCGTGCAAAAGGCTGACCTATCACTTTAATCTTGATAATTCTCATCTCATCCAGATGTAGGGACAAATATCAAAGTGACATCTGAAACGACAGACTTTCATCTTGTCGCCGTTGGTAACCAAATCCACAAGCAAACCCGAGTTGAATTTGAAATTGAATGAAGGGAGGAGATGGGCCGGTAAAGCTCAAGTAACGTTTGAATCAGAATAGTCAATGTTGTATTCATGATCACTCAAGGAAAATAAATGAATGTGCTTGGGAGGAGGAGATTGGTGTCTTGATTTCATTCATTGGATTGAGAATCCAAGAATATTGAAGAGAGGAAGTCTATTTTGCCGACAGCAAGTAAAAAAAAGTTATCTCCTGCACTTCCTTGACTGTTTCAAAATTAAAGTATACATTTCAAATTTGGTCGAGGAGATATCTTTTTTACCTCACTCTATCTCTCTATGTCGCTCCAATACCAAAATAACTTTGAAACAAATTTAGCTGGAAAAAAAATCCAAGCTATTTCTCTCTCCAACACTCAAGTAAGATATTTTTAAATGAAGCCAAACATATCTCTTTTATCTTTCCCTCTCCAACACTTAAGTAACTTTTAAAAGTAACCTGTTTTATAATTATAGCTACCCCCTCTTTAACACTACTTAAATTTGTTAACCCTTTTTAATTAAGCCAAATATATTTCTTGTAAAACCATTATTTCTCGCATTTGACCCCTGGAATACAATTTTGCATTATTCATAAGTAATATTATAATGTAATAACTTAAGATTATAAAATGATAACCCCTTCAAGGACATACTGACCAGCCTACCTAATAATTCTAATTGATGCAAAATTTTAATTTGAAAGCAACCACTGTCCTATCACATTTGATATCTGGGTGTCTGACCGACCGTGTATCTCAAGGGTAGATCAATTGATTAATTAACAAGTTTTAGTGGATGAAGTTAATTAATGGCAGTGATGGACGTCTCATTAACAACTAATTTGTGTCTGCCGTAAATGAAACGATCGCTACTTATCAACGCTTACGCATCCATAACGTGTCATGTCTTTACAAGCTAATTTCTCCTAAAAGGTTTCTACTCTGCTTTTTTTGTTCATTGGCGCCATAACGGTATCTCATCACTTTTGTGTGTGTACATATACTTGAAAATGGATTTATTATACAGATCTGATAAATTTCCATTATCTATTGTAAGTCAATTAAACATAAATCTGTAACTTTTTAGAACATCAAACTATTAGCTCACTTCCCTTTTTTTCCTTCTAGAATTGACAAATGTTTCTATAGAAACTTGTGTTGTCTTTAAAGTCTTTGAATTCTTGCATATTGCAAAATATTGTTATTTTTTGTATGGTTTAACTATTTATTTAGGTCTTGTAGTATTGTTACATGCCAGTGGCATATACAGTCTGTGTAAAAAAAAAAATGGTACAGTCGGGAAACATTTTTTTAAAGTATGAATATTAATTAGAACCTGGTATTGTTTGGCTTTTTCAGAAAGCAGGATAATCAGACTTTCTTCCGCAATTTTTTCATCACATTTGGTGCTGTAATTTTTGAGATATAACTAGTTTTCTACAGTCAAGAAAAGTCAATTTTCGCACGACGTCCATGCTTTTGTGTAGGTTTTGCATAATGGAACAATAGACGTGCGTAATTTTGATTTGTTCCTCGTCGCACAAAAAATTTAGCACAACTTTTGTTTAACGAAAGCAAATTATACAGATCAAAGTGCATCAGCAAGAAAAATCGTCTGGCTTTAATTTGGTACCACATACACACATTATTTAAAGAGATTTCACACCTAAATCACTTTTTTCCCCAACTGTAGGCCTACCATTTTATTTGACACAGACTGTATAGTTTGTGGAGTGAATTGTGAAGCGAATATGCCTGAATTGTCCCTCTGTGCTTTTTTAAAGGGGAATCCAACCCAAGGAGAGAATCAACCTTACAGGAAAGAGGAAAATGAGAGGAGCAATCTAAAAAAAGTTTTATCAAAATCA
>CALNVZ010002100.1:34063635-34074539 GCA_940671915.1 Paracentrotus lividus | reverse complement strand
TGATGAAACTTTTTTTAGATTGCTCCTCTCATTTTCCTCTTTCCTGTAAGGTTGATTCTCTCCTTGGGTTGGATTCCCCTTTAACATCAAACCTGTGTTTTCAAACAGCTATTGAATCTGCTTGTGGTTAGAGGAAACTAATGAGTTTGGGCAAGCCCAAGATTACTTCCATTTAGGTTGGTTTTGAAAATCAATATTTCAGCTGATTACTTTGGATGGAAAAGAATCAATAGTCATTTTTCAAACATAACACGAAGAGGAGTACTCTAGAGGTTTTCTCACCACTTTTCCAAGCCCACTACCATTTCGGTCTGATTAAATCCTATGTTAAAGGTAGTGTCATCCTTTTTCACAAATTGCCAAAACTAAGGCAGGTGGGCGTACCTTTAGAATATGATCAACCTATACTGTCTATTCAATCTTACTGTCATAGGTTGCCTACATGTAGATCAGTAATATGAAACAAAAATCTGTCTACCAGTCTAGACCAGCTCTTCCTCAACATTGTTGATATTACAGCGCGTGCAGCACTGACCACACGCAGCAATATACAAACGGCGCATCAGCGTGCATTATTCTTGCGCTAAAGGTCAACGGTTCGCACCATACGGTATATTTTTCAAGGTTTTAAAAAATAGGAATGAATTTTGATAATCCCAAATTAATAACAAACATACACATTTGAGCTTAATCATGTTGTGGGAAGATATGGTCATTCTATATCCTCTCAAAAACTAGAAATGTAATAATTTTGCCTGCAAAAGGATGAAACTACCTATAAAGGGAGACTGAAAAGTTCCACAACCTTTAAAATATTCAAGTCTTTTATCCCCTTCTATGCGAGACATGCAACATGCCACATACAGTAGGCATCTAATAGGACAACAAATTCACATTACACTGTACTGCAATAAGATTCATATGGCCCACTACCTGTTTTATATTGGTTACATGCAAATCTTTTGTTAACAGTAGATGGCGGGTTGTTTACTGGGAATTTTAGATAATCTGAAAATCCTATGTTAAAGTATTCCTTTTTAAAATTAAATATAGCACAGAGATAAAAATGTATGGGGCAAGTGAAGAGTTAAAGAAACAACCATAAGAGTTAGGCCCTACAGTGATAAAATTTGCAGGAAAATCTCTTCTGTGACGCATCTTAACCCGTTAAAACAGGGCGTGAGTATACTTGGGCTGAAGTCCATGGTAAATGTATGTTATAGCCAAATCAGCTCATCTCCAATAAGTTAACATTTAAAAACAAGATCTAAATGGTGTCACTTACCTGGAAAGCAGCCATGATCCAGAAGGCATATTTAACATTGATTTTTGACTGGGCGTCCTCTAAAGTGCTCATTGTCCCCAAGCTTGTGGTAGTCGCACTGATATCATCGGCGCTTCGGACAAAGATTGGTAACTCATCGCTGGAGTTGGATGTCCCATTGGAGACCAGCGGAGTACAGTCTGTATTCAAGAGGAATGGCTCTGCCAAGAGGGGGCTGATGACAGCGCCGAGACCATAACAGAAATGAAGAGCCTAAATGGATCAGAGAAACATGGTTTCATTATCTATATTGTGTTTCTGATCCTCCAAAGACATCTGAGGATGAAATGCACTACTGTATAAGCCAATATTTTCGCGATTTTGTACTATTGGGAAATAAGTAAGTGGATAATTTTGTGATTTTTTTAGGTTTTCATTTCTATAAATAGCATTATGTTGAAGTAGAAATTTTCAAAAAGATGGACTTGCAAAAACCAAACCACCGCAAAACTTACCATTTAAAAAGTACCGTTTGTTTCACAAGGGATTGGACATGTACCTCAAATTCAATATGAAAGAAATTGGATAATGGATTAAATTTTTATTTCAAATTCCCAATATCCAATATTTACAGGTAAATGCCTCCAACACTTGAAAAAAATTGAACAAAAGTTCCTCAAACTAACCTTTGTCTCAGACATGAAAATATATTTCTATGCAATATCCCAACATATAATTGTTGTTGCACAAATCATCTTCTTATTGACATAAATATGAGAGGAGAGAGAGAGGGGGTGGAACACAAACAACACTGATATGGGGCATGCATGGTTTCACAATCTCGCTCAAAATCTATGGAAAATGTTGAATAGATGGGACATGGGCTAGTATTTATGTTACGATGGTTGTTATGACGATCAACATCACCGCCCCAGGATGATGAGAGTTATGAAGGGAAAGTTCTGTGTGGGAGGATGATAAATTGCAGAGCTTATACAAGACAGGATAATGGTGACAGAGAAAATGACCCAATGATATTTACAATTTACTTTTGAATTTAAATAGTTATTCAAATAAGTACGGTGAGCAGTAGTTAATTTCTTTAGGAGGAAAATAAAGTAGCTGTATCTGTGATTTTCCCTGGGTGGAAAATCCAGCACCATTAAGAAATCTGATTTTTGAAAAATGCGTTTAGACTAAAACAAATTGCTAACAGTTTTTTCCCCAGAACAGAAAAAGGGACCCTCATTGTGAAGTTTATTTCAATGGAATATATTTCATACCAGACCCAACCACATGAAAACAATCATCAAAAGTCAAAAATATAACACTTAAGCACAGATACAATTAAAGTGCTTCAATTATTAAAACTGTCATAATGGAAAATTTTACAAAAAAAATATTACCCTTCCTAAGGTGACTAGGGTTTGTGATATTCACAAAAAAAATATCTACAGATTGGCTGGTGGATCGCCCCTGGGGGGGAGTCGGGTCATGAAGCCCCTCAAACCTATTTCACCCACATTTAAAGCTCTTTGAAATTATTATAATAATTATTTCAATAAAAACAAATCAGGAGAATATTAGTTTTCTTGAAAACTTCTGTTCACAAATTCGAAACTCAGCAAAGTGCACTGACCTGTAGGAACGGGGAGACGAGCTTGCCGTAGATCTTGAGCAAGGAGACGTTGGCGACGGTGTCGATGATGCCCATGAAAAAACCCATGACGGCCAGGTCAGCCAGGAGGAGAGGGAGGTTGTAACAGAGGGGGATCAGACTCAGGGTGATACCGATCATGGTGGTGGAGATGAGAAGAAGAGGGTCGGCACAATACCTGCAAAGGTTGGTCGGAAGAAATTCAAATGAAAGATACCATGCATGTACCATACAATGTAAACATTTATATAGCACTCTTACTATACTCATGAGGAGTTTCACAGCATATTACGATGTTCAACATTAATAAAAATCATAATCATTGATTAAATATAGTCTTCAAGTTCTTCTAAAGACTTGAAGAAAGTTCTGATGCTGATAACAAGGGTTATTATTATTGTTATATTATTATTACCCACGCCGATGAAATCGGCAGGGTATTGTAAAGGGTTCCGTATGTTTGTTTGTTTGTTTTTTTTTTGTTTTTTTTTTTTGGAGTAAAAACATAGAATGTCAGTTCTTTGCATGCTGGCATAACCCCAGATTCAAATCTATGTAATACGTGATTGGTCAGGACCACTTAACCCCCTTCATGTGCCTTTCATAATGTATCGGAATAAAAATATATGTGCATACTCTCTAACTGGACGTAATTACTCTAGGCAAATCCATAGTGTGCAAAAACATCTATGAATTGCTCTAAACATAAATTTTTTAGTTCTTTCAATACACGGTCCAGTCTTAATGCCTGTTTTTCGTTACATTTGTTATATAGGGAAACTACTTAGGCGCAAAGAAGTGATATATTATGTTATATATATATACATACAGTATCAATCATAGAATAACATGCAAAAAACCAAAAAGACGATATATCAAATAATAAGCTAGCCTAACTTCAGGCAATACGAATTGTTGTTTTCAATATGATATCTCCATCATCCAAGGTCACGACGACACAAAAAAAACCAAAACCAAAACAAGAAATATGAAATTGAACGAATCATTAACAGAAGAAACATTTGAGTTGTCTTGAAAATTAATAGATCGAATCATAAATGTATCAATTGTACAAATTACACAAATCCTTCTCCAAAGAAAATATTCATAAATAATGATTTTAATTCATGAATAATAAATAGAACATCGATTTTATACTAGAAAGCTCTTATATGATTTCTTTTTTGTTGTCTTTATTCAACGAAGATTAGCACAAACATGCTATTCAAAAAACCTACTTTACTGAACAAATTACAATTTCTTTAACATTTATGGATACATTATTATTTAACAACAGTTGCGTCATGAGCACGACGCAAAGCAGGTCAAAACATGCTTCCAAAATTAAAAGTAATCGTTTTGTATAAACTGGAAATAAAAACAACGATAGTAGTGATCAATTATAATTGGACACTGTCAATGGGTTTCTATTTTGACAAAACGTAAAACAGTCAAACAACAGTACTGCATGCCTAAACGGAAAATAAAACAAACACAACCATGTTTATGTTTATATTCTCCCAAGTACAGGCATACATTAAAGGTTGAACTTAAAGTTAACTAAGGCTGATTAAAGCAAGGGCACGTAGCACTATTCCTGACTATACGGCTAGTCGAGTTCCGCCCCTAACCGAGTCTAAGTCCCACCCCGAACTGGCCGATTTCAATGACAAACAACCCAAAGTTGACACAAAACACCATTCCTCGCAATACCTGGCACACTATTTGGACCGCAACAGAGCCATGGAACCGTGATTGTACCCAAAACTTGTACTTCCAAACAGGATAACCAAGAACAGGACGATAAGGAGTGTCTCGTGTTTTTGGCGAAGTCTGGCACCACAAAACAGACAGGTTGAACAGGAAAGCCCATAACAACATGGGGCACTATTACATCCAATATGAAGGGATTATATTGGACAGTACAACGTCTTGTACATTGAGTTGATATTAGAGCCAGAAGGAATTCAACGAGAGAACAATTATTATGCGGCAAAATGAAGAGCTTAAAGATTTTGCATCAGCTTCTCCTGGAAAGAGCTTTAAAAAACTCTGAGCTTTGCCAGGCAGTGAAAGAAGCCTCCCCAAAGAACTGCAATCTCAGAAACATTCATTCATAATTATGCTTTGAACAAAAGAAAATTTGAAAAGGTTTAAGGAAAGGAAGATAAAGCAGACTCTTTACCTCCATACTAACGTTATTGGTATAAGATAAAAACATGGTTTAGATATAGCTTACAGACTTATTCATCTTTTTTTTTTTTTAAATATATATTTTGCCAACCCCCAATTATTTACATTCGGGTCTGTTATAATCCCACCAAAACATCAAAAATCCAAACCTATAACCAATCATCATAAACTAAAACTGATAAGTTTATCAACCTTTATTGGGGAGGACGGAACAACAATAACCACCTATTTTAAGGTTTTTTTTGCAATATTAAACTCATTCTTCCAATTATCATCTAGGCCGACTTTTTTCAATACAAAAGCTCGAATTCCAAAGAAAATTTATAAAATAAAACAGTAAGAATAACAACATCAGGAAAATAGAGGCACGTTTGTGCACTTGGGGAAAGGTGTTTCCCGAAACATTTTCCGGTTTAGGGCCTATTCTGGAAATATGCCCCTTCAATTTCTCACTTCTTAGTTCTTTCTTTTTCCTAGATTTGCATGAATTAATAAGGTTAGTCTCACAAATAAAGTAGATTTTTCATCCCTTTCTTCTCCCCCTCACCAAAGAATTATTTTCGTTAGTATGCTTATAAATAGTGTTTCTTTAATTGTTTGTAAATGGGACACTCTTGTACATATTTAATGATGAGTCATACAACCTTGAATACCAATACAGTTCTATTTATTTGTGTCTTTTTCGGTCAATAAAGGGGCACATAACTTGAGGTTGAACTGCCTCAATGACCAACACGGCTTGGTTGGGTCTTCTGAAAAGCAAGTCTATGTCTAACCCCATTCCACAACACATGGAATATTTCTGGAATCTTGTACTCTGAATGAACTTGACAATAGAAAAGTCCAGAAGAAGAAATGAAAGAAACGGACCGGTTATTAAAAAGCGCACTGTCAAAAGTTTATTTGATTTTGGTTGTATGGTTCTTACGGATCGGCGTAGCAACATGTTTTTTTTTCTTTTTTCACTTATTTTGCATAAACTCCTCTATCCTCTATATTCACTTTATCTGTCCTTCAACAATTTGCAAATAATCAGTTCCGTATCTTAAACGCAGGAACGAAAAGCATCACAATGCCAATACCGTCTGTCCATTCAACAATTCTTACAATAATTCCTCCAGAAAAGTACCACGCATGTGGGTTATTCTGGTTTAAAGTTCGAGGACGCAATGCTTTATTTGGTGCTGTTTGTCAATGATGACCATTCATTTGTCAGTCCTCACTTCCAGAACTTTCCCTTCATCTCAATTCTTCGTATTTTATAAGAAAAACAAAAAGTTCCTGGAAGTTTCTAGTGCTACAATAACTTTCATTGTTGAACTAAATAGTGTTTAATTCGTTAATTGTCATCTCAGATTCTACCTTCCATTGAATGATCTTTTTTAAAATAGCCATTTCCAGACATTTTTACGTATAACCTTCCATTTAGGAGAGTCTCAAATAAGCAGCAAATCTTAACAGCCATTATTTAAGATGTTTTCATATTCGACTGTATGATTCTTTTTATATTAGATATAATGACTATAATGACTTATAACACCCGACTTGAAATGAGCCTTTCGCGCTGATTAAAGATGAATATCTTTCCAAAAATTATAATGGATGTGAAATAATCGATCCATAGTACACCTACATTACGGTTAAATTCAACACAATTGGGGCCCCGCCCAGAAGGGAGCGTGACGAGCAATTAGGTCTACCATAACATATAGTTCGTTGTTATAAACAAAACATTAAATTCTAATTATGTGTTTTACCTAATAATACATTTTGACATCCATTATAAACAGTTATGTTCCGGTTCATCGGACTGTCTTCTCCCAAGATTGGCTCATGAAATTTCCTCCGACCGTGACCACCTTAGGTCTATCTCTTGTTCTGATCCAAGGAATACCTCCTTGTTCCGACGGAAAAGAAAGATAAGTGTCCTGGAATAACATTAGAACAGGTTTCATTTCACCCGGGGACGTTCATACCCCATAAGTTCTTAGAGAAGCCGTATCAAATTGAAGTCTCATTGAATAATTCGCTGAGTATTGATTATCTAGAGCTTCAATCAAATTCGTACGGCCCCAAAGACAGGAAATTAGAGTTGGTGAAAGTAATTGACTTCAACTTTCGTTCAAGACAATGGTCTCCGTAACCAGTGGGCGGATCTTGCCCGTCTCGCCCATGGAATATGATGGTTTCGATATAGGCGGGGGCGCAGGGGACCGGCCGCGCCCCCACCCTCTAAGTGCTCTCTATAATTGGGAAAACCATCATTGACTTACATGGTTTTTTTAAATTATGAAAAAAACAGGACATTGGCGGCTCACCCCCTACTCGAGCCCTGACGCCCCCACTCACTTTCTTTAAATCCTAGGATCCGCGCTCACTTCCGTATACGAAAGTGTATTTGGGCAAATTTGTAATATTATAATAAAATAAGAATAATATACAAATCTTATTCACCCATTTCTTGCGATTGCAGGACTCTAATCAATCGCTCTCATTCTGACTAATGACCGCATTTCCCGTTCACCGTTTGATTCAATGAACCTGGGATTATTTGAACCATTACTACTTTCTATCATCAGAACAGTGTAGGGTGAATCCTATTCAATTCACTTCCCTTCTCTGTGACATTGTTTTATAACTATGAGCCGGAATTCACAGCAGTCGGAAATCAATTTTAACAAACTAAACACAAGGCCGAAGTCCGATTTATAATAGGCCACTTCTATTATTCAATTATTATATACTTTCCTTTTGTGATTTCTATTTTGCAATTTCGGACACCAATGGAAAAACAACGACCATTATTGTTGCCGTTGTGATGTAGGGCGAGCAAGGAGACGTTGGCGACCGCTAAGTTGTCTCGATGTGCCCATGAAGAGAAACCCCATTGATCGGCCGGACGTCGTCCAGGTGAGGAGAGGGAAGGTTCTCACAGAGGCCGGGATTCAGACTCAGAGAGGTATATCTCATAGATCATGGTGGTAGGAGATATGTAGAAGAAGACGGAGTCGGCACAAATACCTAGCAAAGGATTGGTCCGATCAAGAAATTCAATGAAAGAATAGCACACTGCACTATGATACCATACAATGTAAACAGATATTCAAGGATTATACCTTTTCGTTTACATACTTACATAAGAGTTTCCACAGACATATTACGAGTTCCAACATTAATAAAAAATCGTTATAAATTCATGATTGAGAAATGTTTCCTCTTTTCCCAAGAAAAGGTGTCTTCTTATAAAGGGGGACTTGAAGAAGTTTGAATGCTGATAACAAGGCGTTATTAATTATGTAGTTATAATATATTACCCACGCCGTGGAATATGGCAAGGGTATTTAAAGGGTTCCGATTAACTGTTTGTTTGTTTGGTTTTGTTTTTTGTTTGTTTTTTTTTTTTTTGTTTGTTTGTTTGTTTGTGTACAAGATACACTAGAGAACGGTGAACGGTTTGCACCAATTTTCAGGATTTTTTGGATTTCAAATGCATTAATTGGCAGCAATCTATTAAAATTGAGTTTGAAAGAGAACTATGAATCGATATAGATTAGTCATGTATGTCCGCGTAGTTAATTGATTTGAAAGTATGATCCCTATGTCAGATCGAGTACATAATAGTTGTGACGATTTCGTTTTGTTACTTTGGACCGTTCGTTTTTCCTATATCCGCTATCGTAATTGATGCCTCTCCAATTCACAGTAAGGCCGAACGTTGCGCAAACTAGAAACTCACCATCATAAAGGTCCACAGTGCCGCAAGTAGACTCTGCGTTAAATATGGTCTTTCCCAATAATGGTAAAAGCGCAGATATACTAGTATACAGTTGGTAGGAGATTCGCAGTTACTAATGTACTGCAGGGCAGCCAGTTTCCCCATTCCCTACTCATACCCCAAATGACAGCAACATCAAACGTACATTCAACTTAATTTATATGCAATTTACGAAACATAGGTGTATAAAGCAATCGTCGGATCTAGCCAGAGTACATAAATGAGGTAGTAGAGGTTTTATAATGCAGATAGATTTTTATGCGATCAGTACATTTAATATATTCATTGCTTCCTAACCGCTCGGACACGCCCTACCACAAGTCGGATGTAGTAGCAGGCAAGGATACCAAGGCGATTTTTCAGGAAGCTCCAAATAAGCCGGTAGACCTGGCCTAGAATTGAGCAGGCTTACTGACAGAATCCGTAGACTTATGATAAGCACACATCATAGGCATGAGCCGCTTATGGGACAGCCACTACTAATGAAAGGATCAGCACTGGTAATTACAGGTAGACAATTAGGGTCGTGTGCATGCTAATACATTCGACATGACCACAGGAGGTTCATGTTCTCTTTTCTCAATCAAAAAGAGACAAACAAGGCATATCGAGTGTTGTGTAGAGCACATCGTTTGAAGTATCAAAATCATTCCTTGCGACAGAGGTTAGTAGCACCATAATGTTGTGACTGTTTGCTTACGAAATTTTGACCCTTCCTATAGTATTACAATGTTCCAATGATAGCTCGCCCCCAAGGACGTGGGGCGGGTCTTTGCCGCCTTTATCCGGTACTCCTCGTAGATTTTTGTGATGTTTGTAACCACTAGCTGAATACGAGCTGATTTTCCCGGGTAATGTTCAATGATTGTACAGATAGCAGATTATAATAATTTGTATAAACAATTAATATATTACAAAAAAAGTGATTTACAACATAATATAGATACAGATCCATATGAACTTGGAGCGTTAAAGACTAGTGTAATTCTATCGGCGTCTAATTAGGCATTTTATTACACAGGCGTATCAATATGTGTCAAAATTTGAATAGAGAACGTACAACACAAGGTAATAAATTAACAAATTTTAGATGTACAAGGTAAAGTAATGTAGCATAAGGACACATGTACAATCTGTATTGTCAAATAATATTGATTTTAGATGAAATAAGATAGGTAGGGAATTAGAGATAACTAATATGTAGACTATTATGATATGATGTGTTAGGACTCAGTTATACATTCACTTCACACTGATACCAGAGCACTTACAAAGATGTCAATTATGTAGAATAATGAATTATATCCTTTAATAGCTAACAAATACTGGCATGATGTGGACACGAGATTTCTTTCGTATATGCAGGTAATAAATACTACCTTCCTAGAGACAATAGCTGAAGAATACCATTCCTGTGCAAAAACAAAACCAAAACTTTATCAGAAGTTTTGTTTAAACTTTTTTGGTTAATTTCAAACTGTCAATACTTGCGGCCCGCCTAGAGGGATGGGTAAATCATTCGATGGCTTTACGGAACCGACACTGAATTGTGATGTACGGTCTACGACTAGTTGTTGTTTTTCTTCAGTTGCAATCTACATTATTTGCATTCCTTGAAATTTAACAAATCATAATCCAAATTGAATTATATATCACTGGTATGGTACAATTCTAGCGATCAACATTTACTGAATTAGTAAATCGACTTAGTTGTTCGTTTTTCTTCTTTTAAGAGGGATACTTTGGATGGTAGCGGCCGACGGTTAAATTAACATAGGTTCATTGTGAACGTCAGAAGATTAGGATGGTATATACCCAATCACATATTACAGAGAGCTCTTTCTTTCTATTTCCCACTCCTTTCATCAATTATCTTTCTTTTCTCTCATTCTTCTTTTATCCCAGGTTCTTACATTCAATTGAAGCGAGATTCCACGCCACGAGGTATACATGTAATAATAATGAGTAAGATTATATATTATTACTATAGAACCTTCACCATTTAATATTTTTCA
>CALNVZ010002100.1:34033027-34063610 GCA_940671915.1 Paracentrotus lividus | reverse complement strand
ATACCCCTAAAGCAATGTACATGTATTAAGACTTTGAAGTATCAGATGAGTTTGATCTTTAAATTACTCTTTAAATCAACAGCAGTTTCTATTTAACTATAACAAACCCCCGGAACAAACCCTACTACCTTTGGCCAATACATAAGACATTTCAAATAGCAACAGTGGAATGTCGCACATGTAGCAAACATAGAAAAGGCTAGATAGCCATAAGGCCTATAGAGAGAGACCAAATGTTTACTATAGACTAAAAGATTCATATTACCATTTCTAAATGTCAAGTTGCTCAGAAAACAATCTTGGGAAATGTCATGTTTTTAGAATACTTGCAATATTGCTAATAGATATTTACATTTCCTTTAAAAAGATTTTGCATCTTCATGTATTTCTCAAATTGACTAAAGTATTCTTCACATCCATTAAAAAAAAAAAAGAAGTCCCAGATCCATCAGCTCCCTAAACCCTGTAGCTCTAGCAATAATAGTGTTATCCTTAATACAAAACTTAATCCAGCTTCAGAGAAAAATGGGTACCTACATGTAATAAACCCTGGATGGGCATACAGGCCCGAGGCAAATACAGCTTTATGCTTTTTTCACCATTATGTCACTATTGTCCGGAGTTCATCCAGTCTGAAAATGTTATTTATTAGGATAAGAATTTTGCACCATTTTAGTCACCTCTTTGTATTTATTTCTTAGAGCATCAAGGCAACTGTGCACAAGAAGAATAAAGAGAGTTTTGATCATTACAGATTTAAGATGGCCAGTTACATCAGCAGGCATGCATGAGTGGATTGGCTATCAATATAATTCAGCACACTGATTTATGACAAAAAGCACAGCTGCTTTTCAACATGTACTCACCCGTATATACATTGTAGTCAATGCTTGACCAGCAAGATATCAAATTATCTGTTTAAATATATATTGCACAAGGAAATACGATGCAGGAATAAGGGCACGCAGCAAGGCCCCTACTTTAAAAATTCAACATTTAAGGGCCCAGATTGTGCTCAAATTTTAATAGGAGCCTGTCTTGATCGTTCTTTTCATAATAGTCATTTAGTATGAAAAGATACTTCATATGAAACAGTTTCTGTTAACATTTAAGGGCATTGCACTGTGGGATCCCCTTAAATATACATATTTATGAAAAACACATTATCATCCGAAATATGCGGTTCAATAATCTATAACTTCGTCAGACCTCACTCCTGACAATTACCAGAATGAATGCATTATGCATGTGCACGTAACCGCAGCATCTTTATGAAACATACTGATCTCTGTGGTCTGTTAGCAGAAAATCGATGTAAAGAGACAAATCATATCAAATTGGACCTGTCACTAAATTCTCAATAATGTCTTTGTTTTTAATGGTGACAGAACATCCAGCCCTATAATCAGTTATTTCTATCTAAAAGTATGAAAATACAATATTATGTAAGATTATAATAGTTTGAAAGAAAGTTTGAGACTCAGCATGGATCTGTGGTTAATTTTTCATTTAATTTAATTTCATTTTATTTATTTGTCCAAAAGTACAGGTACATGTGGTTAATTGGTTTGTTCACATTTAGTTTTTAATACATAGAAATACAAAGAATAGAATACATAAAAATAGTACAAACAAATCAAATTTCCCAACTTACAGAATTACAGATTTTCCTTAATACTTCCACCTGAGGTACATCGCAAATCTGTTTTCGATAGAAACTCGATGCCCCCCCCCCCCCTTTTGTTTCCATTTTTATTTGTATGTGTCCCAAAACAGCAATTCCAACACGATCATCATCTACAAGCTGATATCACTGACTTTTCACAGTATAAAAGAATTAAATTCTTTCAAGTTATTTGATATCATCCTTACTCGTTTAACCTATTTAATCTTTAATTTTTTTTCATTTTTTTTTAATTTAAGTTTTGAAAATACTGTTTATAAATCAACAATCGATTAAATTTGGCATTCAGATGCCTAGACCTTGAATAAAGGACATTATGCAAGAAGCAATTGTTTGTTTTAATGTTCATGAAAATAAAACAATTTTTTTTTCTTTAATATATATATTTGAACTCTAAATGTCATACTGACAAATTTGTAAGTGAGCATCACAATTAGAACACTAAATCAAACAAAGAAATGTAAGACAACACGATCAACATCTGAATTGCTGCAACCCTAAAATATTCTTTCATCCTGAAAAATGGTTGCAGCTTTGCAGCTTTCTTTACATGCTTATAACACAAGACTTCAAAAGGTTATGCCATCATCTTGGGGCAGAAGTGAAATTGAATGACAAATTGTTGTCTGCATCCCCTTAGGGAAGCATCATGGTGATTTTTTTTTTCTGTATTTCAAACAAAGATGGAAGTGCAAAACAATCAGCAAAGGAGCAGAAAATAGATGTTATATTCAATTGAATGGGAGCAGGGACACTAGAGTTGGCACATCCCCATTTATCATTGTCCAATTGACTTTCAAATAAAACAGCAGAACAAAGGAATTAACAAATGACCTATCGTATCTGTCCAATATTCCTTCAGAAAACGTCAGAGGGGCAAACTCTCTTGGGGTATTTATTTGCAATCTCCATAGTGCTTCTCTTTTGTCTGAGTTTCAACCTATTTAGGGATTTGTTTTCCACCCACATCTCTTTTTTATTATTGTCCAACACAAATTGTTGTATAAACAGTATTTCAACCCCTAACTTTGCTTTACAATTTTTTTAATGACATTTCAATGTATATTTGATATTGTCAATGTGAAAAATTAAAACAAAATGAATATAAAATGAAATTCTTTTTGATATGTTAAAATGTGTTTGTAATAAACTTTTTTTTATAAACTGTACTTGGTACAAACTAAACTGGCCAGGCAAAAGAAAGTACCCGCACCCCTGTAAAGGGCCGCACACAAAAATTCAAATGCGCCATAGAAATAAACAATTTTGTAGCGCAACAGGTTGTGGTGCAATAATCCATATACTTTCACAGTATAACCACAGGAAGTTGATTTATCTTTAATTACAAAGAAATAAATCGGCATATCAGGCACTTGGTCACTGAATCAAAAGTCAGCAAAATGTAACAGAATGAAGCCGTGCCAATAGTTTACAAAAGTCAATGTCAAAGGAACTGAAATAAACCAAGACACACAACAATGTTCAATAATTGTGTATGTCCTCCTCAGTGCTGGACACATTCAGGCATCTCTTCGACAGCATGCTTTGTGGACACAAGTTGTCTGGCGTAGTCCTGGGGAAGTTCTGTCGCATTCCTCTCTGCAGAGCTTTGGATGCAATGTTTCTGCCGATTGGCGTAGGAGGCTGTTCCTTTGATCTGACTCCGTCTGCCAAGTTCATCCCCAGCAGGATGCGATATGCAGATGTTGGCATTCGTGTGTTGATTCGTGGGGTGGAACCTTTCTTGTGAATGGTGTGGGCAGGCTATATCCAGGCCAAACCAAATGACCCATCTGGTTATCCTGGCAGGATAATCCTGACAGCTCAGCGCTATGTTGATGAAGTATCTAGACGCCCATCTGCTCTCCTTTCCGCAGGCGACATCCTGGCATCAATTAGTTCTCAACAGGACAATGCAAGACCCATAATAGCACGGGTTCACACCTCAACCTTCCTTCAGGAGCAGGACATTGACAAGTCATTCTCCATGGTGTGCATGGCTCTCCTGACCTCAATCGCCATTGAGCATCTGTGGGATGAAAGAACTTGGGCAGAGCGGATTTTCGGAGTTTGTAGATGCAGGGAAACGCCTGCCCTACTCAATGCGGCAAAGCATTGTATCCAAGCTCCATGCAGAGGGAATGGACAGAACCTTCCCGCAGGGACTATGCAGACAACTTGTCCAAAGGCATGCGTCAAAGAGATGCCTGGAAATTGTGTCCAGTCGCACGAAGGGAGGACATACACATTTATTGAACATTGTTGTTTGTTGTCTGGTTTATTTCATCCTTTGACATCTGATACTTTTGTGTAAACAAATGGAACGGTTCATCTGTTACATTTTGTAGATTTTGATTCAGTGACCAAGATGCTGTATATGCCATTTTATTTATTCTTTGTATATAAAAGATCAATCACTTCCTGTTGGGTATGTTGATTAGTAATGGATTAATTGACCATACCTGTGGTATCAAAAATTGTTTATTTTCTATGGGGTGAAATTTTTTGTGTGCGGCTTTGACAGGGTGGGTAGCTTTCTTTTCGCTGGCCAGTGTTTACATGTATACAGCCATCTCCCTTCAATATATGACCTTATAATGGAACATTTTAATAGTTTGATATCGGCTTAATATTTTTATTTTATATTTACACGAGTGTATTTTGAATAGGCTCATTTAACATGTTTTATATACATTTCACTTATACGCATTAATTAAAATGCATAACAGATTACACGTATCACAATGGCACAGCAACTTGAGATACAACTTTGATATCATTGCTCCTTAGAACAAGAAAGACCATTATTACATCACTGTGTCAAGTTTTTTCGTAAATGTGCCCAGGTTAGTTATTAGCAGATGATATTATATCCCTCGTTTAATGGGGTCTATTTTTAACATTTTATGTGGCTCATACAAGTATCATAAAGAAGATGTACACGTGGCAAATACAGAATGTATCACAGTCAAACACATGAATAACAAGCTGAACTCCATAAGAAATGTTCCATACGAGGAGGTCTGCCTAGCTTCCTCAAATCAACTTTACTAACTCCTATAAATTACAAACTTGGCGAAGAAACTGTCACAATTCACAGCACAGATATCAAGAGAGAGTAAGAATTCAAACATAGAATTGAATGACATTGCTACACTGGTAATTTTCCTAGCTATAGAGTTATTTTTGAAGAGCAACCTCAAAGTGGAACAGGGATAAATGCCCATAATGAGACATCGAGTGTGTTCAACGTCCCATTTTTCAAATTTTAAAACGCCAACATGAATCATGATACATAGGCGGGCATTATAAAAACGTTGATATAAAGAGAACAAAGGGGTGTTTCATTGTCCCCATTCCGGGTCGTAAAAGTAAACATCTTTCAGTATCTCCATACGGAAGAGAAAATTTAACACCGAAAAAGATGCGTTTTGAATCAACGATCAAGCTTGATTTTACGACATCCATCACAAATGCAACAAAATGCAACACTGAACCAATTGAGTTTTTTCAAACATCTTTAAAAATGTCTCTCGGGCAGTGGGGAAGCTTCAGGTGCAAGTGAAAAAAAAGGTGGCAGATGTTTGTTTTTGAGGTGGGGAATTTTAAAGATGATGACGTATAATCAGCTTTAAATTTTTCACACTGGAACGGTGTACTCTGATCGGTTTGTGGTTCTGGTGTTTTGTGATTTGCGATTTGTATCATGATTCATGTTGGCGTTTAAATTGAAATGGACATTGAACATGCACCCTACAATGTATAGTGGTTTTAGTCTAAGTGTTACTGTTAGTTTCTTATAGGGCCTATGTCTGGGCGAATTAATGAGGATTCATCAGATTCAGTGACTCCTATGAAATACTAGAAGTAGACCGGTTCAGGTTACAACACTATCCGCAATGTGGCATGATCACCTGCTAATCAGATTAGCCGTACACCACATCCTCATAAAGTGGAGAAACCGATTCCATTTATAATTTTTGGCTCAATGCCTGGTTTCCACCGGCAACAATTTGGGAATACTCCGAAACCTATCAAGTCCATGTCTGTGGTGATACCCTCATTAGACAAGGTCGTTTTGAAATATTGGCATTCGCTGTTATCTTTGGCGCAATTAATTTATTAACAGGTGAGGGCCGCGGCCTCAAAACATTTTCGCAGGTTCTAAATTTTATTCTGGCATGTACGTACATGTACATGTAGGTCTAAGCACGGAACTGAACCCGTTCGAACATACATGAGAAAGCGTCATGTGTGTTTATAAATTCACACCTGCCAATTTTTGCCAAAACGCGCAAATTTTCCTGCTTTCGGTAGGCTCAAGGGGGAAAGGGCAAATACAGCAGGCTTGAATTTATCATGCGCCTGTTTGTTGGACTTTAATTCAAACTTAGGGTGAACATGCAGTTTTCAAATACCATTACATGCAAATCAGCTGGTGGCTGTATTTCATACATGGTTATCTGCTAAATAGACTGATATTTAGCGAATAATATCCAAATGACGTAGGCTGGCATTTCACAGCAATTTAGCATTCTAATTGAAAGAAAAATGCTTGATATTCTCGCATTCATTAGGTCAGAAATAGCGTGCTTTTGAAAACTTACGTGGTGATGGAAGGCAACTCCAGTGAGCTCTCCATGTTTTAACAGATAAAAGACAGCCATTCGGCAAAAGGCTATTGAAACGCCAAGAACCTAAAGTCTTTGAGAATGTCTAAAGACGCTACGATCCATGCCTTGAATATACTATTCAATGTTACCATTAATTTTTTTTTAAAATAAAGAAAAAAAAGAAGTGCTAAAAAATTAATTTCTTTTCAAGCCATGATCTTTTTTAGTTTTCACAAAAAGTGAGATAGTAACGCATGTAAATTAAAAATTAATTAAATATTTCACCACGCAATCCTAAGGTGGGTCAAAACATGAACAAAAAACCTTTTCGCAATTGTAGGCCTAACATTTGTTATTTTTACTCATCTGTGTTTGAGGATTTTGTTCTACACTCTGAGCCTGTTCATGTCTGTAAGTGATACCTCAATTAGATTCAGAGTTTTGAAATACTTGGCATTCGCATGTTATTTTTGCGGAAATTAATTTATTAACCGGTGAAGCGGCCTCAAACATTTTCGGCAGGTCTTAAAATTTATTCTGGCATGCACGTACATGTACATGCCAATTTTTGCTTTCAAAAAAACCGCAAATATTTTCCCAGCTTTCGCAGCTCAGGGGAAAAGCCCCAAATCAGGCAGCTTGAATTTAGTCCATGCCTGTTTGTTGGGACCTTTCAAACTTAGGGTGAACATCACGTTTTCAATTTTACATTGCAAATCAGCATGGGCTTGTGTTCAACGGGTAGGCAGCCCACAAGACCGACACCACGAGACCGACGGCCCACGAGACCGGACGACCCACGAGTCCGGCAGTGAAAGTAAATAGGGCAACGAGATCGACTATAAACAATTTGGCCCACGAGACGCAACGCCACATAGCCTAGAAGCTGACACTAAGATCAAAACAGGCCACGGAGACCGATCATCACGATATGACCTACGAGAACAAAATTCGCGGATTGAAGGGGCCCACGACCACCGACGGTATAGAGCAAACAGCCACGAGACCCGAACATTTACATGAAGTAACCCACGAGTCAGAAATTGACGTCTAAAAGGCAAAAAGGGGTGGAAGAGGGAGAGAGAGACATGGCAAGGGGCCGAGAAAGTTCGAGAACAAAAAAAAAAATAATAAAAATGGGTGGAGGGCCGAGAGATAATGAAATCAAGAACCTAAGAGGCAGGTGAACAATACGGGCAGGTTTCGACAATCCATAGGCTTTGGAAAAGATATCAGGAGGGGGGGGGGGCTCAATTTTTGTACCAACTATTTCGGGAAGTTTTTAAATTACCGCACCGCGTCCGTCCCCCCTCTCCCCCTCCCCCTACACGTTGACAGAGGTTTTGTGAAAAGTAAGAAGAGGAAAATAAATTGTAGACCTATCAAGCTAAGATGTTTACGATGTAAAAAATTATGAAGACCTTATACTTTAATTTACTTATAGTGTGTGTGTGTGGTGTGTGTGTTGTGGCTTTATCATTTCTTTATGAATGTTGATATGCGAGCGCGAATAGGAAGCTAGAAAATTAATATATTGGGAGCCTAATATTTTTTTTTAGGGGGGTCAGCTGCCGGGCCACCTGATCCGCGCCGGGTGGGAGGGGGGGGGGTTATTAGCATACCATCCTGTTACGTACCTGCTCCTTATGGTGTCTTTGCTTCTTGTCTGTGTTGCCGCTTCCGCCCACCCTTTTTTGTTTAGCTTCCCCTTGTAATTTATCCTCCCTCTCTTTTCCTCCCCTTTGTTTGCCTTTTAGATGTCCCTTTGCCTACCCGATAAGGGGGAGGGGGGTGGGCATGCCTCGGTGCCCAAGATGAATACCCTGGATATTCGTTGTTTCGTTTATGGCTATTGAAGAAACCGTCCTGGACTCGTGGCTAATACTTCATGTAAGTCGGTCTCGTGGGCTGTTTTTGCTCTAGCCGTCGGTGTCGTGGGCCTTATTTGCAATTTTCTGTCTCGAGGTCATATAGTGTGGTGTCGTGCTCGTGGGCCCTGTTTGTTCTAGTGTCGGTCTCATGGGTCTTTATTTGCTAGCGTCGGTCTAATAGGCCTTTTTTGTCTAGTGTCCGGACTAATGGGCCGTCGGTTCTCGTGGGTGTCGGTCTTGTGGGGATGACCCCGTTTCAACTGGTTATCTGCAAAATAGACTGATTTTTTGGGCGAATAAATCCAAGATGACGTAACATGTACATGTAGGCTGGCAATTTCACACAATTTAGCATTCTAATTGAGAAAAGCTTGATGTTCTCCCAATTCAATTAGGTCAGAAATAAGCGTGCTATTTTGAAAAACTTAGGTGTGATGGGAGCACTCAGTGAGCCTCTCCAGGTTTTAAGAGTAAAAGACAAAGCCATTCAAACAAAAGCCTATTTGAAACCCAAGAAGCCTAAAGTCTTTGAGTAAATGTCTAAGACCTTGGCATGCCATCCTTGATAACCTATCAATGTTACCATTAAATTTTCAAAGTTATAAGGGGAAGTTCACCCTGGAATTCTTTATTGGTCTTGATTCTGTGACGTCACAAATGCGAGCAGATCTCCATATGTGTAATGTGGTGTAAATTCCATAAAATGTCATTTTTTTTTCAAAAGAAATTAATTATTTCACCTGTGCGGTCGATTACTCAAAACCATATGTTCATATCATGATATAATCAAATTGAACCCATTCCTTTCAAGAACATGACAAAAGACAATTTATTGGAGATTTACATACACAAACCAATGGGAGAGCTGCTCCGCCGTGAACGTCACACAATCAAACTTTAAATATTCATAACTTCGGCTATTTTTTGTCGATTTTTCCTTCTTCAAAAAACTTTCCCAAAACTATTATTTTTCTATTTATTTTTTTCATTTTTTAAGACCAATAAAATTCAGTGAACTTCCCCTTTAAGAAAAAAAAGAAGTGCTAAAATAATTTCTCTTCACATGATCTTTTTTATGTTTTCTTCAAAAGTGATAGTACCATGTAAATGAAAAATTAATTAATATTTCACACGCACTCCTAAAGGTCAACATGAACAGAAACCTTTTCCAATTGTAGGCCTAACATTGTTATTTACTCATACTGTTTGAGGGTTTTGTCTACACTATGAGCTCTCTTATACCCTTTTCTCACGGGCCTTTCTTAGCCCGTACTATCGTTAACCCTACTTTCCTTTACCCCGTACTATTTATTTCCTTTTCCGACGAGCCAAAAAATCTGCCTAACCCCGGCTAAGAAAATGCCCGCTGTTCTCACACAGAAATCGGTAACCCCGTACTATCGTTAGCTTGTGAATATTCACGAGCGCATCGCTGTGAGCCTCCGTTGTCGCTTGCATTATAGCTTGGCGCTCGCTAGTACGGCATGTGCACAGCTGTTGGCTTAGCCGGTTTCTGTTGCGACGATAGTTTGTAATCCTGGACTTTCACTCTAAACAATGCAATTGCCCGGCTAACCCTGCTATTTTGCAGGGGCAGAGATCCGTACTATAGGTGGGGTTAGCCTACATTTGTACTTTGCCAAAACGCCGTCAGAACAGAAAGTGGAATAAGCTTTACCCCGTACTATAGGTGGGGCTAAATGTCAAGTTAGTACTACCTATAGTACAGGGCTAAGGAAATTTTTGTATGTGAGAAAAGGGTATTTGTGTTCGAGTATTTCATTGCTGAAGTGGCCTCTACTCAAGGGAGCAACAGGTCAACAGGTAATTTGCCAACCCCCCCCCCCCCCCCCCCCTCCCCCCGCAATTTTCAAACCCTAGAACATCAACTGTACATGAACAGCATGGGTTGGTAGATCATAATCAAAATCTTTTGAAGACCTTAAAAAGAATGATCTAAATCATAATTTCAGCCCTCTTCGTAGCTCTAATCATCACAATAGGTAACCCTAAAACCACATAAAATCCCATGTCCACATGTACATACACTATATAGCTCCAACACTAATCTAAACTAAATCTTTGATGATAAATGAAGGCTGGAGCAAATGTCACCAAATCAGATGTAGGATCAACAAAGTAAATTATGAAGGATCTCCAATTTTGAAACGAGAGCACGAGGTGGGAGGAGATGGAGTGACCTTATCTCAGAATAAATCTATCCACATCTTCATAAGATCCTGCCCTGTCAATCAAAATATTTTTTTTAAAGCGATACATTAAGGCCTACAAGTAGATCAACATTGATATAACCTTCTACCTGTACAGGTAAATGGGGTTCAGTTCCATGTTCTGAATACATTTGAGAATAGATGGAATCTTAATATTTTAAGAAAATGATTTAGTGCATTGGAAAGATAAGAATAAATGCATCTATGATGTGATGGTTGTCATGTACACGTATACATGTAGCTATGTGTCTATATCTGGCAGGGAGACGTATTACTCTAAAGTTCATACCATTTTGCCTGATGATTTCTGACCAGCCTTTGCTGATGTTCAAAATTGACCTAAATTTATGCACAATAGAATATGTGAGTACACACATACATGAGTGTATGCATTTGTATTTTAGCTTGAAAATTCCTTGTTCAGCATTGAGAATCTCTTATTGGTTATTAATATGTGTTGTGTAACAATGATCAAAGACACATCAAAATATGTAATAGCCTATTGTAGCTCTCACTCTGTTTACAGACAGTACACTTTAATTCTCAGTATTGAAATAATTCTGATGATAAAGCTGGCTGAGCATACACAAATATCTGTCACTGTTGGGTAAACCCTGCTTATAAATAGCGAGCTTTTGTATATTTGCTTATCTAAAAATGCTGTTTGCGCTTATAATATTGTATCAGAGATAAGTGTGCAATAAGTAGACTCCAATGTGTTTACTTTGGCACAATGTCAAATATTGCGTACAATTCGCATAATGCATGCAGGATTTTAGCCATACAGATTACACAGTATTAGAGAAAAAGCTGGCTCGAAGTTGGAAAAATTTTTTTTTTTTTCAAACGAAAACACATCATATGTTCTTGGTAAAAATACAACGTATGCTACATATATATGGACATCTTTAGATTCTACAGCAAACCTATAAAAGACATACACAATTAAAAGGTTTCCATCAAGCATATAGGCCTAAAAGCATAAAGCAAAAAAAAAAATAAATGATCTAGTGCTTTGTCACAGTCTCTGCGCTTCATGGCAATCAATTCATCTCACCTACCATCCCAGCATAGCTAAAACAGGGATCACTTCAAATAGTATCAATACCAAAGTTTTAAGATGATTTTAAGAAGACAGCCATGCGTTTTAAGTTGGGCCCATGTTGTGTGACACACTCAAAATTTGTACTAATCGTGTGCATTTCCATGAAGTGGCTCTAACTTTTTCAAATTTTATATTAACCCCACAACAGTATACATTTTCTGGAAGCTGAATGTCTAAGAAGTTCAAAAATGCGCTTAAAATTAACATAGGTGTCGCCCTTGAAAGGTTATGAATCTTAGAACCTGACAAATTTGTGAAAAACGATGGCGTTGGAAAAAAAGTGCAAAAAAAATACTGTTTACCCTACAACGTTATTTACTGCTGATTTGAACTTGTCACTTTTAGAGCTTTCCAAACATGTTTAACTTTCTATACTCTGGGAGAGTTTAACACATTTTGCTCCAGGCTGGAATGATGACTTCGAAAATTTCAATATTTGTATCTTGTTGCAGTGTTCTAAGTACTGTAACTCCCTGTTTAAGATACTAGACATGTAATGAAGGATCCTATAAGTTGCTAAGGCAGATAGAAGTAGCAAAGTAGTACTGACATGTGAAAGTCCCTTTGTCTTGGTAAACATTATTAACCATAATGTCGCATATAAGAGCCCTTTGGCTGTAAAGAAATTGTCATTTATATAGTAGTCACAATGTACTACAGTGTACAACACTAAATCTGTTAATTACTTAAATTATGGATCATAAACAAGCTAAAGTATTTCATCTGGTTGTAAGCATTCCAATCAAATATATACACCCTTCTATGAACTTGATTTAACTCATGCACCACCGCATGAGCTAAATTTTCGGCACCGACTCCTCCTCCGCCCCTGATCTTCGTTAGTTAACAATAAATGAAGAGAACATAAATATCTGTAACATGATTGAACACATGAATTTATTTGCCCTACATGATAGCTGTGAATTAAGTCCAAGTTCAGCTTTATACATGTACCTTGTATATATGCGTTAAGTTTTGTCTAAACAATACTACTTTTGAGGAGCAGATGTCAAAATTACAAATTTTTGCAGGCCTACCGAACTCAAAAAGCAAGACCAATTACTATAATTAATGTAATTAAGATTCCTCAACTAACATATAAACTATCGAAATCAAGCTACATTGATTATTTCAGCAGGGTTTATAAATTTCAATCCAAAGATATTCTTCTGTGCACTTGATTTAACTCATTACAGCACATTTGCCAAATTTGCTGCGCTGACTCCTCCTCCACCCCTGACTCTCGTTAATTAACAGTTAATTAACAGACAATGATGAAATTGTGACAGTTTTAAAAAACATGTATTTTGTTGCCCTACATGAGAGCTTTAATTTAAGAGCAAATTCAGCTATATAGCTTGTATAGTTTTTAAGTAAATCAATAAACAAAATCAAATTTGAGGAGCAGATGTCACAACTCCATCTTTTTAAGGGCCCAACTCAAAACGCATGGCCAGACATAGATCTATTTCATGTAAGATTTGGAAAAACTGGAAATAAGCTGTAAGTTCTTAGATTTCCCTAAGTTGCATGTCAAATTTGGCTTACATTTAGCCCTAGATGACATTAAGACATAGTTTACTAACGAACTTGTGCCAGGGAACATGTTCCTGCTTTAAACAGACTCTCCCTACTCTGAAGGACCAAAATCCCCCAAAGAAAGAAAAGTGTTGAGTGGACTACCTGGAGGTGATGTGTTACTATGGTAACAGATTGCCTCATCTCGGCAAACCTAGAGTTCCTCACGTCTTGCGTGAGGTGACAGATCTTGAGCCGATAACCCAGAGAGAGACTTGTCTTTAGAAAACCCAACAAAAATTCATCTCACGTCACCGTTCAATTTTCCCTCACTCTTTCAAAAGGTTGATAATTACATCCCTTTTCACATTTCCTTCAGGCTTAGGAGATGGAATAACAAATTTTTCGCGTGTCATATTTTTGTCCTTTCGATCTTTTTCACGGGATCACTCCCGAGGCGTGTGTGGGATGCAGATGTGTTTAGACAAACATTGTGTCAAAATCATTGCAGCTTATCTTGGTAGACATCCAATAACGAACTTGTGGCGGAAGAGCTTCGGGAGCACGATTAAAGCTTCTTTTGGGAGGGAGAAGGATACTGGGAATACATTTTACTTTGTCGGCAGAGACATTCAACTATCTTGTTGTGTGCTACTCCGACAGTTAAGGGATTTTGATTGTCTTTGTGCTGTAAGATCGAATAGACGCCTGTCAGCATTGTTGTTGGGTTTTTTTTTATAGATGAAATTATTCTTAGAATAAAGTTGCTTCCTTGACATACCATACATATACAATATAACAAATTGCATAATATTTTTATAAATCTAAAACCTATTTTTTAAAAGCACAGACTTGTTTACCACAATAATATAGAAAGAAATTGCAGCCCCTTTCTTTGGAGACATAAATTTAGTCATGTAGACCCCCCCCCAAAAAAAAAAACAACAACAACATAATAATAATAGAATTAATAAATAAATACATAATTAAATCTATAATCTTTCCTTTTAAGAGCAGACATTTCAAAGCAGAGTGCAGCAGACAGAATGGCATTAAAGGGATTAAGTAACTTCCAAAAACAAGTGCAAAAGAGATCGAAATGAATAGAATTCTATCGCTCTGACCGTAAAAACAAACTACTGCAAGTTTCAGATCAAATGCAAGTCATTTAGGCCTACTATCTTAAAACAGTGAAATTTCAAACGCCGCCGAGGATACGGCTGTGCATGATTAATTTATACCGCTCCGTTGAAAGCTTAGCCACCCGGTAGGCACGGCGACTTGACAACAGGAAATGCGGTGAAAACCACGTGCGCTGCAACGCACGCGGTTTTGTAAAGCGTCTCGAGGCGGGTTAGAAAATTTGAGTATAAAATCTTAGCTATATATCTCGAAAGTAGAGCAGGCAAGTAGACTGCAATTTTTAAGGAATACCAGACTGACCTATGTGTTCATAATCATGATGGCAAAATGAGCTAAATCCAAAGTTTGCAATTTGAATATCATTCAATGATACTGCATCCCTTTAAATATGAAAGAGCACTTCTTGGATAGAAAGGGAAAGGTGATGAGATGAAGAGAGAAATAAATCAAGAGAGCGAGAAAGGGGACAAGGGCAGTAATACATATTTACATGTCTGGAATGTTAATGAGGATCTCAGCTGCCACATCTCACATAAAGTACATTGGTGCACTTTAAATAATTGCTACTTAATACATAACACAACATGGATGTTACATTATGCACCTCACATGCATTTGATATAAACTATGAAATCAATAAGCAGGGAGAAAGAGTAGGATAAATTTGTATTTTCCGATCAGGTTTATTTTCCTTATTAAACTTTACTTTCCTTTTGTTTTTCTATGTTAGTTTTTTTTTCTTCTCTATTCTTAATCTTTCTTTATTTATTTCTTTGTATTATTTTACTTTTTGTAAGGTATTTTCCACCATTCGTTACAAGTACTTATTGATGTTTTTTTCCCCCTTTTTCTTTCTAATCCGAATCTTTTACAAACATTTCCTACATGTAAATGTATTTCTTTGTTTTCTGAGAACTGCATTCTTCTTCTTTTTGTGTTATTCCTTATTCTTTCCTCAAACATAATGCCTTTGATTGGGTAACAGTTTCCCATCTCACATCCCCACGGGCCAGAGAGGTAGAAATTACAAGTAGATCACATTCACGATGAAGCTTAAATCTTAAACATTAAACTCTTCAAATCGCGCCTGTAGCTTCCCCTGAAAACTGCTGTAAGCTTGCCATTATTGACTGTTTAAACGACGTTACATCATTCACGCCCAAACAGAGATCTCCATTATCTGAACGAGTTATTGATTTATGAATTCCTGTGTTCGCCCTGTTAGATCTTTGAACAAAGCTTTATTTTAGCATTGGCAAACCACAGTGTACCTAATCATAGTGACAACACAGCAGAGTATCATTTTTAGGAAGCAGAACGGATGTATGCATTTGTGAATGTCTTTAATTTAAGTAGATTGTATAAGAACAGTTTTGATGCTTTGTATCTATGGCCATGTGTTATAAGTTTGCCGCCTTTTGCGTTACATGCCAATTTGACTACAAACGGCACCTTTTTCACTTCAAAGACCTGTATCTCAAAAAGTATACATGTACACCCTAATATATCAAAACTATATATTTTCTGAAAGGAAATTCCTCAAGGAATTTACATTGTGTAAATCTGCATTCAAAAATTATACCAGGTGCAAGATAAAAAAGTTATTAGGAAAAAATTCAGGAAATTTAGATTTTTTTTTAATTTTCATTGTTTTTATCGTCAAGTCATCTATAATCACCCAAATATTAATAATATCATTATATTCTGGTAGAGAATAATACGACCTTTCAAACAAGGTACAATTCATTATGGTTTACAGTTTTAGAATAAAAAATATAATGATCTGAAATTTAGACCTGAAAATATAGCTTTTTTTTCAAATTCATGAGGGGGAGGGTCCTGCCAAGTGCTGTTGCACCATCAAACAGTGTTTAAGTGATATGATAGTATAAAGCAGTTTATAAGCTTCAATTTGGTGCTAAATTCACTATCATAGGCTAAAATCTGGCAGAGATATTGTAGTTTTCTCAACGGTAGTACAATATCTCTAATTCCTCATGACTTTGTACCGGAGGCATTGCCTTTTTAGGTCAAATAACGACTGTCGAGTCTTCCTGGGTACTAATGCAACATCAAACCTATTGTTCAGTCATTTCATGGTATAAAGTAGTTTATAAGCTTTAGTTTGGTACCAAATTTACAGTCATAAGCCAAAATTTGGCAGAGAAATTCAAGTTTCCCCCAAATCAACCACAAAATATCAAATTTCCCATTGACTTTGTACAGTCGGCGCCGCTTCCGGCAGCGCCGCTTCCAGCACCACCCCTACTGTCCCAAACTTAAACCATTGTAACTGCACCAGAATGTTACCTAGAACAATGTAACTTCACACAGAGCTACCACAGTAATATAGCTTTAAAATGAGATCAAATTTGAGACATAAACTTTCTTACTTTGGTAAAAATTGACAAATTAATGCTGAAAAATAGCAAAAAGCGTAACAGCACCACCCTATTTGGGTGGCGAGTTCATAACACACGACCCTATGGGATTTTTTAAAATGGAATATAGGAGATGTGGTATGCTAAAAAACAGACACTATAGGTACATGTGAAGTGTATACAAGCAACTGTGTGATTGCCATGGTAACAAGAAAGACAAATATTGTCATTTTACAAATATTGTCATTTTATGAGAAAATCTTCCATCCTGTCACCTCATCGAGCAAATCACAGTTTGCAATTAGATGAAGAAGCAATGTGTGAGTTTATTA
This sequence comes from Paracentrotus lividus, assembly GCA_940671915.1. Classification (NCBI taxonomy): domain Eukaryota; kingdom Metazoa; phylum Echinodermata; class Echinoidea; order Camarodonta; family Echinidae; genus Paracentrotus; species Paracentrotus lividus. The sequence continues at coordinate 34,046,732 of CALNVZ010002100.1, read as the reverse complement.
AACAGCACTGCTGACATTGACCCAGAACAATCACAAAAGGGAGTAGCTATCCTCACTTGGGCTGATCAATACATTAACCTTGTGGCCTACTCTGGAAATTTTCATATTGTCTACATATTTCAAAAGTAGAATTCAGAAATCAGAATTGTGTCAACACCATCCTCATTCACGATTTAAATATGCAAGCTCATGTTTTCCCCATGAAATGAGACACTATATATCTTCATCATCTGCCGGGGAGAATGTATAATGTACCTGCCCCCTTAATACTAATTGACATAGAAATATTTTTATCAATGAGGTCAAGTTCAATTGAAATATAGTTAACAACATTTAACAGGGTCTTTGAAGTGGGATGAACATTGCATTGTACACCAGAATATGGCATTGAACATTAAATAACAATGGTATTTATCATGCCATTTACTTTTTTTCAGTTTTAAGTATAAACATTCAGTATTTTCTTCTCTTTTTTATGGATTCTTTATCATCTTCTTTACTTTATTGGCATTAAACCTAGGTTCTTTAAACCTTGATAATGGTTTTATCAAAAATGTGTCCTCACATTTACATCTTTTTATATTTTCTCCTAAAGCTCACGATTGCATCTCATCACAATTCTCTCCCTTCCATTTTTTTTTTTTTTTTTGATAATAATAATAAATAATAGGCCAATTTTAAGTCCCTATACCTCAAACCAGTTTTATCCTATTAGACTAATATTTTATTTTTTTTTCTTTCTTCTAGTCCTATTATCTGTCCCTTCTCCTTTCCAGTTCATCTCCCACTCTCACTCTCATCATTCTACCAGTAAAGATCATCCTGGCTACTTTAAGCATTGCTCATAACCCATTGAGGAATTAATTTTCTCATTTCAATAGGTTTAATATAGAGAGCCCCCAATTCTCGTCATCAGTGGGTTAAGTGTTGTCTCCATTTCATCTCTTCTCTTCCTCATTTAAACTCATTCTGGGTATTTCTAAGCCATTCAATTATCTCTACAAGTTCATCTTTCTCTCTCTCTCTCTCTCTCTCTCTCCTCCTCCTCCTCCTCAAAAATAAACATCAAGTGAAGAATAATTACTCTATTGAAAGATCCTTTATTTATGACAAAATCCCTTGTAAATCTATACACTTCATATCCCAATTAAACGAAAGGGTAATATGGGACAGCCAATAAACCAACCACAAACCAACCACCAACCAACCAACCTACTGGAAGTACCTGTGTGAAATCCTGCTTTATGCCTAAATTGTTATAGGTAGAAATGTAGGTCTATAGTGTTTTTTGTGTACCAGTACCATTCTCTTGAGAAACAGAGAAAACATGTGCATAATGCATAATTCATTATCGATTCAATAAAAAATTTCATCCTGATTTAAGCATCAACTACAATATGTACAGGTATCTGAATACCATTTTCATATTCATAAATCATCAGTTTCCAGAATTCCTGTTAAGCCAACCTGTATAAATTCACTACTGATTGAACTTATTCTAATATCTCTTCACTCTTTTAATTTTTGCAGGTTGTTAAATGGGCTTGAATTTTTTTACACAAAGCAATTGTATAATGTTGATTTAATTTAATGTAGGCCTTAGAACTATTATAAAGACAATTTAGACATTTTAACATAATCTGCTGTATACAGAAATGGAGGAAGGGAAAGCCAAAAACAGCTAATCCCTGATGCTCCTCAACTGAAGAACATTATTGATCTACAAGTAGATCTTCAATGAATAATTCATTGCCTTTACTGTTGAATTCAAGAGGAGGAAATCTCACCTGTCTACTAGAAATCCACCTGCCATTGATCCTATAAGGATACTAAGGGCTTGTGCAAGGAAAGCCCAGCTCATCTCAATCAAAGTGCTTCCCGTCTGGCATCCTAAATCCTCCAAGGTAGGACCAAGCAACGCCACACACATTCCAAAACTCCCAAAAACACTGCAGTAAGTGATTGTACTCAAAAGATTGGCATGAAAAAGTGACTTGGCAGTGTGTTTGACTTCTGTGGGTTTCTTTCTTTCATCTTCATCGGCACTCCAATCATCTTGATAATTCGTCCTTTCCATATTAGAGTTTCTGTCTTCAATCTTACTTGCCATGGTGCTTTAAGAATCAGAGAAAAACTAAAGAAAAAACGTACTTCAATCCACGAGATAGTTGAATACAGCTAGGTAAGGAACGGGCTACACGGCGGCAGGCTAGCCCAGAGAACAAGGGGTACAAAAGTTTAATAGCAGGGGTACTCAAGCACAGAGTCCGGAAATAAAAACATCGCTCCCTTGCTGTGAAGAGTATTTCCCCAAATCAGTGGTTCTTGGTGAAACTGCTCCATGTATCAGCTATAAAGTTTATTGGTCGCAAACTAGTATCCATTGCAAGTCTAAGCTGAGTAAGTGCGTTGGTAAAATTAAATACAAACGCGATGATCATAATCAGACTCTTCACAAGTTTAATTGCCGCCTGCACACTTGGTGCAAACAGCTCAAGCTTGCTCGGTGGTGGTAAATCAATATAATATGCGCTCACTGATTGCACGCAATGAATGCATTGCGGTTCATTTGGTGTCGCTGCTCGTCCGCCAAATCTGCGCGGACAACTGGTATTGGTGAGGATAGGCCTCCCATTCACAATTTCAACCTTGTGCATTTTCCTCCTTTTTTTTTTGGGGGGGGGGAGAGAAGGCACTTTCCTTGGACTAAAATATATATATAATATTGACTTACAGACTAGTGAATCCGCAAAGGTTATTGGAAAATAATACGATATATACACTGTTGCTCATATAGGTTGGATATTGTTTTGTGTGATCCAGCGACATCTATTTGCTCCGGCTTAGATTTCTTGAAATTGTTTGTCCCTACTTTCACTTTTCTAGACCCTGGCTATACCTCGGACACCCCCAAACTATTCCCGGGGAATGAAAATAAAACAAAAGTTTGGCAACCCCCAGAACCTCCATTTTTGTCATTTTTTCTCGTTTAGGGGCCATTTTTTTGTTTACCCGGCTAACCAAGGCCCCCATGATCCCACCCTCACCAAACGCGTCTGATGTATAGGATGGCTATTGTTCTTTGAGTTAATATAAATCTAAGTTTATGATCACAGACTTAGATTTATTGTCTAGGGGAAGGGTCAAAGTTTACTTTTATTCAGGTTGAAAATTGAATTTATTCAGTTTTACAACATAGAATTTCTACCTTCTCAAAAATGTATTGTAGAATCTTAGCCAAACATTAATCATAATGAAAAATAGACGATGGTTACCGTTTACAAGATTTGGGGGGAAATGACAATAATTAAAGGTTCATAGTTCTTTTTCATTTTCTTTGTTTTGACCATAAAGGTTGGATAGAATATTTCCGTTTTTTACCGATTTCACTTTTTCCTTCAACCCCAGTCCCCTAGACAAGAGACTAACGCCTGTGATCTTAAACCTTGATTTATCATAAAGAACAATAACAACTCTATATTTCAGACACTTTTCGAGGGGGTATGACGGAGGGGGCCTTGGACAGCCGGGTAAACAAAAAGGGGCCACAAAATAAAACAAAAATAGCAAAAATGGGCGTTCTGGGGGTTGGCAAACTCTTTTTTATTTTCATTCCCCAGGAATAGGCTGGAGAGTGTCCAAGGTATAGCCAGGGCCCGGGAAAGTAATAGTAGGGACAAACAATTTCAAGAAATCTAAGCCGGAGCAAAAAGATGTGGCTGGTTCACACAAAAAAATATCCCACCTTTATGAGCAACAGTGTACATAATATACAAGTTATAACCTTAACTTTACCAAAAACTCAAAACAAGCGGGCATAGGGCCCCTATTTTTTTTTTTTTTTTAATGGATATACATATAACCTCAGTCTTTTCCGAAAAACTCAAAACCAGCGGGCAGATTTATTTTAAAAAGCATAAAAACAATGTTGGAATTAACTCTTTCATCTCCCATGAAAATTATTGAATAACAGTCAAATTGCAATTACATGTATTTTGCAATCTAATGTTGATGTCATTAAATTGCCTTTGAAATAGGGCCTGTCCTAAATAAGTTTATTTTTACACTGCCCTCAAAAAGTTTACCCCGTATTTTGAGCCTGTAGTCCCTTATCAGTGATTTCTGTATAATGCATATGAAACAGACACAAGCGTCTTAAGATAATGCTGTACATAATATAAGTATTAAATATAACATATTACATTTTCATCCATGTCACTACTTTAATTTTGAACTTACATGACAATAATAAATACAGTACGTCATAATGCGACTCGGATTATGAGGTTGAATTAAAAAAAAAAAAAAAAAAAGATGATAACATAGGCACACTTTTCTAAACAATCAAATTTTCTTTTAACAAGTTTGTTGTGCCTTCTATGTAGGTCCTTTCCTTCATTTGACTTGTCTTTAAAAGATATGAAGATACAGTTCTGAAATATGTAATCAACTCAAATTTTAAAAAAGTACATTGAAAATGAATACAACAGGAAATAATAAATCATTAGAATACAAAATAATCAATTAGAAACATAAAATTTGTTACAATATTGTAATATTGTTGTCTATGACGACTAACTCAGCAACTTTAAAATAGAAAAGGTTTATAACAATGTTATTGAATAAAATATTTCATAAATTAGTTAATATAAACCTACTTATATAGAAAAAATGATCCTAAACATCAAAGGTATAAATGGCAAACTAGTTCCCATCAAAATCGTATTATTATTATTAAATTAATGTTATTATTGTGTTTCTATTTTCCTCATCTAATATTATGCCCGTAGGTATGTTAATCCGCCATTGTGTGTTGGGTATCTCACAGGTACAAGTTGATAATATTTCCATGTAAATTATTATCATTACGTTGTAAATATACTTTTTTATGGGAGCAAAAATAAAAGTGCAGCAGCTTGTAAAGTATAACCCCTCTTTAGAAATAATTACAGTCTTGAAAGATCGTTCACGGAAAATTAACAACAGCAAACTGAACTGAATATTTTCTAGTAAACGTTGACATTTGACATTTCATATATTCCGTACCTCAGGAAAGTTTACATTCTTTTAACAACCACTGCAGTATGTGGAGCAGATCAATTTTCTACTTAATTTAAATTTAAATTGATGCATTTAAAGCCACCCAATATTGAGAAAGATAACCATTCCGTATTGATATTTTCAAAAAAATTGTATAATATATTCAGGCCTGTATGGATAACCTAAATGTTTGATACTTTTTAAGAATTGTTGATATCGGAGACGTCTCTAATACATTTTATCCGTCGCGGAGACGTCTCCGCGAAGTGAGATACCACTCTGAATTCATGATAGATGTTTCTTTTATAGAATGGCATTTCAGTTGACCTGTTATCAATAAATGAACTGCAATATTTGACATATTTTGTTTTTTTTTTCTATGATATATTTTAATTTAGAGTAAGTTTCACAGAACACCAATGTTTTGTTGTTTTTTTGTTTTGTTATGTTTTGTTTTGTTTGGGTGTTTTTTTTTTTCTGTTTTTTTTAAACTTGGATTCCTTATCTGAGAAGGGTTACTAAAAATGTTTCTTCTTTTACTAGGATTATTTGGCGATATTTTCGGCCAGTAAGATTTTCTGCGCATTTATTAGTTGATAAATAGTAGATTTGACCAATAAACTCAATTATCTGTTTTGGATCTCTTGTTGAGCTCGGACAAGACGCACTTCATGCATTTTTCCCTATTGAATTGCAAATGAGAATGAACCAGGTGAACTTTTAAAAATTATTTTCGATGCAATGTTTAAGCATCTTCAATGAACATTTATTTTTCTCTTTCTCTCTCCATCATTTTCTTAGCTCACATATATACGGCTCTCTCTCTATTTCTTTTTCTCTCAACTATGTTTGCTTGTCAAATGAACCTCACTTATATTGTTACATATTCTCAAAGGTACCTTTAATATAAAATGTGTTATTAAAAAAATAGTATTTTCCTCTGTAATATGAAATCCTTTAAATAAACATTAAATTCGAATTGGACGACACTCAAAAATATGAATACAAAAATCAATTTATTGAGATCATGTTTGATTTTATTGTAATTTTTTTTATCTTCATGTTCTTTTCACACAAAAAGTGGCTTTTTACAGGAAGTTGTGTATTCATATATTACTAAGGCAATGATACATTTCACATCTCATAATTATTGGTACTTTCTAATTCCTACACACAAAAATACTATTTCTAATCACAGGTTGAGCCCCTCCCCCCCCCCGAAAAAAATAAAAGTAAACAAGTATCACAGTAAAGGTAAAGACACAGAATATATTCTCCCTGCATATGTGAATACATATAAAATCGCTATTCCATTAGCCTTGTATTGTGAAATGGGACACGACATCTTATCAAGCATTGATAAATAAACCCAATAGACTATTTTTGTTTTATTAATTCCCCAAAACAAAAACAAAAAACAAATCCTTCATGAAAGATACGGTTAAATAATACCCCATTGTGAAAAGGGGGAGTTATTATATGTTGACAAGGGAGAATTGTTTGCTAATGTCCAGATACAGGACATATACTTTAGTAAAGTTCATGAAAAATATGAAAAAAAAGTGAAACAAAGGAAGATATGGATGGTTACAGATGTAAGAAATAATAGTGTAATAATTGTGAAATACAAGGCGGATATGGACACATTCCATTAAAAGAAAATAAAAATGGCATCTAATAATGTTTTTTTTTAAAGAAAAATAAATTTGGAATCCACTTCAAATTACAATCCTTCAGATGGTGGAGCTGAAATATATAAGCAATAATGCTTTGATTTTCATTAGAAATATCACCAAAAATTCTCATAACAAAACTTTAAAAGCATTTTTTTTTAAATGTTAGAACAACATTATATTAGATTTCTGCAGCAAAAGAGGACATTAAAATATGCATTCGATATTGGTTGTTGCGATGAGAGACGAATAATCATTATTACCTCTGCGTGACTTGGCTTAGCTCTTCAGGACAAAAATTATTCACTGTGTCGACACCGACAATACCCTTTGGGTGGATTAATACATGTTAAACAGCTGCAGTAAATAATTGGGGGAGAATAAATCCCCATCTACACTTCACACAAAAAACTTACATCCTGAATTACATGATGAAATAATACAATTGTGATAAAAATATACTTCAAGAACCCTTTCATATCTACAGGTCTCTAAATGAACTTTTTCTGTTATGTACAAACATGCATTCTTTGTTTTCTACCTTCAAATTGGCACACAGTTTATTAATTTTTAATAACACAAGCGTTTATGTCACTGGGTCGGGATTCTTGTGAAACTGTTAAACTGAGTCAATATAAGCAATTCTTATATTCGTATCCAATAAGGCAAGCTTCACTGCACACACCCCGAAAGGTGAAGTTAAATCGCTGCAAAGCCATATCAAATTAAATCCTTCTATTTTATGCAGCATATATATTCATCAAATTGGTGACTAAAACAATGAATGGACTCATGCGCTGCTGGAGCAAAGCATCTGAAATCTGAAGTAATTAATATGTATGTGTTGTTTCAGTAAAAAAAAAAAAATTGCTTACTTTTGTATTCTATTTTATATTAAAGGGACCAGCGCCTTACAAGCTTTGCTTCTTGCTGGTTCCTGAATTTTCTTTATAATTGTTTTCTCTGTTACTTTTGAACAAAATATTCTATGTTACATACTGATGTTGTTAATTATTTGATTATTTATTTTGTTAACTTTTGAATACATGAAAGAAAATCAATAAAGTAATCTTGAATCTTGAATCTTGTTATATGTATTAACACAGCAATCTTGCAACTTTATCATCTTGAACAGAGTAGTTTGATAGGTGGCACTTGTTGGCAAAAAAAATGACCAAACATATCAAATTGAATTTAGATTTTTTAGATTTAGTTTTCCTGAGAAATAAAAAACATTGCTGTAGTTGCATGAGTGATTATTTACCTGTGATGACTGACAAAGCACTAAAACAGGATTAAAGTTCTTATGCTCAACCAATACTATAAAGAAACTTGATTCAATCTTTGGTACCTAGTTTAACACACAGCACTGTATATTATATAGCTACAAAATATATATCGCAGCCACCACCTCCTTTAATTCCCAATCTTTCAATGAATTTCCCTACATTGAATCAAACTTTTAGTCCCAAACCAAGCAATTTTAATTGGAAGATATGTTCCAATCATAATTATGGCTAGCATATAGGTGGGATTTACACATGAACCTATTTTCTGGAGATGCATGTACTGTCTGCCTGAAATGAACGTCTCAAAATTAAAATAGTGCAAGATTGTAAAATTGTAAATCATCTCGACACTCCAACAACACAGTTGATCTTTAAAAAGGAATATTTTCTTGAAACCTCAAACATTTTCATATTCTGAATGACACATGTATCTTCATTAATTTTTATCCACCATGATTATCGACACACAGTCATTACAGTGTAATTTTCGAAAATAATTTTGTAAGTAAAATGAATAGAAAATTGACATACTGTTGTCATTTGAACTCTAAAAATTGAAGTTAAAAAGTAAAATGATTCTAAAACCAACTACATTTCTCAAATGTAAGGAATAAAATATCTTAAATAGCATCTGCATGTATACATTAGAGAAAAGGCATTGTTACTAATTAATAGTAAAAATTCTTGCTTTCTCTTGTAAAAAAAACATACAAGAGAATAAAAATATAACACCTTTCCCCTTGTAAATCTCAGGCAAAATCAATCTGTTACATGTTCTGACATGCGTTGCATGGCCTAGCAAAACACAAGTCCTGCTGCCTTCGAAACTTTTCCATCTCTAACGTTCCTGAGTAAACACAAATTACTGAAACCGCAACATGCACGCAGGGAAAACAATTACAAATTTCCGGGATGTTCAACGTGCTGTCACGCAAGGCCTTCAATCGAATGGAGCCATAATTTACTACTGTTCCTGTACTTTGTGAAGTAAATTAAAAGAGTCCTTGTAGGTTACTAGTCATTGAAAGTCTGAAGTTCTTAAATATGATGCCATCTGCGCTGCTTGACTAAGAGCTGTTCATTATCCCATCAGTTGTACTCAATGGTAACTGTCTTGGTCTTCAAGTATTCGTTCAGAGCTTCTTGTCCTGAGAGAGACAAAGTAGAAACAAAAAGAAGATATGCATTAATTAGACATAATTTCTTTGGTACATTATTGGCCTTATACAATATTCTGTCATTGTCATTGTCATTGTCAAAATTTTGTGCAACTTTGTGGAAAATTTGTACAATTTTGCGCAATTTAGTGCAACTTTGAGAAAAGTTTGTGCAACTTTGTACAATTTTGCGCAATTTAGTGCAACTTTGGGAAAAGTTTGTGCAACTTTGTACAATTTTGCGCAATTTAGTGCAACTTTGAGAAAAGTTTGTGCAACTTTTTACAATTTTGCGCAATTTTGTGCAACTTTGTGAAAAGTTTATGCAACTTTGTACAACTTTGTGCAATTTTGAGCAACTTTGTGAAAAGTTTATGCAATTTTGTACAATTTTGTGCAACTTTGGTCAATTTTGTCAATTTTTGGCAACTTTTGTCAATTTCCACTGTGACATGGGGCCTTATCTTGCATAATTACATAATCAACACATAAAAATTCTTCCACATAACAAATGAATTCATGCACGTATTTTATGGGGGGGGTAGACGGACAGGGGGCGCCAAAGAGAGGAGGAAGAGAAATATAAACAAAAAATGAAATAATTGAGAAAAAAATAAAGAGAAAGGAAAAACAGGGCGTCATATGGTCGCCAATAATATCTTAAATTTAGGGGGCGCCAAATCAACTTTAAACTAAGGGACCGCTAAATAAACGTTAAACTTAGGGGCGCCATACTAATCTTAGATTAAGGGGGCCGCTTCGATCTTAAATTTAGGGGGCGCAAAATTGATCTTAAATATAGGGGCGCCACATTGATCTTTAACTTAGGGGGCTCCAAGTTGACCTAAAACATAAAGAATCTTAAACTTAGTTGGGCGCCACTTTGATCTTAAAATAGGGGTGCAAACTTGAACCCAGGTGCGTCAAAGTGACGTGAAACTTTTGGGGCCCCAAATCGACCTGAAGCTAAGGGGGCGCAAAATTGACATTAAACTTAGGGGCGACATAATTATTGGCGTTAATTCAATGTTAGATTCAGGGGCGCCAAATCGACCTTACATTTAGGGAAGCAAATCGACCTGAAGCCAAGGGGCGCCAGATTAACCTTAAACTTGGGGGCGCCATAGTGATATTTGACATTTTATTCTGAAGTAATTAACCAGAGCTTTAAAAAAAGAATAGTCGTTTCATCACAACACTCAACAGTAAAGAAATTTTTAAAATGATGTAAAGCTTAATAACAACGAAATTTCATTTTTATTTTATTTTATTCTAATGGAATAGATATAGAGCTTAAAAAAAAGAAATCGCTATCTTAAATGTTTAATCAAAAAGTAACCGAGAGTTTAAATTTGCCTAATTCCATACCAACTTGGTTTAACCAATATGTCAAAGTTGATTGCCTCAGCGCGGATTTGAATGCGGGAAAACACGCATTCCAGCCGATATACTAATTTGATTGCTTTTGAGGGGGATTTTGATTTGAAGGCTTTAAATACCAAAGCGAAGGAACTAAGTTGGAATTTGAATGATGAATTTGACTCTGTAGAAATATTTTGGGAATTTTAATGAACTGATTATCGAATGGAGTGACGAACTTCCGAAACTGAGTGGGAAATCCTATAGTATTGTAACAAAACAAATATGACGTTTCTATTGTTTTTTTTATTTTTTTTTTGTATTCTAATGAATCTTTCAATTTGTATTACAGTGAATTATCATTTTTCATGTGTCTGGTCAGTTTCACTATAATGTTCAGATTTATCATTTTCTAATGTTTTATTTTTCAACGTATTTCTTTATGTATTCAGTTGATTATCTTTCAGCACTTGAAATTTTGACGAGTGATATGAAGGGAAAGCGAGGCTAAATAAGGCGCAGATTGTAAAGTAAAGGTCCCTTCGGATATTAGATACTATAGTCCTAAAAGTTTTCACGAAAAATAACGAATTAAATAAACAACAGCCAATTGTAGGACCATTTTCTAGTAAGCGTTGATATTTGACATTCATATCATGTAGGCCTATAATCCAGGAGCCGCGCAAGCGTTTTTGAAAGTGGAGGGGCTGAGCCGAAAGTGGGGGGGGGGGGCTGAAGGGGCTAAAAATCACAAATGTGTGGTCATTTTTGCGTTTTTATACACGTTTGCCCCCCGGCTCCGCGGTCCCTGTAATCCTGTACTTCACGAAAGTTAACATTTTTTTAACGCCCACGGTTGACTACATATAAACCCCTCACAAAAAGTTTCGCAAGTCGACTTTGGGTCATGATAACTTTTCAGGTACGCTTTAGTTATTCCCGATTTTCATACCAATGGAAAGATAATTTATTCCCTTTTGATTGATATCCTATTTGTAATGATTGTATCATGCTTCAATGCACAGAATATCAGAATATGGAGAAAAGTATGAACTTCCTATATTTTGTCAATTTTTATTAATTTCTCTTCCTCTCTCCTCATCATTTTCTTAGCTCTCATATTATATACCACTTTCTCTATTCTTTTCTCTCTGTCTCTCTCAGTTATGTTTTCTTTTAAATAAACTTCTTTTATATTTGCTACTTATTTTCAGTTGCACTTTAAAATTAAGAAAAAGGGAAGTAAAATGTTATGAATTGAAAGTGTTTAAGTTATCAATTTCTTTAAATAGAGATTTAATTCAAATTTTACAATGACATCAGAAATACGAATATACAAATCAATTTATTGAGATCATGTTTGATTTTATTGTAATTTTTTTATTCTTCATGTTCTTTTCACACAAAATAGTGGCTTTTTACAGGAAGTTGTGTATTCATATATTACTAAGGCAATGATACATTCATCTCATAATCGTTGGTACTTTCTAGTTTCTACAACACAAAAATACTATTTCTAATAAAAAACCGAGCCCCCCCCCCCCCCATGGAGAAAACACAAAAATAATAATCTAAAAGTGAATAAAAAGTAAATAATATCCATCACAGAAGACATAAAGACACATAATTATCTATTTTTTTCCCTGCATATGTGAATACATAACATCACACTCCAATATCCTCATATTGTGAAATGGGACACAACATCCTATCAAGCATTGATAAATAACCTGATAGATTATTTTTTATATTTTATGAATTCCACAAACAAAAACAAATCTTTCACGAAAGATACGGTTAAATAATACCCCATTGTGAAAAGGGGGAGTTATTATATGTTGACAAGGGAGAATTGCATGCTAATTCATTTTCATGTCCAGATACAGGAACTATACTTTAGAAAAGTTCATGAAGAAGATGAAAAAAATAAAAAGTGAAACAAAATGAAGATATGGATGGTTACAGATGTAAATTTAAAAGAAATGATAGTGTAATGATATATAATACAAGGTGGATGTGGACACATTCTATTAAAAAAAAAAAAAAATGGGATCTAAACTTGCTTTCTTAAAGAAAAATAAATTTGAAATCCACTTCAAATTACAATCCTTCAGATGGTGAAGCTAAAATATATAGCCATAATGCTTTGATTTTCATTAGAAATATCAACAAAAATTCTCATAACAAAACTTTAAAAGCATTTTTTTTTAAATGTTGGAACAACATTATATAATTTATAATATGCTTCGTTTATTGGTTGTTGCGATGAGAGACGATAATCATTATTACCTCTGCGTGACTTGGCTTAGCTCTTCAGGACAAAAATTATTCACTGTGTTGACACCGACAATTCCTCTTTGGGTGGATTAATACATGTTAAACAGCTGCAAGTAAATAATTGGGAGAATAAATCCATCTACACTTCACACAAAAACTTACATCCTGAATTACATGATGAAATAATACAATTGTGATAAAATATATTTCAAGAAACCTTCATATCTACAGGTCTCTAAATGAACTTTTTCTGTTATGTACAAACATGCATTCTTTGTTTTCTACCTTCAAATTGGCACACAGTTTATTAATTTTTAATAACACAAGCATTTATGTTACTGGGTCGTGATTCTTGTTAAACTGAATCAATATAAGCAATCCTTATATTCGTATCCAATAAGGCAAGCTTCACTGCACACACCCCAAAAAGGTGAAGTTAAATCGCTGCAAAGCCATGTTAAATTAAATCCTTCTGTTTATGCAGCATATTCATATATATTCATCAAATTGGTGACTAAAACAATAAATGGACTCATGCTCTGCTGGAGCAAAGCATTTGAAATCTGAAGTAATTATAATGTATGTGTTGTTATATAGTATTAACACATCAATCTTGCAACTTTATCATTTTGAACAGAGTAGTTTGATAAGGTGACACTTGTTGGCAAAAAAATGACCAAACATATCAAATTGAATTTAGATTTTTTAGATTTAGTTTTCCTGAGAAATAAAAACATTGCTGTAGTTGCATGAGTGATTATTTACCTGTGATGACTGACAAAGCACTAAAACTAAAAAGGATTAAAGTTATTATGCTCAACCAACACTATAAAGAAACTTGATTCAATCTTTGGTACCTAGTTTAACACACAGCACTGTAATATATAGCTACAAAATAATACTGCAGCCA
>CALNVZ010002100.1:34012496-34033002 GCA_940671915.1 Paracentrotus lividus | reverse complement strand
GAGAAAAACACAAAAATAATAATCTAAAAAGTGAATAAAAAGTAAATAATATCCATCACAGAAGACATAAAGACACATAATTATCATTTTTTTCCCTGCATAGTGAATACAAACATCACCACTCCAATATCCTCATATTGTGAAATGGGACACAACATCCTATCAAGCATTGATAAATAAACCTGATAGATTATTTTTTATATTTTATGAATTCCCCAAAACAAAAACAAATCTTTCACGAAGATACGGTTAAATAATACCCCATTGTGAAAAGGGGGAGTTATTATATGTTGACAAGGGAGAATTGCATGCTAATTCATTTTCATGTCCAGATACAGGACATATACTTTAGAAAAGTCATGAAGAAGATGAAAAAAATAAAGAAGTGAAACAAATGAAGATATGGATGGTTACAGATGTAAAATTTAAAAGAAATGATAGTGTAATGATTATAAATACAAGGTGGATGTGGACACATTCTATTAAAAAAAAAAAAAAAATGGGATCTAAACTTGCTTTCTTAAAAGAAAAATAAATTTGAAATCCACTTCAAATTACAATCCTTCAGATGGTGAAGCTAAAATATATAGCCATAATGCTTTGATTTTCATTAGAAATATCAACAAAAAATTCTCATAACAAAACTTTAAAAGCATTTTTTTTTAAATGTTGGAACAACATTATATTAATTTAAATATGCATTTGTTATTGGTTGTTGCGATGAGAGACGAATAATCATTATTACCTCTGCGTGACTTGGCTTAGCTCTTCAGGACAAAAATTATTCACTGTGTTGACACCGACAATTCCTTTTGGGTGGATTAATACATGTTTAACAGCTGCAAGTAAATAATTGGGAGAATAAATCCCCATCTACACTTCACACAAAAAACTTACATCCTGAATTACATGATTAAATAATACAATTGTGATAAAAATATATTTCAAGAAACCTTCATATCTACAGGGCTCTAAATGAACTTTTTTCTGTTATGTACAAACATGCATTCTTTGTTTTCTACCTTCAAATTGGCACACAGTTTATTAATTTTTAATAACACAAGCATTTATGTTACTGGGTCGTGATTCTTGTTAAACTGAATCAATATAAGCAATCCTTTATATCGTATCCAATAAGGCAAGCTTCACTGCACACACCCCCAAAAGGTGAAGTTAAATCGCTGCAAAGCCATGTTAAATTAAATCCTTCTGTTTATGCAGCATATTCATATATATTCATCAAATTGGTGACTAAAACAATAAATGGACTCATGCTCTGCTGGAGCAAAGCATTTGAAATCTGAAGTAATTAATATGTATGTGTTGTATATGTATTAACACATCAATCTTGCAACTTATCATTTTGAACAAGAAGTAGTTGATAGGTGACACTTGTTTGGCAAAAAAAAGACCAAACATATTCAAATTGAATTTAGATTTTTTAGATTTAGTTTTCCTGAGAAATAAAAACATTGCTGTTAGTTGCATGAGTGATTATTTACCTGTGATGACTGACAAAGCACTAAATAAAACAGGATTAAAGTTATTATGCTCAACCAACACTATAAAGAAACTTGATTCAATCTTTGGTACCTAGTTTAACACACAGCACTGTATATTATATAGCTACAAAATATATATAGCAGCCACCACCTCCCTTAATCCCAATCTTTCAATGAATTTCCCTACATTGAAATCAAACTTTTAGTCCCAAACCAAGCAATTTTAATTGGAAGATATGTTCCAATCATAATTATGGCTAGCATATAGGTGGGATTTACACATGAACCTATTTTCTGGAGATGCATGTACTGTCTGCCTGAAATGAACGTCTCAAAATTAAAAATAGTGCAAGATTGTAAAATTGTAAATCATCTCGACACTCCAACAACACAGTTGATCTTTAAAAAGGAATATTTTCTTGAAACCTCAAACATTTTCATATTCTGAATGACACATGTATCTTCATTAATTTTTATCCACCATGATTATTGACACAGTCATTACAGTGTAATTTTCCAAAATCATATTGTAAGTAAAATGAATAGAAAATCGACATACTGTTGTCATTTGAACTCTAAAAATTGAAGTTAAAAAGTAAAATGATTCTAAAACCAACTACATTTCTCAAATGTAAGGAATAAAATATCTTAAATAACATCTGCATGTATACATTAGAGAAAAGGCTACTAATTAATAGTAAAAATTCTTGCTTTCTCTTGTAAAAAAAAAACATACAAGAGAATAAAAATATAACACCTTTCCCCTTGTAAATCTCAGTCAAAATCAATCTGCTACATGTTCTGACATGCGTTGCATGGCCTAGCAAAACACAAGTCCTGCTACCTTCGAAACTTTTCCATCTCTAACGTTCCTGAGTAAACACAAATTACTGAAACCGCAACATGCACGCAGGGAAAACAATTACAAGTTTTCAGGATGTTCAACGTGCTGTCATGCAAGGCCTTCAATCGAATGGAGCCATAATTTACTACTGTTCCTGTACTTTGTGAAGTAAATTAAAAGAGTCCTTGTAGGTTACTAGTCATTGAAGGTCTAAAGTTCTGAAATATGATGCCATCTGCGCTGCTTGACTAAGAGCTGTTCATTATCCCATCAGTTGTACTCAACGGTAACTGTCTTGGTCTTCAAGTATTCGTTCAGAGCTTCTTGTCCTGAGAGAGACAAAGTAGAAACAAAAAGAAGATATGCATTAATTAAACATCATTTCTTTGGTACAATATTGACCTTATACAATATTCTGTCATTGTCATAAGGCATGGAATAACCAGAGAAACAAATTCATGAAAAAAGACCTTGCCGCTCAAACCAAATTGCTTTGACAGAAGCAGTTTTCTCTGCATAAGAGGTCAATGACATAATTACAAATCTGTCTTCCTAATATCATATATACACAAAATATCACCCCAAATTTTTATATCAGGCCAGCACCATACCACTCAGATATGGATGTCTCATTTGTGATTCATTTTAGGGCCCATATATTCTCTATGCTTAGACTGAAAATAGAATCAAGTAGCCTCTTCCCCCCGTAGTCACATAGTAAAGACCCAAGAGATAGTCTAGGAGTCAATTCTCTTGGCCTCGGCTACAAATCGATTCTGAACAGACCCCAGTTTACACCCCAAGTCTCGTCTTTGGGAAAGTTACGTAAAAGGTGGATCCCCAAAACTAAATAATCGTATCTGTCTGATACACCTCAGTAAAACAAACTAATTCAACAACAGGGGTATTTATTTACCGAGATCCTTGCCGAATCCTGATTGTTTGAATCCTCCGAAGGGAGCAGCAACGTCCGTCTTGTTGTAGGTATTGATGAAGACGGTACCAGCGTCCAGCTTCTCACTGACATACATGGCCCTGTTGATATCCTTGGTGAAGACTCCAGATGCCAGACCAAACTCTGTGCCATTAGCACTCTTCAGCATACCATCAATGTCACTGGGAAAGATACGAAGTAAAAATAATGATACATGTAACCAGTTGCAATGCTACTGCAGTTCATTCTTCACTTTGTTGTATGTATACCTAAGAGCTTACCTTTTCGGACAGGTTGGGCTCTTCAGCTGTTTTTGTTTTTTTTGCTTTTGTTTGGGGTTTTATGATATCCATCAGTGGTTAAAGCAATTTTCATGGTTCCCCATACATAAAAAAAATTATCAAAATGAATATCATCTACTGTTTTATTTTTTTTTCAGGCACAAGACAGAGGAATATCAAAAAAAGAGAAAATTTGTTACCAGTAAGGAAGCATGCGACCAAACGTCTTGGGGGTGGGTTTTGCAATTTTCGATATTGAAAATTCATGATTTCTTTGGCTGCGACTTTTTATCTACATGGGACATGTGCAGCAAATGTCCAATGCAAAAACAAAAAAAACAAAACAATTTATTTTTTTTGGTTTTTTTTTGCATCTCAGAATTTTGAATCCGCGGAGAAAATGTTTGTTTTTTAGTGGGGTTACTCCTGGGTCTCACATTACGGGTATTAAAAAAAACAAAGGATATTAATCTTGTACTGGAGTTTAACATGAAAATTATCTCCTCTAACCTGGATGAGAATTTGGTGATGATCATGATAGGTCCAAATGATTCCTCCTTAGCCATCATCATATCATCAGTTACGTCAGTGAATACAGTGGGTTCCATGTAAAGACCTGTCAAGGAACAGTATTAATAATAATAATAATAATAATAATAATGATACTCTATTATTATTTATTTATTTATTTTTCCACAACAACAGTAACAAAATACAAATGTGGTTGCACAGCAAAATCATTAAAATACACATTTCAATCATAACAGAATTACAATACAAAATTAGATATGAAGTCAAACATTACATCAATGTTTTCTTTTCTTCCCTTTTTAAAAAGTATTTTGATTGCAGTGTATCAACTTGTGTGGGGGTTATCTTGATAAGCCTATTGCTAAACTAATCTACATGTACCGGTATGCTTGAATTTTACATTCCATCACCATCATACCTTTCAATCAATATCATGCTAAAAGGCATGTATGTATTTGATGTTGAATATGGAATAATATCTGTAACAAAGTAAGGTACTTCTAGTTGAATTGGAGAAAAAATAAAGGCTTTCCTAACCTGGCATATCAGCCTGCTTGCCACCATAGACCAGTGTAGCGCCCTCTTTGACTCCGATGTCACAGTATTCAATAAGCTTCTCCATATGTGCTCTGTGGTTCTGAGGTCCATGAGATGTTGACCTGTCCAAGGGGTCACCAATCTTCATCTTTTTCACCTCTTCAACCTTATAAAACAACAAAAGGTATTTACATTTATCTCTAGTTCCAGTATTGGAAATTCCATTTCAAAAAGCAAAATACCGTTGTGTGAAAAAAGAAAGGCACATAATTATATTGGGAAGAAAATTCCTTAAAAATGCCGAGATTGCACTCCAAATGACAATTGAAATATTTGGGCCAAAGATTTGTGTGTAGTCCCAGATACATAATTCTCTGTACAGTTCATGCAACTCATCAAAATTTATTTCCAATCATGTTGGTGGTATCAAAACCCAATCACACACTTAAGTGAATAGTAATCAAAGAGTCTGCGAGGGACTTACCACTCTCTCCAAGAATTCGTCATGGATGGTATCCTCAACAAACAGTCTTCCGGCAGCAATACAGTTCTCTCCCTTGTTGAAGAATACTGAACCCAATCCCTACAAAGGAATTAAACAAATGGTGTGGTCAATATCTCACATAGGTACATCTAAAGAAACTGCACATTAGCTACTAGACTATTGAAATTAGAATAAGATTAGAAAAGGAATTACAAAAATTTCTTCCCCCCCCCCCTGATAAATGTCCTGAAGTATGACTACTGGAATGCCTGAACACTGCCTGCTTGGCTTTTTTTTTTCATAGCCAGACTTGGTCAAAATACTACACGAGTTTTGATAATGGTTGCTCTCGATTCTGAAATGGATCTGAAAGCAAATTAAGTTACAGCTTTTATCTCGATTTTAAGATTATTTGTAATGCTTCATTTTCCATTAAATTGCTGATTACATACAATTA
Organism: Paracentrotus lividus; assembly: GCA_940671915.1. NCBI lineage: Eukaryota > Metazoa > Echinodermata > Echinoidea > Camarodonta > Echinidae > Paracentrotus > Paracentrotus lividus. The sequence goes on along the minus strand of CALNVZ010002100.1, from coordinate 34,027,432 downwards.
ACCAATCTCTAGTCCAAAAAGACCAGCAGAATTTATACAATTTACAACTAAGGTTGATCTAAAACAGCAGGAGTTCCAGCAAAATTATGACCTAATAAATCTTTCCAATGAAACTTTATTATGTCCATGACTAATCTTATGGTTTGTCTGGCTGTATGATACATATGCAACATAAAAACATACCTAAACCCCGACCCCTATCCTACGTCTTAATCAATAAGCAATTGTTTAACTTACCTGTCTGACGGCAGCAGCCATGTCACAATCAGCAAAGATGACAAGGGGTGATTTGCCTCCCAACTCAAGGGATACCTTCTTCAGGTTGCTCTCGGCACAGCTGTAATACGAAGCCCCAAGATATAAATCATTAACCCTCTAAAAAATAACAATTGGTTATTACTCTTTCTTTTCTTGGGATAAAAATCACGGATATTATTTATCCTAGATACCAATACAAAACAACGAAGATACAAAGCACAAACATTCATGGAATTTATTCTATCAGGAACCTTTTTAGCTAATCAATATCATATACAGGACTGGTCATAATGGACTTAGGGCCTGTTCTTTGTAAATGCTCCTCCAAATGCTCCAAATTTTATTGTCCAAAACAAGGTGAACGGATATTCTTTTTGCCCCTTTTTTCGTGGGCACGGCAGCTGCTGAGCAGCGCCAGATGGACGTTGCTCTATCCCCTTCTTGTTGAACGCCAAACAGGGTAGCAGCAACTACCATATTTTAACGTCTTTTGGTAAGACGCGGCCAGGGATCAAACCCACGACCTCCCAATTATGAGGCAGAAGCTCTATCCACTGAGCCAACACATCGGTTCACATGTCTCAAACCGTCATATATCATGTCTGTTTACCTCTTCATGATCTGCATACCGATGGGTGTTGAGCCAGTGAATCCAAGCTTCCTGACATCGGGATGGTCAGCCATCCTTTGACCACATACAGAACCTGAAAGGGAGAAGGGAAACAAGACATGGATAAGTTTATCTTGGCGAAGAGTCTAGCTATGTGGTTAATATTGATTGTGTTTTGGGAGCTCTCTAAAATCTAATCATGAAAACATGGGTGATTAGTGGATTTCTAATTAGTATCTGGGAACATGCCAAACTGATATTACATTCATATTCCTTGGTGTAGTAACATCGACCAATTTTGACAGGGAAACAGTATTTTTACACAATTGTGGTTGCAAGACAATTTAAAAAACAACATTTTAAAATTGGCATGCTGTCTTTTTTTAGGGCAAATCACAACAAACTGGCAGTATTGACCTCCTTCAAACAAATATTAGCTGCAGTTTGAGCAAGCATGGCAAGGTTCTGTCATGCCAGCATACGTGTACAAACCGCAGCTATCCAACGGATTTCTCTACTCTCTTCCCAAACACAACAGCCATTTACTTAGGTTGATGTGTCCCCCTGGCTACTGCCAGTAAGAGAGATACAGTGTTCCCTTAAACACCACAATACTGTGAGCGCAACAAGTGTATGCAATATTCAATGTATTATATAGCATTGTTCAAACTTTCAATCAAACTTCAGAAAGAATTTAATTGTGGAGCAATTATCTTGGAATACATGGAATGATCCACTGCGATACGATTTTGAAAATCATTTTATAAGAACATTTTCAAAAGGAAAGTCGTACTTTCCAAAGTTCGGAGTATTCCTAAGATTACTAAAAGTGAAATTCATGGCTATTGCAAACCCTCTTCACTGTATAAAAGCAAATTGAATTGATATCGCCTTGACGTCTGGTTCTGATTTTGATGACAATTTGACCTTTACTCCCAATTAAAGTTTTGCAGTTGAACAAATTTAAATTTCATTTTTCCTTTACATGTTTCAAACCTCATATAAGAAATTTTTTACACATTTAAAAAGTCACAAATTGCCATTCATTCTAAAATCGTATTGCAGCAGATTTCACAGTGCGAGGCTGGCCTTATCAGCATTTTTAATCTCTTCGTCAAAAAACAAAACATCCTTACCTGATCCTGGTAGGATATTGATGACACCTGGAGGGAAGCCAGCTTCAACGACCAGTTCAGCAAACTTGAGGGCAGTGAGGGGTGTGACCTGGGCTGGTTTGAGGACTACTGTGTTTCCTGCAGCAAGACAGGCAGCCATCTTCCATGCCAACATCATGAGGGGGTAGTTCCAGGGGACGACAATGGCACATACTCTATGGATGGAAAGGGAACAGTGGATGTATAGATTGATTTCATGCACTGATAACATTTGAATATGATAGTGAATGCTGGTAACACTTTGTCAGTAAGACCAATTCCCTTCAAATAGAGTTTAAGTCATAGGTCCCCCTGGTTGCTAACCTTCATACCTTCAGTTGGGTAGACTAAAAACAATCATCATCATCACAATCATCCTTACTCTCATCATCATTACAATCGCTAATATTGTCATCATAAACACCACCACAATTATCATAACCAACACCATCACCACCACTATCAGCATTATCATCATCATCATAACAACATCACTATCATTAACTTTTTTCTTTTTTCTTTCATCATCATCATCATCCGTCAATCCTCATCACAATTACCAGCGTTATTATCATCATCACCATTTATATTTCCAAACCGATCTTCTTACCCCAGAGGTTCTCTCTTGGTATATGTGAGATTCCTGTTTGGCCTGGCGTGGTTGATAGGAATGGTAACTCCCTGTATACACAAACGAGACAAGTACAAAAAATGTATAGATAACAGCTTGGAGTCGGGTATAGAGCCAAACAAAATATTTGTTCGATTCCATATTGCATTTGGACCAAAAGTTGAATTTTGTGGATGTTTCACTAATGCATTTTAACTTTCAATTTCAACTTGTCATATCAAAATCATGATATACTAAACACATAAACACAATGAAACCTGTATGAGCTTACATTTTACATGGATACTTGTATAATTGCCATGTCATAAAACAAGCTTGTTCTATCCATGCATGTTATAAAGGGAGAAGGCTGTTAATTATAGATCATATCAATTGTTCAGATACCAAGTCGGACCTAACTTAATTAAGTAGTTATGGGATGTTTTTGTTTGTTGCTGTTGTTGTTGTTTTTTTTTAGTTTACTAAACTTGGAAGAACTTACCTGAATCTTATCGCACCATCCAGCAAAGTACCTGAAGGTATCGATGGACATACCAACGTGTGTCTTGAGTGCGAGGGTGTAGACGGCTCCAGAATCTATACTCTCAATGGTGGCCAATTCTTCAGTGTGCTTCTCCATCAAGTCAGCTAGCCTGTACCATAGCAAATTCAAAATAATAATAATTAACTCATAACCCAATAGTACTATTTGCTAACCTTGTTTTCAATACATGAACAAAGTAAGAAATTAAAAAAATATATTAAACAAAATTGGAATTTTTAGCAATTTTTTGCAATCATATATTCCTCATGAAGTACTCGAAGGTTCCACTTGTTTGGCCATTTTTCATATTCCTATTAGCAACAAAAATATCAGAAATATTTTCAAGAAGAATGTTCCAAACTTTTCCAATTCAACCACACAACAACAAAAAACACAATTGAAAAGGAGAAATAAATCTGGGTGTATCAGAGAGGGCAAGTGTTTTCCTCATGATGTACTCAGAGGTTCCACTAGTTTGGTTATCATCATATACACTCAAATACCTTCTTGCAATACTATCTCATTGTTTCCTGTAACAAATTTGGCGAGTCTCAAATATTTTTAAAACCATTAAATGGTGCTCTAACAATGATATTTAGCTTATTGAAATAGTAGTTTTAGACAGGATATTTGAAGTATTGTTTACCTATCACTTATCATCTCTTAATCTCAGACCACATATTTAACATCTGAAAATAAATGTGAGGACATTTTTTGGAAATATGGACAATGCTTCCTAATAAAACTTGTAAACTACTACATTCTCCTATTCTCTTCAAGTATCTGCCCAAATTCACAAAAGAGGTTTATACATTCCACGGTTTAAGACAAGTGACATGTCCTACGACATATAGCACAGGGTTCTACTCTAACTGTTGAGAATGTAAACCTCTACTATGAATTCTAGCATGGGACCAAATATACTTACTTGAACATCAGCTTGCCCCTGTCTCTCGCATTCATTTTACCCCATTCTCCTTCATAGAAAGCTTCCTGTAGGGAGAGAAAGATAAAAAAATGTCAAAGGTCAATTATAGATCTGAGTGTCATACAGAGTGAAATAAATAAAGTCTAGGGCAATCTCAAGCTCTGATAATAGAATTGCAACGATAAATAGCCTAGTTAAAATGGATTGTTTACATGTTTATCCAGCACACATAACTAAATGACTATTTCTCTTGTCTTCCTACCGTTATCTTTATAACACAAGTTTGAGAGTACCGGTATATTTCAGAAGTAAAGTGTCTCAGAAAGTATAGCCTTTACCCTAGAGCATGGGGGAAACTTTATTATCAACAAATTTATAGTCCACATGCACTAGGATACAGCATCTAAGCTAAATCATTGTCTTTTGGTAAGCTCAGGACCAACAAGCTTCCTTAGGATTAAAAAATCAAACACATAAGGTGCAAAATTTTGATAATACTGCAAGTACTTGTTTTCTTGGTCCATCTATTTATAAGAACAGATTTTTCTTATTATCTTAACAGGCATCACAGCAAACATAAATTACCATTTACAAGAAAAAATTATTATTATTATCATTCCTCTGTCATCACACCAACACCAGTTTCCACAAAGTTTTTATGTCCCAATAATATATGCTTTTACACAGCACAAAACCCACCTTAGCAGCTGCTACGGCAACGTCTGTATCAGCGACAGATGCCTTAGCAATCTCACAGATGACTGATTCATCATGTGGGTTGATGGTCTTGAAGGTATTACCACTCTCTGAATCCACAAACTCATTGTTGATGAACAACTGATGAGGGAACTTGATGTCAATGTTGTTCACATGCATCTCAACCTAGCCAATGAAAGCAGACATTTAAGATCATATTTGATTATTGATTATTTTGACTATATCTCATTGAAATTACATGGTGAAAACATGAGCATGCACTTTTTCAACTTGGATAGATTAATCTATGGCTGAATAAACACAATCTTATTGACTGATACTTAACAAAGCTTTCACTGTATAACTTTCCTAATTCTTCTAAATTGTTATAATCTATCATTCAATTATATGTGTTAACTATACTTTCACTTTTCAGCTCATATGGTTGCAACAGTTCATTTATGAGTAATAATTTCAACTCTCATAGTTAACAATATTGATTTCAGGATGTAACTAAATGGTTGCCATATATCAAATTTTAACACAACCTCTGATCAACACAATAGACATTACGCATTGACGTCATCACCCCCTATAGTTAGAGGCCAGGGCATTGCCTTGCACGCATCTGTAATCTGCAACTGGAGCATCTCTGACAACTCCGTTTAAGCATATTCCTATCTCCCCTGAGGGAGGGCGCTATGAGATTATGACGTCATATGCATAAGGTCTATGATCATTATTGATCTCTGTTTAACAAACTTACTGCATCATATTCAAAGACTTGATCATCCAGACCTCTTCCTTTCCTAGCCACTTTCTGTACAAAGGCATCATAGGTAGTAGCCATGTAAACATCCTCATTCTGGAGCTCAACACCGCACTTCTGCTTTACCTCTTCCACCAACCTAGGTAGAAAAAGAAACAGTGAATTTAAGACCCTAACGATATGATGCAATTGATCTCGATGATTAGTTTGAGGTAAGGCCTGCATCTCTACAAATTTTGACCCTGGGAGAAAGAATTGAAATTTATGTTTTTGTGTCATAATGGATGATCATGCCACGTCACAAAATTTGTGGTCATAAGTTGAAGTCTGGGGCCATCGGGCAATGAACCTATGTTCATGTTGATGTAGAGCCTGGCAGATATATACTAGTATTCGATTATGTGAATTGATAAACTTGGCTCACCTAGCAACATCCATTGATCCAGCTCCCATCTTGAAGAAGTCTGTGTCATCAGCGATGTCTGGTGTGGATAAGATACCAGCCCAGACAGCCTTTAAAAAAATTATATACTTTATTGTAATTACCATCATCATCTATAATTTCATTATCATTACAATATCTTCATCCTCATTGTCATTACAATATCATCAGGAGCATATGCATCTTCTTTGTCATCCTCTTCATCCTAATTAGCATCATCATCATCATCACCAACATATCATCATCAACCGCATCATCATCATCATCATCCTCCTCATCATCATCATTACCAACATATCACCATTAGCAGCATCATCATCATCATTACCAACACATCACCATCAACATCATCATCATCATCATCATCATCATCCTCCTCCTCCTCATCATCACCAACATATCATTATCAGCATCATCATCATCATCATCATCATCATCATCATCATCATCATCATCATCATCATCATCATCCTCATCTCAACTTCATCTCATCTATGTCATCCTCATCCTCATTCTCTACACATCACCATCACCATCACACCACCATCACCACCACCATCATATCATCATCACCATCTCATTCATCATCACTCATCATCACCATCATCATCATCATCATCCTCATCTGCATCTCAGTCCTTCATCGTTCCCGTCCCTCCCCGTCCGTCCCATCCCATCTCATCTCATCTCATTCATCCTCATCCTCATTCCAATCCTCATCAGACTCATCTTCATCACATCTGACATCATCATCGTCTCCCCCTCTTCCATCACCACACCACCTCAACACCACACACCTTGACAGTTGCAGCCATCTCTATGTTCCTCTGGTGTAAGTTCTAGTTTCTCCTCAGCATCCATGGCTTGGCCGTATTTAGAAGCTTGATCATGCCCATCTCAAATTGAAGATCTTTACATTCAGCGTAGAAAAAGAAATGATATCAGATATCAGAAGGATAATTTAATGCAATTCTTGAATCAACAAAATATATCCACATTTTACTGTGCATTAACCAGGTATACACAATTGAGAACCAAACAGAAGAACTTTAAAGGGAATCCAACCCAAGAGAGAATCAACCTTACAGGAAAGAAGAAAATGAGAGAGCAATCTAAAAAAGTTTCCTAAAAACGGTTATAATAAGGAGAGTTATGGAAGTTTGAAAAGTCTAGTTGTTCTTCTATGGGGATCCTCAAATTGGCATCAATCGCTTCAAAATGGCCGATCTCATGGACAACTCTCCATTCATTTTGTACACAATTTCAGATTTCCCCATTTCTTTCGAATATATCTTTCTTTTATCTTCCCTACTTCTGAGGTACATATGTTGGTGTGAAAAATTTTCCCATGACATATTTGAGCTCAGAAGTAAGAAGACAAATTTTGAAAGAAAAGGGGAAAATCTGAAAATTTGTGTACAAATGAATGGAGAGTTGTCCATAGATCGCCATTTTAAAGCCATGATGTCAATTTGAGGATCCCCATAGAAGGAACAACTAGACTTTTCAAACTTCCATAACTCTTTTATTTATAACCGATTTTGATGAAACTTTTTTTAGATTGCTCCTCTCATTTTCCTCTTTCCTGAAAGGTTGATTCTCTCCTTGGGTTGGATTCCCTTTTAACATTTTCATTTTTATTTTTCATACTTTCAATCTTCTAGCTATCAGTCAATGATACGCACAAATGTAGAAATATATCAGATAATTCACAATTATATCGTCATCAGAATACTAAATAGTACAATATATTTTGCCAAAGTAACTTGAACAGTAAAACAAATGCAAATTTCTATGTTGTCAATATAAGGGGCAGGAAGTTCGGCTCAAGGGGTGTGACTAAGATGATCTAAGCTCTGTGATTTTGAACGAAGTGTTGCTATTGAGTCATCAGAGTCTAAGATTTTGTGGTTTCTGGGTAACGTTAGGCCTAGGTAGGTAAATAGGTACAGCAGCAAGGAACAGCATACTTTGCCCCAAATTATAATGTGAACATTAGCCTTTTTTTCTACCACAAATACATGTACATGTCCTTTTTATTCCAACAAAAAAATTTTTTTTTTGCTTTTCTTACCGCTTTGTCGTCAGTGCCAATTAGAGCCAGTCCGTTTTTATGAACGATGGCCGGTGTACTGAGGCCTTCAATTTCGACTTCTGTTCCCTTGGGTTTACTTGGTAAGAGGGTTGAACCAAACATTGTCACTTGCTGTAAAGGAGAGAAAAGGATGACAAATTCAGATATCTTTCAAAATCTTGACTAACTACAAATGTGATCTATTTCAAAATCTATAAATATTACATGGATAAAACAGCACAACACAAGATGAAATCATTCACATTGATCAATTAAATTTCTATTCAAGATTCTTGCATAAGTTCACTCCAAAAGTCATTATGTAAGCATTGTTAAATTATGTGTGTAGTCAACAAAAACTACATGACATACACCTTACTGAGAAACAAGAAAATGAAGACAATTCTCTTTTCTTTTTTCACTTTGATTTGTTTTTTCTTCTGACTTCTGACCACATTTACCTGTCCATCTATCCTAGCCCAGGCTCCTGGGATCATGTCATTGCCACGGATGAAGTTATGCAGCGTTTCAGCAGTCTGACCCGATGGGATCTACATCACAGAGAATTATAGAATCATAATAATTCCATTAATTTTGATATGTTGAATTTCTTCTTCATAAGATATTATGATGATCTTTGACAACAACAAACAAGTTTGCATTATAAAGAATATACATAAATGTATTATAACAATCATTTAAACCTACATGTAGGCCATACTAGGGAGGGGGCCTTAAATACCCCTCTATTAAAATGTTGTATTAAAAAAGATTAAACAAACTTTTCAGCAATTTTCCTTCTTGACAATACAAGGATATATTTTAAAAAGTTCCTTTCAAATAATAATAATTATTATTCTTTACAATACAATGACATATTTTTAAAAAAGTTCCTTTCAAATTACTTTTCTCAAGACATAGCCTGCCACACTCTTCGAGAAGTACATAATACAGGACCTATAGAATCTTACAGATCAGGTCGTTTCTAGTATTATACTTTTAATAACAGGGCTTTGACAATGAGACACGTACCTGTGCTACTTCTTTCTTCTTCCAGATCTTGTCATATGTAGCGCCCTCTTCTGGTTGTACAATGCGAGGAGCTTTGCCTTCATAAATCAGATTCACAGCTTCCCCCTTAAAATAAATAAAAGACAAAGAAAAATCTGTAATATCAATTAATAATGAAGAAAACCTGGTTGAAAAAAAAATCTAGTTCAAAAGATCACCTTCAAAATTTACTAATTCTAGCATATGAAAAATTAACAGTATCAATAATGTGAATATGAAAGGATTTCAAATGAATACAAGATATAACATTAACACTGCATGGTTGCTACAATGTCATGCAAAATATGATCTGGACGGAAATGTAGAAATGCCTTATATTTTTTTACAGTTCAAATATCAGGACCACCTAGTGGGGGGGGGGGCACAAGATTATGTAATGCCTCCACAAATTCAAAGTTTTAAATAGTCTTTCTTGCATTGGATAAAACTGGCAAATCGTCTCCAGCACATCCTTCCATTATTGGTTAATCACAAAATTTTGAAAGACATACTCCTCTTAAAAGGATTTTTTTTTTTTTTTTTTTTTTTTTTTTTGGGGGGGGTTTAATTGTAAATATATGCCACTTTTTCATAAATTATATGTATCACATTGTGTATCATGATTAAATGAATCTGGATCCAAAGAGCAACTAATCAATTCATATAGGAAGCACCCTTTCAATGCTTTGCTATTTAAAAAGTGATTCTAAAAGCTAAACCTGATATGTACATGTATTCGCTGTATCATGGTGAAATATATGAAACATGGTACCAATACAGTATAGAAATTTGCTGTTAAACCCTATTGATTAATTGATCTACAGGATGCACTTGTAAAGCTTCATGCATAAATAAATTTAGATCGTAGATAATTCAAAATAACTGACACAAATTAGACACTAGTCTACAAGCCCAGACTCTAATTTTATACCTCAAGAAAAATCTCATGTATTGAGTGAAATGTTCCAGGATAACTGTCCAGAATTAACTGCAGTACAGGGCCTATGGTCTCATCCTACAGACTACTTGGTTATGTTATATTACTACATAACATTACATACATGTGCCTATTGGGGTAGCTATTTGGGCAGCTTTTCTCTGACTTCCACTTTATAAATGCACTTCAACTAATATAAATATAGTAGTGACCAAGTATGGGTTAAAATCATCTCTACTTCAGTGATACATGTATACTCCAAATTGGATCAATATACACTCTTTGTTCATTCATAGATCCATACCAGATGGATAGGAATACATTGTGCAATGTTCATATGTAGTTTTAGTTCTACAAATACGTAGAGTACTAAGATAAAAGCTATTGGTAGATCTGTTTATTAATGAATGAAATCAATTTGAACTTCTGTTAATTATAAACAGCTAATTGAAGAACTGTAAAAAATATTTGTATTGTAATTTGAAAATGTATCTACTGCGTGCAACGCAAATTGCCTGGCAGTTAACCAACACACAACCTGAGGACTATGTCATACATACAATGCTAGTGACGTCAGCTTTTCACAGCTAGCCTAGCATATCCAACAGATACAACATGTACCGGTATGAACCACAATGAACCAACTGTGCTGCTGGATCAATCTGGGTCACACGCTCATGAATATGAATGAACACACCCCCACCATACCCTCTCCATACCTCCAAAAGGTCACAAGGTCACAGACAGCTGGGTTTTGTATTGAGCTGTATTAGTCTGTAAGATAAGGACCATAGATGTTCACTTCCGGCAGAAAGTATGAAATTTGGCACATAGGTGTATTTTTGGACGCTGATTTCAAAAATTGCCGGCCCCAAGCGATTCGACAACTGGATCGGCGGCCATTTTGAAATCCAAGATGGCCGCCATGAAAAACCATTGAAACTGCCTAACGTGAGTTCTAAGTGGCATGTGGCACTGAAAATTGGTGTATAACAGGATATTGATATCCTGAATTCGAATATTGCCGGCCTACATCAATTCGACCACTCAGTCGGCCGCCATTTTGAATTCCAAGATGGCCGCCATGAAAATCATTGATATGCCTAACTTGAGTTGTAATTGACATGAGGTACTGAAATTTGGTACACAGATGTATTTTGACATCCTGAATTCATATATTGCCGGCCCCCACCTGTCCGACCACCTGGTCGGCCGCCATCTTGAATTCCAAAATGGCCGCCATGAAAATCACTGAATATGCCTAACTTGGGTTATAAATGACATATGGTACTGAAATTTGGTACACAGATGTATTTTGACATCCTGAATTCAAATATTGCCAGCCCCTACCTGTCCGACCACCTGGTCGGCCGCCATCTTGAATTCCAAAATGGCTGTCATGAAAATCCCTGAATATGCCTAACATTGGGTTCTAAATGACATGTGGTATTGAAATTTGGTATGCAATGGTATTTTGACATCCTGAATTCAAATATTGCCGGCCCCCATCGAACTGATCACTCAGTCGGCCGCCATCTTGAATTTCAAAATGGCCGCCATGTAAATCATCGATGTGCCTAATTTGAGTTCTAAATGACATGTGGTATTAAAATTTGGTATGCAATGGTATTTTGACATCCTGAATTCAAATATCGCCAGCCCCAATCGATTCAACCACTCAGTTGGCCGCCATCTTGAATTCCAAGATGGCCGCCGTGAAAATCAATGATATGCCTAATTTGAGTTATGAATGACATATGGCACTCAAATTTGGTACACAATGGTATTTTGACGTTCTGAGTTCAAATATCGCCGGCCCCAATCAATTTGACCACTCGGTCGGCCGCCATCTTGAATTCCAAGATCGCCGCCATGAAAATCAATGATATGTCTAACTTGAGTTATAAATGACATATGGCACTCAAATTTAAGTACAAAATGGTATTTTGACATTCTGAGTTCAAATATTGGCCGGCACCAATCAACTCGACCACTCAGTCGGCCGCCAACTTGAATTCCAAAATGGCCGCCATTGAAATCATGGAATATGCCTAACTTGAGTTATAAATGACATGTTGTATTGAAATTTGGAAAACATTGGTATTTTGACATCCTGAATTCAAATATCGGCGGCAACAGTCAATTTAGCCACTCAGGCGGCCGCCAAGAAAATAATTGATATGCCTAACTTGAGAGACTGAAATTGTGATACTGAAATGTTGCATTTTTACCTCCTGAATTCAGATGTCGCTGGCCCCATCGATCCGACCAGTCAGTCGGTTGGCATTTTGAATTCCAAGATGGCCACCATGAAAATTATGGAAAATGCCAGACTTGCATTCTAAATGATATGCGGCACTGAAAATGGTATACATTGGTTTTTTGAATGATTTGTCAAGCCGACCATCTTCGAATTTTAGATGGGGAATCATGTGGCCTCCGTGGGAGAAGAGAAATCATGGAGGTAGGCCTAGCTACCTTTAGTTTAAAATGTAGGAGGCGGCTGAATACTTGGTACTGTGGGTAAACTGACAAGCTAATTTCAGATGAGTCTATATCATTGAGGCCCCATTCGATCGCACAGTCAGCTCGGTCGCATTTTGAATTCCAAGATGAGCCACCATGAAACTTATGGAAAATGCCAGACTTGCATTCTCAATCATGGATAATGCGGCCCACTGAAAAATGGTATACATGGTTTTTGACATTCTTTATTTAAAAATTTAGTTGATCCCTTGTATCAACCACATGGTCTCTATAATCCCCAATCTCACATTGAAAGCAGAATGTCGGCTGACAAATCATCTGAAAATTGCTTAATTTGAATTCTACTTGTCCTTGGACTTGATTTTGTTAAAAAAATTTGTACTTTTTTCCCAATTTTTTTTTTTACCCATGTCGTACAAGAGTAACTTTCGAGATTGGCACTCATTATTTGAGAGTTTTCAAAGGCCTTTCATGACCTTTTCCACTTGACTTTGTTAATTTTCCATAATTCCATGTATATTGGACTCCTATCCCTTCCTTTGGACCATTCTTGTGTGGTTAAATTGTAATAAACTTCATGGTTTTTGTTTTGTTTCTTAATCTCCAACAATGTCTCATCCTACTACTTATCCTAAAACTTAAGCTGTGAGACTAATCGATGGATTGCTAAACAGAGACGGAGGTATCAAGATAAACAAATTTGTTAATTTCTAAACAAAGGGGCAAACGACTGTAATGGCGGACCGAAAGGACACTTTTTAGGCGGTTAGCTTCACCTCAGTGCTGGCTTTGCCTTCAACCAGAAATTGGGATAATGCCGATCTTATTGACGGTAATATTTTACCCAAGCTGCAGAGGATTACAACTCCACTTAGTAAAAAAGTTGTAATAGATAAGTGCTTTTCAATCGTGTGGAGAAGAAAGAACAATTCCATGAGTTGGCCTAGCTACCTTTAGTTTAAAATGGTTAGGAGGGGCTGATACTTGAGTACATGTGGGGTAAACTGACAAGCTGAATTTCAGATGAGCACTATATCTTGATTCTTATTACATGACTGTGAATATAATTATTGCCGCCATTTTAAGGCAAACAATTTGGCATATGAAAATCTCGTAAAGCTGTCATGAGTTTGTTATTGACGACGTCTCCACGACGAAAAAAAAAAATCATAGACATGAACTGTTTCTGTTCTTCCATGAGACGTCGCAGAAACTCATGAGATTGTCGCGGGGAGACTAATGAAAACTTCTCTGAGACGTCTCCATCATATTGTCCTTGAATTCTGTCTCAAATCTCAAAATCCATTTCATAGGCAAGTGAGATACACCATCAGTAGTTTTTAATTTTCATGTGCTAGGTATTTTCCATGATTTCCATGGTAGATCACTGTGTGGTCAGATCGCTATGAGTTGGCAATATATGAGTTCAGGATTTCAAAATACAATTGTATACCAAATGTCAGTGTGACGTACATGTCATTTAGAACTCAAATTATGCATTTTCAATGATTTTCATGGCGGCCATTTTGGAATTCAAGATGGCCGCCGACAAAGTGGTCAGATTTCTATATGCAGATAGTTTTTAAATTCTAAGTATCAAAATACTATATTGTACCAGATTTCAATACGACATGTAATTTATAACTCAAGTTAGTCATGTTACATGGTTTTCAATAGCGGCCATTTTGGAATTCAAGATGGCGGCCAACCGAGTGGTCGGAGCGGTTGGGGCTGGTAATATTTGAATTCAGGATGTCAAAATACTATTGTGTACAAAATTTGAGTGCCATATGTCATTTATAACTCAAGTTAGGCATATCATCGATTTTCATGGCGGCCATCTTGGAATTCAAGATGGCTGCCGACTGAGTGGTCGAATCGATTGGGGCCGGTAATATTTGAACTCAGAATGTCAAAATACCATTGTGTACCAAATTTGAGTGCCATATGTCATTTATAACTCAAGTTAGGCATATCAATGATTTTCACGGCGGCCATCTTGGAATTCAAGATGGCGGCTGACTGAGTGGTCGAATCGATTGGGCCCGGCAATATTTGAGCTCAGAATGTCAGAATACCTTTGAGTACCAAATTTGAGTGCCATATGTCATTTATAACTCAAGTTAGGCATATTCCATGATTTCAATGGCGGCCATTTTGGAATTCAAGATGGCGGCCAACTGAGTGGTCGGATCGGTTGGGGCCGGCAATATTTGAATTCAGGATGTCAAAATACCATTGTGTACCAATTTTCAGTGCCACATGTCTATTAGAACTCAAGTTAGGTATATCATTAATTTTCATGGCGGCCATCTTGGAATTCAAGATGGCGGCCGACTGAGTGGGTGAATCGACTGGAGTCGGCAATTTTCAAATT
>CALNVZ010002100.1:33972115-34007806 GCA_940671915.1 Paracentrotus lividus | reverse complement strand
CTGTGTACCATGTATTTCCCACAACAAATTATTTTCTTGGCTATAAATTACTGCAAAATAAAACCTTCCAGACAAACAGAGATTTCCCCCAAAAAAAATTTGCTTGTTTGTTCGTTTGTTTTTAAATATGCATTCTGTATGGCGGTCTCCACCCATAGAATTTATGGCCTAGATGTCATGTGGTTACAGGAGACTATAGTACAAATTATTTAAGATGTTACCCATCAAAAGAAGATAAACACTTTGAAATAAATGTCACACAATAATATTGACCAAGTGAATGGGTAGCGGAGGATGTAGGGAAAGAGTTTGTAGAGGGGAAGGGGCTGGGGACAAAGGTTGGCAAAACATATTGAAAACCAAGCCCACAAATTTATCCAAGTGATGCAAAACTGAAAGAGGAGAAGGGGTTGTATCTCAACCAATGCTATTTTCTGTTTCTTTTTGTTTTAAATCAACAACTAACTTAAATTTTTATCAAAAGATTTCTATAAATTGGGCAAACAAAGGGGATTTTTGTATGCCCCCTGGACTGGTGCTGCCATTGGAAAGGTCGATTATGGATTCAAACAAGCAATCTATCAATACCCTTCTTTTTATTTTTATTGACGATAATTTTATATCATAAACAGTTGATAACTCACCATGGCCTTAATGCCTTCAGGGTAGAGGAACCTGTTGTAGAGTGTATCCACCGTGTCATTAGGATCTACATCGACAGACTTCTGAAGAAGGATTGGACCCGTGTCCAGACCATCGTCAGCCCAGAATACTGTGAAACCTGCCTTCTTGTCCCCCTCCATTAGGGTCCTACAAAAGTAGGTGTAAGAAAACAAAATTACATTAATAGTACAGGACTTGACCTACATGTAGCAGGCACCCAGTACATGAAACGGCACCCAAATGTAGACTTTAGTCATTCCATATTAAAAATAGGTGTACAATACAATTGCACATGAACCCTAAAAATTATGATACAGATTCCCTACGAAAACTAGATGAATCTTCGACCGCGCACGGTCGGAAGGCATGCCTCCGTATTGCCACATCGGAAAAAAAAGGCATGCGCATGTTGAGTATTAGCTAACCATTTATACCATGACATCTTTGAGATATTGACACCCAAATCTATTAAAAGTTGTATCATCAGAATTATTCCCAACTACACCCGGAAGATGGCTACTGATTCGATAATAAAAAAGATAAACATGTTTAAGTTGATCTGTCAAAAGGTCCATTCGAAATTGCACCACAGAGAGTCCATTTACATAATAAACCAGTGACCTTTGATGTCCTGACCTCAAAAATCTGATCAGTTCATCTTCCTCCCACATGACCCAAGTTTGAAGTGATCCATAAACCGGTTTCAGGAAAGTTACAGCAAGAACGTGCCATTTCATGTTATACAATGACGTCTGTGACCCTTGACCTTTGACTTTATGACTCAAAAATATAATAAATTCATTGTCCCTACCATATGCCCACATGACCCAAGTTTGATGTTATCCATCAAACTGCATAAAACAAGCCATTTTTTCACGTACAGCATTTCCTCTGTGGCCTTTAATACAATATTGGACCTAATGACATCTTAAAATTCTAAATCAGAATTTATATTGTCCGCCCATAGACATATGAACCCAGATTCAATAATATCAGAAAATCACAAGGATTGAATGATCCTCAACGTTTATAAATTATTCGAGAACAAGCCATTTTCATTGTACACAGATGACCCTCTGTGACACTTTGACACTCAATCGACCCCCAAAAATGCTGATCTTATATAGTAGTTCATGTTCCCTCCCATATGTAATATGATCACAGTTTGAAGTTGATCCCCAAAACGGATCTCTTAAGTAAATATCCAGCAAAGAAACGGAGAGCAACAATTGTCACAGTACACAAGACCATGTGACCTCTCAACCTTCATGACCCAAAATCTAATAAGTTATTGACCCTCATATAGCATCATATGACCCAAGTTTCAAGTTTATCCTCAAACGGTTCTTAAAGTTAATTCACAAAGAGAAACAAACTATTTTATGTATATACCAATGAACTCTGTGACCTTTGACCATTGACCCCCAAAATCTTAATACAGCTCTCATTGCCCTCCCGATAATAAACATTACTCAAGGTTGAAATTGACCCGTCAACACCAGTTCTTAAGTTATGACAGAAGAAAACGAAACCATTTACATGTATACAATGACATCTGTCCTTTGACCTCTGCCTCATGACCCAAAATCTAATCAGTTCATTGCCCCTCCATATGCACACATTACTCAAGTTTGAAGTTGACCGTCACACAGTCTTAAGTATTGCAGAGAACGAACCATTTTCATGTACTACAATGACATCTAAGTCCGCTTTGACCTTTGACCTCATGACCCTAAATCTAACTCAAATCATTGTCCCTACCATATGCATACATGATCCAAGTTTGAAAGTGATCCGTCAAACGGTTCTTAAGTTATCGCGAGAACGAAAACAAAACGGACGTACGGACGGACGTACGGACGGACGGACAACCCGAAAACATAATGCCTCCGGCACCACCTTCGGTGGAGGAGGCATAAAAATATAATTTGATATGTTTCAATATTCGTACCCCTAATGGCCTCAAAATGTGTGCGAGTCCTGCAAACATATTATTTGTCAACAGTCTTGATGAATTGCATTGAAATAATTATGATCACACCAATTGGTTAATGACCAGAATATTACATTTTTAACAGAAGAGATCCTCTCTTTAAAAAGGGATAAATTTGAATGTCCTAGGGTCTAAAGTTCTATTGCATAAGTTGAATTTGATCATTTACTTGGTGCCATGTCATCTGAGGTACATGTATGGCCTTTGAACATATGTCATTTTGCATATTGACTTGTACTCCTTGTAGGTTATTCAAACAATATTTTGAACCCTGCCCCAGTGCAAGTCACCGTCAGGCATATGGGCCCTCAAATTTAATCTTTGGATCCTAAAAATTGATGAATATACAAAGGGATCGTATGCCCACAAACCCTGAAGAGTGTAAATGATTATTTTATTATTATTATAATATTAGATTGAGCACCTACACGACTGTACATGTCCTACACAGCGTACAGACATTTGACAACTCCAAGAAGAACATTAACATTACAAGCCAAGTTTTATTATTCATTCCTTTGATTATATATATGTCACACACTCAACAAATGTGTAGACAGATTGAGTTCAAAGTACAAACAGAAGTATTTCTTTAAAAAAAAACAGAGTTCCAGTACTTTTCCAAACACCATAGGCACAATCTTTTATTTGGACTTTAAACAGGACATAAGACTAGCTAAAGATACATTGTACTCTAAAAAAGACCGATTCAGCAAATTATAAAGTAAATCATTTGAGGGCAGGTCCTACATATTATGGTAAATAATAATGGTACAGGCATACAGCATGTGATATCTGAGTTTTTACTAAAAGCTTTTGGACAGTTCAAGATACTAAATAAAACTATTTAATAATAATAACTTCATATTTATATAGTCCCTATCAACAATTTCACTACGTGCTTCACAATAATTTTACAGATTATACAAAGTAAAAGCCACTTGCTTCAGCTTGAATTTTGATGAGGAAAGTTCAGGTGGATAGTATTTGTGGTATTCAAGTTTATAATCTGTTAGTATTAATTTCTAATCTACAAGTTAAGTAATAGCATTATCATGCCAATGTTCTATTTAAAAAAATAAAAATAGAAAAATACCAAAAGCAAGAATAAATTTGGTGGTGCTTCCACACTTTTCTTATCTGAATAGTCAAGGTAAACATACAAAACAGCCAATGTAGACAATGCTCTAAATAAAGAATTATGTGTTATCATGTTTATCCTTGTAACTGATTGATGTTGACATTTTATCACTCCCTCTATTCATGTCATAAGTAATAAGATGACTCCGTACCAAATCACAAACATTTTTTTATATCCCTTTGATTAAAAAAAAAAAAAAAAAAAGAAGAGTACAAACCTTTGTCAGCCTTACAAGAACTAAGGTAAATAAGGTACATGTATGTTGAATAAACAAACTTGCCCCTTGATTATTAGAGATGGAAATGTTGGGCATTATATAATTTTTATGTTTTTCTTTAAACTGAACATTTTCATTCTGAATTTGAAAACCATATCACATGTTTTTAAATGGACAAAGTGCAGCTGTCCACTTGATAGCATTTATTGCCTGTAACTTGTATCTTTTAAAAAAAATTTCCCACTATTACAGCATACAGTACACAAATCACAATGATTGTACTGTGAGAGTCAACACCCAAAGGACAAACTAACGGCTCTGGGATACGAAAGGTGTTTAACAAGTTAATTACCAGTTGATGGCAGATGCTCCTCTATGCCTTGGAAGAAGTGAAGGATGATAGATGATAGAGCCATGTTTAGGATTGTCAATGACATTCATAGGAATGAACTGACTGCAAAAGGGAAGCACATTGAGCTCTGCACCACACTCTTTGTAAGCGTTCACCACGTCTTCGATCGGTTGACCTTTGGTCCTCCAGCGGGGGAATTTAAATACTTTGGTGCCGTCTCCCTCAGCTGATGATGCTGTTTATAAATTAACACAACAAATAAAAGTATGAATATTTGATTATTTCATAATGGCAATTTTGTCCTTTGTTTGCACATTTCAGTGAATAAATTGCCAGGATTTAAAGGGTACGACAACATGGATATTTCTACAAATTCTTAATAGGGATGAGATGAGATCTCTCCATGGGTTTGATTCCCATTTAACTTTAGAATCATAGTAAATAACGATTGCATGCTGGAATGAACAACACATGTTACAGATAGGAACAATTATTGAAAAGTCAAAATATCAATACAGAATGTTGGTTCTAGGACATCTCCCCCGGAGGACAACTCCCCCGGGGACAATTCCCGGAGGACAGCTCCCCCGGAGGACAACTCCCCCGGAGGATACCCTAACCCTAACCCTAACCCTAACCCTAACCCTATGTCCTCCGGGGGAGCTGTCCTCCGGGAATTGTCCCCGGGGGAGTTGTCCTCCGGGGGAGATGTCCTGATACGCAGAATGTTATATCAATTTGAACTGGAGTTCCATTCTGATTGATTAAGAAATTGCTGACAGTGACACTCAGAATGAGAGAATGAAAAGGTGGGTTATGAAATATAGGTTGATGTATGTATGTGAGGAAATGAAGATAATAAATGGACAATATAAAAGACATACTGTACATGTAAACTATCCACACAAATATGATTGCTCCCCTAACTACTACTATTGTACATGTTCCAAAATTCAATATAATTTTCATTCATGGAGGGTTCATTGTGGTATTTAAAAAGCAGATTACAGCAGTTTAAACAGGACATCTCTTGCTTATGCTGCCTTAGCTGCGTATATCAAAATCAAATACTACTCCAGAGATAAAACCATTGAACAAACACTAACATCTGCACTATAGGTGTAGGTACCGACAATATTATGTACATAGTATCATTAGTGCTGACTAGGCTCAATTACCTACAGGTACGATACAGTGCTGTCTTAGTTAAATGTACAAAGTTTTCATTCAACCAAAGATGTATTGTATACAAAACATGTATGTGCGCATCTCATTTTTGTGTGCAATTGTGGCTCTTAAATTTTATATAAATATGCATATTTAAGGGAGGTCAACTTGTGTCTTACACGTAGACCATGAATTATGACATTAATCCTCAATTACAAATGTAAATTAAAAGCTCAAGGTTAAAGGTCACTGGAGACAAAATTGTTTTCTTAGCAAATCAGGTAAAATTACATTCCTATGTAAATTGAACAATCCAAAGTATAAACTGGAATTCCATTTTCGTTTTAGCCCCATATCATGTCTACAATGTGTATGGGTCGTGTTCCCATATTGGGGTATAGTAAAAGGGCGGAGGCGTTACATTTTTTAGAAAAAATGCCCATTTTTTTTGACATGCATGAAAACCATGTACAGTCATGAAGCTGTGCAATGTCTCATATTGTAGATAATTAATTAGGGCTACATGTCTTTGAAGTTTCATTTTTGTCCTGCTAATAGTTTTAGTACAAATAAATTTGAGTGGAGTAGGGTAGGGGGCGGAGGAGCCTACGGTGGAGGAGCCTACGGTGGAGGCATGTGTTAAAAGCATAGGATTTTTGCATTTTTGTAACTTTCTTATCTTTCTTGCCTTATATTTTTGCTTACAATCAGTCTTATATGGTTGGTGGTTGATATATATCATTCTTTCAGAATTTAGCTGGCTTTAAATAAACAAGAAGCAAATTATTTTGAAAATTCTGCTAATTTTTTTAATTAATTAATTAATCATTAAAAACATACATCATGCATGCACCCTCATATACACAATGCATTGCAGGTACAATATTGCAACAAAAATATCCCTTAAAAATACTGGTACGTGGTTAATCTCAATTGAAAGACAAAACGATCGAGCAGTTTGAAATCGTTGATGAATCCGCTTTCCAAAATACCATATTTTGTTGAAGAATGCCCAGCGGTTCCCGAGTAATAGGGTTAAAGGTAGGCGACCACGCCCTTTTTGCTCAGGAAATCTCCGAAATTATGTGGACCGTATCTCCTACCCCTCACCCTGATGACTTGAATTTAAAATTTGGTGTTGTGGATGACTCTCAAGAAGTACATTACACCAAGTTTTAGCAAAATCGGAAATGGTATTTTGGGTGATCTGGCGTGGAATGACAATTTAGTAGTTATGGCATTGCATTAAAATGGTAATACTTTTTTTTTTAACACCACTGTACATGCAATTTTATGTGTGTTTTTCCTTTTCTTTGCATGTATGTATAGACAGAGTTGAGTTAAAACATTTTTCTTGCCAATAAACATTGTTTAAAATAGTTCAAACATAGTAGAAGAAGGGTTTTTACGTCACTTTTTCACTACATTTCTTTTCCTTTTTTTGGACACCTTGTAGCACAGTGGGACAAAATAATTTTGTGTTACATGTTTATATTCTTTTAAAGCATAGGGTCTTAAACACAGTCCAAGTTGATTCATTTCAATTGGTGCAAGGAATAAGAAATTACTGACCATAGAAATGGTGGCACTTTTTAAACCATTTTTTCTTACATCACCCTGTATAGCTTTTAATACACACCCTGTACAGGTAAAAAAGAATGCTAATCTTCTTCCTTACAATCTAAGCTTTCAAAATATGTATACTTTTATACAGGTCTGATTCACTATAAAGCAACTAGAGACATTTGATTGTGACAATGCGTATTTCTCCAACTTTTTGAACACGTAACGCATTTTGCCCCCAACTCATGACACACGACCATAGGCCTACATGTAAACTATAAGATTCTAAAAATATGCTGCTCTTTCTACCTGGAATTCCATTTTAATTTCTAGGCCCTACAATAATACTTTATGAAAAGTTTGATGAACAAGAGAAAGTAATCAATGCTTTGATGGTCACTGACAAAAGGGAAGTGACCGGCAGCTGAACTGCAATTACCTAACTACATGCAATACTCAAAAGGAAACTTCTCTTATTTAAATGTGTCATGAATGGAAAATTCCGCTATGAATTTTAATGTCTGATTGAAAAAAAAAATGAGAAACCAAAGAAAAACTGTATATTTCTACCTTTAGAAAACAAAATTACAGGTACATTGTATATGAATTACTTGTTTTAAAATGTTTCACTTTGAGTTTGGTAAGTACTGAAATACAGAATGCTTCAGAGTTCAAAGTTCCTTTAGATGTACATGTACACAAATTGCCTGACACATCTGACAGCATGCATGGTGAGACTAGCATTAAAATAACTTCATTTCAACTGCTAATTTAATCCAATTTGCTTTGAATAAATCTACAGGGAACCTTTTAAAGAAAGCATGGTGACCTGTACCAAAACAGAAGCTCATTTGCATTTAACTGTTTCAAACTGAATAAAGCATGTTGAACTACATCAACACAAAGAACATCAATAACCTAGTTTGCATCTAACTGTTTCACAATCAATAAAAGCAAGTTGACCTACACAAAAAACAGTTAGAAGCTAATTTACATGCAACTGTAGTTAATCTTCAGGCAAGAAAGCACACGCCTATAGGTGTACACATGTATTGTAGTTATGTAAGCTGCGACTATTCAAGGTTGTGTGGGCATAAAAAGGGCTGCTAGATGACCGTTATGCAATGAACACACAAAGGCAACAAAAGGCTGGTTGATGGGATTAAATAACAGAATAGTATTTTGCTGTACATACCTAGGGGATCAGGTCGACCTTTGACATCGGGAATTGTGAAGACACCAACAATTTCATGACCATCCTTTCGTAGAAGCTTGTAAACCTCCTCACCAAACTGACTCTGTCCTATAATGGCAATCTTCATTCTGTCTTGCAGTGTCTGGGTTGTAAGAAAAGTAGATATCATAATGATATAAATGTTGATATCATGCTTAAACTCCCAGATAACCTGGTAGAGTCATAGTGGTATAAACGGCTCTCACAAAACAAGGACCTAAAAGTTGATGAGTGCATTATAAACCCTTTCCATCCCTAATAAGTTTTATAGCAGCAGGCACAAAAAAAACCACACACTTTTGTATATTGTGAAAATTAGTTAGAGTCTAAGTGCAATACAATGCTGTTTTTTTAATATTAATATCATCTAGCACAAGTATAAATTATATAATGTAAAAGTGGTAATTTCTAACTTCTGAAGACTATCCATGCTCTCTATAGCATTAACTCTTTACCTGCCACAGAAAGTCAAATGTCAGCTAGATTTTACCGCAGGCAAAGAGCATGGGCATGATGGGTGGGTCTTCGAAAGCAAGAAATATAATTTAGCATTGTAATAATAAAGTTCTGACTTCTGACAGATATTGATAACAAATGCATAAATTTACAAGTACCTTTAAGTTTATAGTTCTACAAAATGACCTGAAATTATTTGAGGTCAAATGATCTGACCTCAACAAAACATTTACAACATGGCATAGCTGAGTTATACAAAGTCTGAGACATAAATTCTTTATTCCAGTGTCTTCATTCAATCTGGTTTGTGGAATTGTAAAAATAAATTTGTTTACTCAAAGTTTAAATAGACCCTAGATATTATCAAATGTGTCATGCGGCTGACAGAAGGGCGTAAGACTAGTTTTCATATTCCAGTTTTGTATTGAAGTAATCTACATCCTTTTGCCAGCTGCACAACGACGTAGACCTAGATAAAATAAACTTGAAAGGTCAAATAATGTCAATGATAATCAATTAAAAAAAATAAATAAGACAGTCATTTAGATCTCATTCTCAATGTCGTGATTCTAGATAATGGAAGCGTTTCTCAACATTACGATTACGGGAAAATAGACATGAAAATCAGTCATTATACAATACATGTAGATCTATGTCTAAATCATTTAAATGATAATTCTTTAAAATATGTTTCTGGTTAGTTTAAATTCTACAATGAAGCAAACTGTTTATTCGAACTGAAGTGAAGATAATCACACACGTGTTGCAAGTGCCTGGATAGATGACGTGCTTACCCGTGATGTTGAATAATTTCTCATGAACCGGCATGATAACCCGGCTGCAAATCTGCTCGCAGACAACATCTTTTCAATTGTCTGATCTTCTGTTACTTATGATAATCTTTTATGTTCTTCCAAATAAATTATTATCTCAGCCAGCTGATAATTATGTGCAGAATTGACAGATAATTTAAATGCCAGATCCCATTGAAATCACATAGAGATCCCCCTTCCGTGTCCGTGACTACAGCGGTTTACAGCTGGCAAGCACAATAGGTTATCATCGGGCGATCCGTTAAAAATGCATGGTATGGAAAAATACGGAAGTGCCAATGGACCCGTCCATTGTTTTACAGGGTATCACAGAATAAATAAAAGTACCAATTAATATTTCTTAATTGTATTTAATCTTTTGACTTCACAAATATTATACACAAACTATTTAAATGTATTCATAAAATTACATTGGCAAGATAAATCGTTATATAGGAAACATAAATAGCTACAAATACTAAATTTTCCCTTTAAGAATATGAACGCACCCGGGGGTGTGTGCCTAGGCTGAGCCTAGCGTTGGCTCTATGCATGCATGCATGCAATGGCTGCACATGTATGATTCACAATAGGACTTTGGACAGTATAGTGCATTTAAATGCCACAGCTCTGAGCTAGCTAGCTGCACGAGCCACGTTTGCAATGTTTCGCAAATCCTCTTGCACAAGTGCCGCAGCCACTCGAAGTCGCAGTTTGGAAAGCGTTCTCCCCAGCGGAAATCTGAAAGCAATCATCCATCAAGAGACTACATTTCCCCCGTTCGTTAGGCAACCACTTAGCTGTAAGATTTACCTTTGACTGTATTGAGATCCAGTTATGATTTATTATCAGAGCAATGTAATACCAGCTTCCAGTTTCGGTTCGAAAGTGTAAATGGTGGTCCTAAAATGCAGTCGATAGAATTATGTGCAATAATGCGCTGCTCAAATTTATGCGCATTGCTTGAGAATTGGCCAACCACCTTGCTTGCAATTCAATCTTTGCCCCCGCCCCTTGTTGATGCACACTCCCACCGCACTTGCTTATGTGAAATAAAAGAAAACAAACAATAGACCTAGATTTCTGAGCTCTGTTTAGATTGTTTTCAAGCCGCTTACAGATGTAAGAATGTTTAATCGAACATGCAACTACTTCTTCCAAATATTTTGTTGAAGAGCGCGAGACGTAGACTGGACTAGAGTGGATGCTTTCCTAGAAAGTTCTACCGGTATCCCCGGCATCTCTGACACGTGCGCTCTGCCCCGCCCATCTTTCAAAACAATTAATTCAGGATGCGATCAAATTCGAGCGGTCTGGAAAACTTGGTTCTGTGTTTTATGGGTTTTAGATGAAATACATTACTTTTTTTCCATCAGGATTGATGTTGGCTATTGTAATAGTTTTGATCTTCACCTATATATAATAATATTCAATTGTTTACATCTAATTGATATCAACTTTGTAATAAGAAAATGATTTGAGCAAAGACAAGATTTTACTAATAATTTCACATTTTAAATTAATATTCAGAAGTTTTTGTTAATTTTTTTTTCAATCAAATAAGCCTAACTTTATTACATTGACATGCATGTAGTCATATTTGTTCTGTTTTGTGTTGTTTTGTTTTGTTTTGTTATTGTTTTGTGTTTTTTATTATTAATATATTTATGAAGATGCATCTTTGTCTCATTAGGCCTTAAGATTCATCTTAAAGGTTTTGACTTTATGTGAACATGCTTAATTATACATGATTGTGTCACAATCACATTTTATTTATGATTTATGACATTCATGATTGCAACATATTTTATTGTGACTGAAGTCTGAAAATAGGCTGTAAAGATCATGCATCCAGATAATCTGGCGAACTTTGATCAATAATACATCAAGATCAAAATGGCTGCACTAGATGGTTATCAATTATTTATCTGTTTTTATTTTGTATTAGTGTTATCTGTTAAACTGTCCAGTGCTAATAAGGGGAGATCCCAAACCTGTCAAAGAGGGCTCTAGTTAGTGATTTTGAATTTGTTTCTTATAAACTAGAGCAACCTTGTCCTATTCTAAAGAAAATTATAGCGGCACATATATTGTCAGATGGTGTGCTCTTCAAAATTTGTTGCCATCACCTCTATAAGGGGGTCGTCCTAATTGTGCCCTTTTATGACAAATAGTGTTTTAGAGAAGCAATTTAAAAGAAATATCAATCGCTCCAAATGCGGATCATATAAAAAGAGAATAAATTGCCTACAGCTGAACCTATTTGATGGAATTTACATACGTAAATATTAATAATTAGCCCAAACATAGTTATTTTCATATTTTTTCAAATAAAATTGAAATGTTATATAAATTTATCTTCGCAAAATACAAAACTAAGTACCGAATTTTTTATGTTTTATTTACAAAATTGTTTTAAATATATGCACTAAATCTTAGTGAGAAACTGCTAGGTTCGTTATATCAATTTATAAAAAAGTTAATATCATTCCTAAAGTTCGTGATCTTGATTTCGCCGCAAAAATAACATTCTGGTCAATATCTATGAAAGCTCCAGATACGAACGTGTGGTTCTTATTGAATGGGTATGTGTCTTATTATTAATCAAAACCATCTTTCAGTTCTAAACCTAACTCCATTGTTCAAAACGAATTTATAATGGTAATCGGGTATCAGTCTAGGTCTTATACCGAAAGATACGGATTATAAAGCATCGACTTTAATCGTTATTTGTATCAAATTTAATAGTAATATTACTAATTCAAATCAAAGGGAAAATCTTAAACTGAAATTTGAATGAGAGTCTGCACTCTCCATTCACTCTGAGGTGCTGTTCTGGGTTCTAACTATTTCCTTTATTTCTGTGATTGCCTACGTATTTTTTTTTTTTTTTAAACGATGCATTTTAATATTAGTAATTCTAATTATTTAGGAATTTTCTTTCGTTTTTTCTGAGCTAGATGTCTTGATAAAATATCAGCATCAGATCTCCCTAACGCTTGTTGGCCTGCTAGAATTTTTATGGGGGGGGGGGGGGACGTCGAAAATTGAAAGTTGGACCTTTTCAGGAAGGATGTTCAATTTTCGAACGCGAACTGAAAATTTGCCTTATAACAGTATATTTTACCTATAATTTTCTTTTTAAATTCTTTTGGAGGTGCTATTAATCACTTCCCTTTTAGCTAAAATAAGTTATGTAGCCACGAAGCTTGTAAACGGATAAATTAATTCACAATTTTCATTAACTTTACTGTTGGAGTCAGGAACAAGTCCATTTGGGCTCTCGTTTGGAAATACTCCGCAGCCCGAAAATTTTGATCATATATGACCTGAAGGTAGTGTATTTCTACATACATTTTGCCTCTTTATCCATTATTCTTTACGAGCAATTCCGTTAATTTGGTATAGGCTTTTATATAAATTTAATCGTGGGTCGTCTCCCGCACCTTCCGCCGCCACCTCTCCTCCCCCCCCGCCCCCGGATCCCGCTGCCTGTTGTTTGAAAATTGAACAAGGTGGAGATATATATTGAGATTTAACTTGCGGGCTTAGCGCGAAGCGCGAGCCAGAAATTTTCGGTTATAATGACTTGAAGGTAAGTGTATATTCTGAACTCAACATTTTACTCTTATCTCTACAGTATACGTATATATGATTTTTATAAGGTTTAGACATTCAAAAATTAAACATTTCGCAAGGATTGAACTTGCGAAAGCGAAGCGTGAGCCGGAAATTTTGCTGTTTAATGACCTGAATATGGTATGTTATATTATGTACAGTTTGTCTCTTACATCTTTCTGTTTTCTTTTAATTCTTTCACAAGTTGATGATCACCTCCCTTCGTGAAAAAAAATGAACTTTGCCAGTGCAAAGAGCCTTTTGCCTTGTATTTCAGGCATATTGTGCCTCATATCTATTTTTAATAGTCCTTCACAGACGGATGACCAAATTCCAAAAGATACTAACGCGAAACGCGAGTGAAAGAAAATTACACAAAATCACATTAATGATGTGCATTTGAAGCACATTTCTTTTTGACCTATAATTCGGCCTTTCGAACGGGTGTCAACATGGCGAGCGCGAAGAGCGAGCCGAAAATTTTGGTTATGATGACATTAAGGCTGCACATCATTAGCATTTTCTCTTTTTTTTTATTCCTACACAACAAGATGACCATCACCTACCTTGAAAAACTGAAATGCGAGCATGAAGTCGAAAGGAAAAACTTTTATTAAATGGCTCGTATTATACAATCCTTTATTGTATAATTTCTGAAAACCAGGGATGAAGGATGGGGGGAGGGGATGCTGCAGCCCCTCCAATTTTTCCAGTAGATATTTAAAAAAAAAGCTTACATATACTTTCCTCGTGTTTCAGCCCACATTTTTTACTCCACCCCAAGCCCTTTCAAAAAGCTCCACGGTCTCTGAAATAATGATTTATGCGAGAGCCAGCGAAATTTTGCACAGACCTATCTAAAAAAAAAGGACGATTTTGTGGGGGGGGGGGGATAGGTGTTGAAAATTTCCGGCCTTCAGGCAATCGTTAGGTCATATTTCAGCTTAAGTTTAAGTCAATCGTCACATATACATTTTTTCCTTTTTTTTTTTTTTTTTTTTTTTTTTTTACATTTTGCCCAATTTGCGCCCTCTGAGGTCAGTTTGGCGCCCCTCTGAGGATCTTTGGGTGTCAACCCAGGAGGCCCGGGCCGTAAAGCCCCCCCCGAATAACGCGCATGTTCTCTCTCTCTCTCTTTTTTTTTTTTTTTTTTTTTTGTCAAGCGGACATACTAATCTGGCCAGCCGGGGGGGGGGGGGGGGGTCGGGGATCGAACGAACCCCCCCCCTGTTGAGTAGGGTCGCTTGAACAAAATAAATAATAAAAAATGGCCTGAAAAGGGAATGGATGTCTTTACAAATTCACTTTGCACTCACTTATATTTGTTTGCTATAGCTTTGCAAGTATCACATAATACAACATCATGAAATGTCACAATATACACCTTTAAACACTTTGGGATGTATTTTGGAAAATACTAAGTACCCGTATGTTTATATACATAAACAATCAAAATAATATTTCTTTACTTGTAGATCCTTTATGTTATCAAATTTTACTGCAGAAACCGGTTGAATTTGGGTTTAAAAAGTCAAAGACATTTATTTATATAGAAGACACATACCTTTTCCATACGTCGTGTACGGAGCTTTTAGAAATATTGACAGATTGTCGTTTTTCGGCGAAATCAAGATCCCGACTTTAAGATGCTATAACTTTTTGTTAAAATAATAAACGAACCTTCATTTCTCACAAGATGTCGTGCAACATATTGGAGCAATTTCTAAATAGTTACACTTGAATTTTCTTTACGCAGTTTTGACAAATGCGAAGTTTAAATATTGATTACATTCCATTTTTTTGAAAAATATTTTATAAAATGACTTCTTTGGGCTGAATATTCATTTTTACCCCTCTAAATTCATCAAAATTGGTTCAGCTTGTAGGCAATTTATTTCTCTTTATATGATCTGAAATTCGGGGCGATGTGATGGTTCCTCCAAATGATATCCCAAAAATATTATATGTCATAAAAAGGGCAACAATTTTGGACGCCCCCTTGAATTAAGAGGTAATCGCAACAAATTTCGAAGAGCACACCTCTGAAATATTGTGTCCAAGGATATTTATTCATTTCGAAAAAACAAGGTGTGCTTAGTTTGTACAGTAACAACATTTGAACCTTCAATTTACGGGTTGGATCTCCCCTTATAAACTTGTTTATATTATTCAGTTGTAAATTGGAAAAATGTGTATACAATCGATTATATTCTTATCTAGTATTAACAATATTATAACAAATAGTACGGTTTTCGACCTAATCACTCAGCCATGCATGCTTTAATAAATCTCCAGGACAAGGCTATTTCTTCTATTAAGAACAACTCTTTTGGTATTGGGATATTTTTAGACCTTTCTAAAGCTTTTGATATTGTAGACCATGAAATACTCTTATATAAACTTAATTATTATGGTGTTCGAGGTATTCAGTTACAATGGTTTCAGATTTATTTAAAATGTCATTATCAATATACTGTTTTTTCAGAATAATTCCTCTGATCATACCCTTGTCCAACGTGGTGTTCCCCAAGGATCTATTTTAGGGCCATTATTATTTTTAATTTATGTAAATGACATTATTAAATCAAGTGACAAATCTAAAATTACTATGTATGCAGGTGACACCACTTTATTTTATACCCAGCCCGACATGAAAAACTTAGAATTTAATGTAAACAATGAATTAACAAAAGTTTCTAATTGGTTCAAAGCCAGTAAACTAATTATTAACAAGAAAAAGACTAATTCAATGATATTTTGTAACAA
Source organism: Paracentrotus lividus (assembly GCA_940671915.1). Lineage (NCBI taxonomy): Eukaryota > Metazoa > Echinodermata > Echinoidea > Camarodonta > Echinidae > Paracentrotus > Paracentrotus lividus. The sequence goes on along the minus strand of CALNVZ010002100.1, from coordinate 33,991,824 downwards.
TAATATTAACAAATTAAAAAATGACCCATTGCAGAAAAAGGCCTTGCGCATATGTACGAATAGCCATTGTCTTGCCCATTCAGGTCCCATTTTCATAAAATTAAATACGCTCAACATTTTTGACCTATACCTATTCTTTACTGCAATTATTGGATTCTTGTACTAGGCCCCTACCGTAATCTACTCCCAATTGCAATGTTTGATGTCAATATTGGTCTACATAGCCATAACACAAGAAATAAAAATAGTTTTCACCGTTGGAAAGTATCTTACATTTTTGAGTTAAAATCTTTACGGTTTAATCTCCCTATAAGTTGGAACTCATTACCTAGCAACATAGGCCTACTGAAATGTAGCAGTCAAAGACTATTAAAAAAATAACTAAAAAGTACTTTTTATCCAAATATTCTTGAAAATTATTGTATCGCTGATATCTCCCATATAAGTTTAAACAAAGTTCACACTTGTTTTTTTCCTGACATATTTTTTTTGGTTTATTGTACGTTTTTATGCCTCCGTGACGAAGTCTCGGCGGAGGCATTATGTTTTCGGGTTGTCCGTCCCACTTTCGTTCTCACGATAACTAAAGAACCATTTGACGGATCATCTTCATTCTTGGTACACGTGTGCATACTGAGGTGACAATGATCTGATTAGATTTTGGGGTCACGAGATCAAAGGTCAAAGGTCACAGAGGTCAATAAATAGGTGAAATAGCTAATTCTCACAATAACTGGACAACCGTTTTACTAATTATCTTATTATTTAGTACATGTGTGCATACTGGGATGGCAATGATCAAAGAAGATTTTGGGTTCACAAGGTCAAAGGTCAGAGGTCAAATAGGTGTTTAAAAGCTTGTTCTCATGATATAACTCAACAACCATTTGACAAATCATCTTCATACTTGGTACATGTGTGCATACTAGGGTAACAATGATCTGATTAGATTTTGTGATTACAAGGTCAAAGGTCAAGATCAAAGGTGTCTGTGTATAAATGAAAGTGAATAGATGAATGTGGCGTATATTTCTGATTTGGGCGTATATTTCTGATCTGGCAATGGCGGAGGCATAAATTTCGACCGTGCGCAGTCGAGGATTCATCTAGTTAGATTTAATGTAGATTTACCGTAGTTAAAAGGACTCCTCCGGGCTGGAGATTTGCATTATTAGAAAAATAAAGTAAAATCTAAAAAGCACAACACTGAAAATATCATCAAAATCGGATCACAAATAGCAAAGTTATGAATTTTCTTAGGTTTTGAATCTTTTTAGGAAACAGTTTTTGCCATCTTCAAATTGGCAAACTGATGATGTCTCAGTCCCCCTACTTTCTTTGTATTTTATTGTATGAAATACCAATTATCAAGATTTTCTCCCCCAAGACAATAAAAACAGGGATTAATCATTGTGGAATGTTCAAGGTCACTAGTGCTTTTACCTATTTCAGTATGTGGGATAGATTTTCTGTATGCGCAATATATGAAAAAATGAGAAAAATAGGATTTCATCTAATAAAATACACAAGAAGTAGGGGACTGTGACATCATCATTTTGCTCATTTGAATATTCAGATATTCAAATGAGACAATGAGACAATGCCAAGAACTGTTTTACAAAAACAAAATCAATACCTAAAAAAATGCATAACTTTGTTATTTTTCATCCGATTTTGATGAAACTTTCTGTGTTGTGCTTGTTAAATTTTACTTTACTTTACCAAACTTTTTAATTTCATCCCGGAGTATTTTCTTTGTGTTGTTCTTTATATGCCTGAAATTACTATAGATAAATAATACATAAAAAAATCGACCACAAAAAAAAACGCTTTAGAGAGAGAACTTTCTCGACAAGGCCTCTTTGGCTTTCTTTTTGGTTCTCCTTTTTCACATTTCTACTTTTTGGATATAAATGCTTTCTATGCTCTACTTTACTATGTAATTGCATGCAATATTTCTATGTAAATTATTGAATGTTTTTATTCTATACATTGTATGTTTTTTATGAAATGGAAATTAATACAAACGAATAATAATAACAAATTAATTAGACTGTATTTCAGATTTAATTATTCATTTCCAACAGAAATAACATAATACAAATTATCATAATTAAATAAAGCCATCAATAGTTCTATCATGCTAAACATACATGTATTCACAGGAGACATTTGACATACCAATCAGGTGATCCTGACATTCTAAAACTCATCAAGCTGTGCTCAATTAGAACATGAATTATGAAGGGAGACATGGACCTACACATAGGCCTACATTGTTGTTTTTTAATTTTATCTATTGTTTGTTTTGTTTTGTTTTGTTTTGTTTTTAATTACTATTGATAGTTGCGATATTTTTTCAGTTAATTGCAAGCGTTAATAGGCCCTACCTTGGGATCAATGCCCCTTGTAACACTATATATTTTTATATGAAATATCATGTGCCTATTCGGGGGGGGGGGGGCAACAGGGCCCAGACCCCTGGGTAGGTGCACAAGAGGGTGCCAAAAAAGGGGGAAAGGGCGCCAAATTTAGCTTAGGGGGTGCCAAATTGACCTACAATATATGGGCGTCAAGTCCATCTCAAATTTTAGGGGGCACCAAATTGACCTTAATACCAGACTAAACTGTATATACCCCTATGGCTGATATATATATATATATATATATATATATATATATATATGACCTTCTTGACGGCCAACCCCCACCCCCCAAAATTCAATGATACCATATTTTATACTTTCAGGTGACATAAAACCACCATGGGTTTAATAGTCTAAGGGTGTAAAATGTTTGGGCTGGTGTTTCCAGGACTCTTCCAGGGATATCATGCTCATTGGAGCTGCAATCTTTGCCTATATGCAGCCAGAGATCACACAGTAGAGTTTAATTTTTTTTTAAATTTATATGATATAAATCTAATGATATACTTTCATGTGACATCTAAAACACTATGGCCCATATTATGATAACAGTAAAAGTTAACCCTGGGCTAAAGTTAACCTGAGGTTAACTAATCCACACCTAACCCACACCTCTGGCTTAAGTCCTATTGGTATTCTGATAGCCTAGTTTAACAAAACCCAAGATTTCCATTTAACCCTGGGTTAAACACATTACGCATGCTCAGTAGAGCTCATCTCGAGCTGCGCTCCCAGGTCAGGGTCGCGCAGCAGTGCAACGCACCTCATGCAACAATGCAATACGCGCCTTGCCAATCGTGCGCACTGCGCTGGTCTAGGGGCGGGCAGGTTTGGTTGATTATTGATTTTTTATTTTATTATTGTCAGGTAATGCATCCATTTATTATTGAGGATTGGACTTATTTATCATGACAGATTAATCAATCTGGATTATTTTCATTTCTAAATTGTTTTTATAATCCTCCCCCGCCCGTTATCACAAAAGTTAACTTTAATTGTGTTGTTTTTAAGGTGCAATGGCTGTAGTAACGATGATGCCCAAAATTAAACCAGGCTTAAACTACCCCCTGGGGTAGTTTAATTTTGGAGGATTTATTACCCTACTTAACCCTGGGTTAAGCTAAACTTTGCTATCAGAATATGAAAATTTAATCCAGGGTAAATTGAGGAGTTAGACTAGAGTTAAACTACCCTTAACCCTGGGTTAAGCTAATCCAGGCTATCAGAATATGGGCCTATGGGTTTAATATCTAAGGATGTAAGGTGTTTGGCTGGTGTTCTAGGACTGCAGGGTATCATGTTCATCCAACTGCGGACCTTCCCTTCCATGCAACCAGAGGCCACCAAGTGTAATATTATTCAATTTGTATGATTTAAACATATCATCTAATGATAAAAATTACTTTCAGGTGACATCTAAAGCACAATGGGTTTCATGTTCAAGGGTGTAAGGTGTTTGGGCTGGTGTTTCTAGGACTGCAGGGTATCATGTTCATCCGAACTCCGACCTTCCCTTTCATACAACCGCTAGGTCACTGGAGTGTAATATTATTCATTTTGATTTAAACATATCAATCTAATGAATAAATATATATATATATGATATATAATATATATATATTATCATTAGATTGATATGTCATTAGATGATATATATATTATATATATTATCATTAGATTGAAATCATAGATGATATATATATATATATATATATATATATAATATATATAATAATATATATATATATATATATATATATATATATATAATTATATATACTTTCAGGTGACATCTAAAGCACAATGGGTTTTCATAGTTTCAAGGGTGTAACGGTTTGGCGTGGTGTTTCTAGGACTGCAGGCGTATCATGTTCATCCAAACTGCGACCTTCCCTTCCATGCAAGCACGAAGGCCACCAAGTGTAATATTATTCAATTTGTATGATTTAAACATATCAATCTAATGATAAAAAATATATACCTTCAGGTGACATCTATAAGCACAATGGGTTTCATAGTTCAAGGGTTAAGGTTTTGGCTGGTGTTTCTAGGACTGCAGGGTATCATGTTCATCCGAACTGCGACCTTCCCTTCATACAACCTGTAGGTCACATGAGTGTAATATTATTCAATTTATGATTTAAACATATCAAGATCTAATAATGAAAAAATATACTTTCAGGTGACATCTAAGCACAATGGGTTTCATAGTTCAAGGGTGTAAGGTGTTTGGGCTGGTGTTTCTAGGACTCAGCGTATCATTGTTCAACCAACTGCGACCTTCCCTTCATACAACCGTATGTCACTGAGTGTAATATTATTCAAGTGATGATTTAAACATATCAATCTAATGATTAATATATATATATAATATATATATATATATATATATATATATCTTACTAAAACGGGCCTTAAGGGGAAACTAGAAGAATAGCTCTATTCAATCACGATTCCCCTAGCGACTTCTATAGGCGAAAAATTCCCCTTAACGCCAATTCAATAGGGTTAGGGATAGGGTCGGTGGGGCGATATAAAAGGAGGAAACAAAGAAAATTCGCCTTAAGACGAAATAGGTATATATAATATAATATATATATATATATATATACTTTCAGGTGACATCTAAAGCACAATGGGTTTCATAGTTCAAGGGTGTAAGGTGTTTGGCTGAGTTTTCTAGCGAACTGCAGGCTATCATTTCACCAACTGCGACCTTCCCTTCCATGGCAACCAGGAGGCACCAAGTGTAAGATATTATTCAATTTGTAGATTTAAACATACTCAATCTTAATGATTAAAAATTACTTTTCAGGTGACATCTAAAGCACAATGGTTTCATAGTTCAAGAGGTGTAAGGTGTTTGGGCTGGTTTCTAGGACTGCAGGGTATCATGTTCATTCCGACTGCGACCTTCCCTTTCATACAACCGGTGGTCACTGAGTGTAATATTATTCAATTTATGTTATTAAACATATCAATTCTAATGTAATATATTATATATATATATATATATTATATATTATATATATATATATATATATATATATATATACTTTCAGGAACATCTAAAGCACAATGGGTTTTCATAGTCCAAGGGTGTAATGTGTTGCGCCTGGTGTTCTTAGGACTGCCTGTGCGATTAGTTCATCCGAACGGCGACCTTCCCTTCATGCACTAATATTTACATGAGTATAATATTATTCAATTCCTGCTATGCCTTTAAAACATATCACTCTAATGATAAACATATATATACTTTCAGGTGACATCTAAAGCACCATGGGTTTAATCGTCCAAGGGTTTAAGGTGTTTGGGCTGGTGTTTCTCGGACTGCTGGGTATCATGTTCCTCCGAACGGTGACCTTCCCCTCCATGCAACCAGAGGTCACTGAGTGTAAACCATTGGATACAGACTTCATCCAGGCGGACAAGGATCTTAAGAGAAGGTTTCAGGAAGCCATCAGGATCCAGTCCATCTCCTACTCCATGAATGATACAGATCTGGATGAAGTGGCAAGACTTCATCAGCTCCTGGAGAAAAGTAAGTTTTGGGTGTTTTTTTTTTTCATCACCAAGGTTGCAGTTGAGAAGTTTTCATATGGCTGAAATGTAAAACTTCTGAAGCAGATAAGCATACATCTCACCTTTTTTTTAATCAATGTAATACAAAAAATTTGCACTGAACAAAAAAAAATCAAAGTGTATAATCACTAAATTTTACAAGTGTCTCTTGATTTTGTATCCATTTAAAATTGTCTGCAAGTGAAAGTTTGACCCTGTTATGTAATATGTATCTTTCTTCTGGCTGGGTTAGGTTTAAGGTTAATTTTAGGATGTCAGCAGAAGACCAGCTAAGTTTGCCACCTATGGTAACTACCATAGTAACATTGCCATTCAGAATCTTTTACTTCTTGAAATTTACCATTGGTGGCAGAGTTACTATGATAGTTAATTTTATGCAACCACACCTTGATGTCTACAGCCCCTATTCACAAAGGTGGCCTAAAGTTAAGTCTGGCTTAAATCTGTGGTTTAACTATGGCTTGCTAAGAGGGAGTCAATCTGTCTATGTTGCATGTTCCTATCACGTTCACTGAATTCTGGAATCTTGTTTTAATTGTAAGGGAAACTTTTGTACATATCATTACCAAGCAATTTTAATAGTTTCATTACCAAAAATTATGATGAATTGAACATCTACTTTTCAGGATTGATTCCCTCTTAGCAAGCCATAGTTAAACCACCGATATAAGCTCGGCTTAAAGTTAGGCAGCTTTTGAGAATAGGGGTCTATGGAATTATGTTTCTAATACTAATAGAATCTCACCCTTTTCAGGTTTCCCTCTCATCCACTCCTCACCCTTTGTCACCAAGGAAGTGATCAATGGTCACAGTCTCGTCTACACGGTCCAGGGAAGTGACCCAACCCTGAAACCATACATGCTAGCGGCCCATCTAGATGTAGTCCCAGTCAAGGACCAGGACTGGGACTACCCGCCCTTCGAGGCCAGGGAGGTGGATGGATATATCTATGGTAGAGGGACCATCGATGATAAACATGCCTTGATGGTTTGTATTTGTATCTAAAGCCTTTTTTAAGTTTAACAATTTCATATAATATATTTCATATTTTATATTATGTGACTCATCTTGTCAAAATGAGACAAAAGTCACTAGAAAAGAGTAAAAGATATCAGCAAAATAATCAATTTTTAAACACTTCAATTTTTTTGCAAGGCACATATGAGACATTGAAGAATCAGGAAATTTAATATGTTCCCTCAAATTTGACATTTTTTTAAAAATTTAAAGTTTTCCTCGACCTTTTGCTTAGTTTGCTCAGCAACTCATTTTGATATAATGCATCACATATGGTCCCTTCTATTCTACTTCATACATAGAGTTCTTCATACAAGATATTGTTTGACCATTTCAATAAGGTTAGACCTTCAAATAGTTCAGGTGAATTATACCAAAGTTTTCAATTGAATTGGTTATTTATTGAAATAATTATTGGTGATGAATAATGATATACACATAAATGATCTTCAGATGAAATATATGTAATGATATATAGGGGAGACTGGGGTAATTATGGCCCTGGGGTAATTATGGCCCCTTTGTCTTTGAGAGCTTATAATTCTTTGCTGCATTACTACAATGATAATATCATTTTTACACATGCCTAGCTAAACTCTTCCTACTATCATATGAGAAAAATAAGCCATTTACATGAAATTTTTGTGCTTAGGGGAGCCTAAAATGTACGGCAATTACAATTCTGTTCGTTGGAAAGTGGCAAGTCTGCTTTTTTATGTGGGGTGTGATATCATTAATTAAAATCATTTAAGATGAAATTTTGATTGAAACTGAAAAAATAGGAAGTAAAAACACAACAGAAAAACTTTCACCTGAATATCTTCAATAGTAGAGCTGTAAAGGGGGATCAAATTGAAAATGTCATTTGGGGTAATTATGGCCCCCAATGCATAAACAGTGTATAAGCGCAGATAAGCATAGATGGGGACATTAACTTGTACGATTTTGTACATAAATATATGTATTGCTTTGATTGCAAAATTTCAACATTTTGGCTGAACCAATTATTGACTAAATCATTGTTGGTGGTTGATAAGTGTATTAGGAATACCCAACAAGATTTATTATACATTACCATCATTAATTAGCGTATATCTTTGAATTCATACAGTCATTACAATAGGGGCCATAAATACCCCAACCCGTGGGGTAATTATGGCCCCCCAAAGTTGTTTTAATAACATAATGGTAATTAATATGCAAATGAGAAGTAGCACGTTTATACTTCTTTTTGTAATATTTAAGTATATAGATTGGCTGTATTTTCACAATAATATAGAATATCATTGTACTTTTTCATTTAATGGTAGTAATAGCAAATGTGAAAAGGGGGCCATAATTACCTGAGTCTCCCCTATATATTTTCTTTAGATAAACATGTATAATGCATCTCTCCTTGTTTCGCCTGATCTATCCATTTATTTTTTATTTTTTTATTTTAACCGAAAACCCTTTTCCCTTATAATCTAGGGAATCATGGAAGCAATGGAGTTCCGTCTGAAGTGAAACAAATTCCCAAGAGGACTTATATCTTGGCATTTGGGCATGATGAAGAGGTAAAAAAATTTATGTTGAGACTAGAGAACATAATTTGAGGTATGAGGGACTGTTGTAGAGTACTAGTAGTTTGATTGAAAGCAACTAAGGGAATATCCAGCAATAGGCATATTGCACTGGAAGAAGTTAATATGGAACTAAATATAATTGAACTTTGCCCCTTTAGATATTATTCTTTACTCTATAGACTTGTTGTGAATTGACAAAGGGTCACTCATATGGAACAAATAAGTGGTACTTGTGAGTTTTCACCTTATAAAGAAGCAATGCATATAAGGAAATATAGTGTAGTGGGAAGGTGTGGAAAGATGAAGAAAATTATTGTGAGCTTTCCCTGTTATTTTCATGCTATTTTTTAAGAATATCACAATAAAAAGCTCCACAAGAAAAGATTGCTCTTCAATTGCCCTTATAGTCATAATATGACAAAAATATACCAAAACAGCTGAATGTTTGGGTCCTGAACATTTTGCATTGCTCCATACATGCATTTCTGTGTAACTCAAAGTTGAATTGGGTTAATTTCTTATCATTTTTGGTGATTTGAAAACCTCACATAATGCTTAGGTGAACTGTTATCAACCTTACAGAAGAGCAGTGTCTTCCACATTTCAATGTCATGACCAGTAAGCTGTAAGTTTTCAGTATCCAAAACACATTCTGGCAAATGCTCTCTGATTTTCCATTTTGTGTTTACAAATGTATACATTTTGTATCGTATGTTTGATATTGGATCCCCCATTTCTGCAGATTATTCTATCGATATGTATTTACAATGTACCAAAAATATTAATATATCATCTGTTCTGCATTTCATCTGTTTTGCATGTACATTTGTGTTCTATACCTCTGAATTTCTTTCTTCTGGAAATGAATGAATACAAGTTTGCCTTTCAATTTAAATATTGTAATCACGTTTTTCTTTTTGTAAATTCATTTATTGTATGTATTATGTGCAAAGTTTTAATTGTATAGACAGGGCTTTTAAATAGTAATACTGGATATTGACCATCCAATTGAAAAGTTGAAATAAGGTCAAGGGATTTGCATAATGAATTGCAAAGACAGAAGTACTTAGGCCTGGCTAACAGTGGATAAATTTGTTTAACCATGTAGTTAAATGCTGAGAAAATACAGGATAATTAAATTGTATAATTCTTACAAGAAGCTTCCCATCAATTTTTTCAAAATGATAAAGGAAATGCAATTTTTATATTTTTTTTTTCTAGGTTATGGTACGAATGGGGCAGGACAAATAGCTAAACTGTTTGAAAGAGAGGCATAAAGCTTGATTTCATCTGGATGAAGTGGCATCGTAATCGGTATGTATTCAAAGGAATAGACAAACCTATTGGCCTGTGAGTGTACATATATTCTATCATATACAGCTTGGGAAATTTTTTAGACCAAATCGTATTAAGCTCCATATGATTTGGTCTAATAATTATTTCCAAGCTGTATGTCCAGAATGAAATTATTAGATATTTGTAGACTTTGAGGTGACTTGCGTTTCATCTTTATTGTGTACTTGGAGCTTAAGGGCTGTGTTTATTACTGTCATTTTTTAATGGGGACATGTGCTGGACATGCAATGTTGGTTTTGATGTCTATGCAGTGTATATACAATGGGGAAGGAAATAATATCATTTTCGTCGGAACACTGAATATATTTTATAATTGTTGTTTTAATAATATTGCATTGTCTGTTAAGTGGAAAGAAAATAATATCATGTTCATGTGAACATTAAAAGTAATTATTCTATTGTTCTTCTTTGCAGGATCTGTGTTGTGGAGAAGGGAATTATATCATTGAACCTTAGTGTAGAAGCCATACCGACAGGTCACTCTTCTATGCCAACTCCAGAGTCAAACATAGGCGTCTTAACCAGAGCGCTCAGCAAGTAAATATCATTTTCTGATTCTTAAAATGATGATCATGGTAATGGACTTTAAGCTCGACTTGAGTTGTAGCCAAAATAATTTGGAATGAATTGCTTAGATATATCCTCATATTGTTAGTCTCATTCGCATGTAAAATTTACCTACACTAAATCTGGTCATATTTTATGAGTCAATTTTAAATGCACTTTTGAGAAATTTCCAATTTGAACAATGAAAGAAACTGACCAGAACTATATAATATGAATGTTTTGAATATTGGAAATATTGAATATTTTAGAAATTGAATATTCGAGAAATGTAACAGTTAGTCAAATTGAGAAAACTGTAGTTCACTGTCTCTCCAGCAGCACAATAGACTAGTTTACTAACATATTCAAATTTTATGCATACTTTTTCCTGGTGACATAGTAACAAGGTATTTAAACAACCTGCAATAAAAGAATGAACTACAATACATGGAATCCAATTTGCATACATTAGTTGTTGCTATATCAGGCAGGCCTCAGGCATGCTTTCAGGTTGTCAAGAACAACCTTTGTTAAAAAAGTATGCATAAAATCTGAATATGTTAGCAAACTACTCTATATGCACACACACACACTGATCATTTGGTATTGAAGTCTAAAATATGAATAATATCTAATAGACAAATTTGGCAATACAATGTGTATTATAGCTATATGAGTTCATTATTTTTAAAAAATCATAAAATGAAACTTTGTTGAATTTTGTATATCTATGACTGTAGACTTGAACATCACAAGCAACCTATATTATTTGGACAAGGGCCAGAGGATGAGATGTTTGACCATCTGGCTTCTGAGGTAAGATACTTGTCTTTTTACTTTCTTTATTTATCTCTTCTATTTGTTTGTATCTATATTTGCATTGGCTCTACCTGCTTTATGTGATTAGACATACACCGTCATTGATGGGTCATATATGTTGTTGTACACCCCAGCTCTCTCTCTCACTCACTTGCTCTCTCCCTTGTTATATCTTTTTTCATCATCCTGCTGCTCGCTCTCTCTCTTTGTTCATACAATTATTTATCCTTTTTTTTTTTTGCTTTCAATCTCAGAGGGCTGAAGAAAGCTAGGGTGTGAGTTTTTAAATTTTCATACCTGTAATGTCATTGTAGCTTGAAAATTTTATAAGTTATAAGTTTTGTCATTCGAGCTTGCAAAATCAATCTCAAAATAATAAAAAGTTTACAATAAGGTAGTTTGACAACCAAAAGTGACAAATTGAGGAATTTTAGAAGAATATGATACAAAATGGTGTAGTTTTCTTTTTCTATATGATTTCTTGCAGGCTGTATTTCCTCTTCGTTTCATTATTGCCAATATGTGGTTCTTTAGGCCTATCTTTGGATGGTACGTTAATGATTTATTATATTTGAAGTTCAGAGTTGTTTTCATTTCTTTTTGTAAATGAGCAGATATTTGTTTGCTGTCCATGATGGAACTTAACATACTTTGAAATTGTGAAATTGTCCTCCCATGAATGAGGTATAGTTTTAATTTAAGATGCTGAATATGCTAATTTAATTATATTGATATGAATAGTGTTTACATGTATTTTGTATACTATTAAGGGGTATCAATTTATTCTGAAAGATGTGGCAGTGACACATTAATCAGAATATCAATACTTAATGTATGATGCACAGTTTTTTCAACAGTAGCAGGGTATATGCAACTGCTCAGATCAAAGTAAAGTAAAGTGCCTTTGCAGGCCTATAAGTTTTACCACAGGAACTCCAACATTAAAAAACTTCAAACTGACGTATAATCAATAATACATGGACTATATGTCAATGTAATGATTTGCCAGACACTTTTGTTTATGTCAGTGTAATGTCAGTGCACAAGGCCATTCATTTATGTAAGTACGTGTTTGTATTAAATGATATTTTGTGTTTCTCTTTCAGGGTCTTAACAAAATTGGGACCTAGTACCAATGCTGTTGCCAGAACAACAACAGCAATTACGATGGTCCATGGAGGTTTTAAAGTATGATATTCTTCTCTTCATAATCATTTATTCTAAAAACTTTTCCAAGGAAGTATCAGGAACAAAATAAGAAGTGAAAATAAATGAAAATAAAATTGATTAAATAGACTACAGTATTTAAGACCAGTACAAGATTCTATATTTCAGATAATGAGTGCCTTTTTCCGGGTGGATTTTTAAAATGTTTAGGAATGTTTTTAAAGTGAATGGGAACTAGGCTAAAGCCAGCTAATGATAATGTGCACTATGTATCCTCAGTCATTAAGTGCCTTTTTATAAATGTTATTAATGTTATCATTACTTGTTTGATAATATATTTCAATGGTGATTTATCTCTAGAGCAACGTTCTTCCACCATCAGCCTGGGCTGTAGTCAACCATAGAGTACACCCAGCACAAACTCTTCAACAGGTAAATAATGATTAGAACCATTGAACATTTGATGAGAAGAAGAAGGGCATTAATTACACAAATATCAAAGGTTTAGTGCTATAAAGGGGCATCTGCATGTTTGGTCCAAATAAGATATTTGGTATATTAAAAAAAAAATCAGGAATAGACAAGGACCCTATTAAAAAGTGATAATGCCTAATGATGAACAATTTCTATAATTGAGTACCATCTAAAAAAACCGTATGGCTATCTACAAGGGCTGAGGACTGGTAAAAAATTTCTAACTGATTTTCTTGAAATGGCAAAAATTAAGATAGCCTTTGTTGCACTAAACCTTCAATATAAGTTACATAAAGCCCTTGTGGCACTCCACAAAAATAATATTTAACACTATTAGCCCAGTCTATTCGAGGTAGAGCTCCCTCATGAATTATTTGGTTTGTGACATACTCCCTTTTATGCGTACTTATATGGGTCCTTTGAATAAAGATAACAAAAATAAACGGGTTAGAGGAAATACAAAATTCCTTTTACAAATTGTTGTTCAACCAATTCTGACACATAGTCTTTCAACAATGTTTGTAGCATGTTTCTAATCGCATATTTTATTAAGTACTGTGTAACTGTATTCCTGATTTGTATTGAGAGATCAGATTTGAGATTATTATATTGAATTATGTGTCTCTGAATATGTTAGATTGTTGTTGTAAATCATTTTTACCAAATGGCACAGACATGTAATAAACCGTTCATCTGACTATGGCAATTTCATCCCCTATGACAAGGTTGTGGACCATGATCGTTACATCATTGGTGATGATAGAGTGAAGATAACAGTGATAGAAGGCACCGAGCCATCCTTCATTTCGCCTTTTGATCAGGATGCTCACGGTTACCAGGTCGTCTCACATAGCTTGCGACAGGTCTTCACTCCGGTTCTTGTAGCGCCAGGTGAGTGTTTAATTAATCCTTTAGCAGTTCGAAGCTTGGTGTAACAAGGCAACTTACTTGATCTTCAAAGCTGCCTGCCGAAATGATGTTTTTAGATGTGATGAAACCAAGCCCCCCCAAAAAAACAAAAAAACAAAACAAAACAAAACAAAACAAAATTAATTAATTAAAAAATAAATGAATAAAAAACTTATAAAAAAACAAAACAAAACAAAACAAATCCAACTTGCTTTACTACAGCATTCTCAAGGATTTAGCTGAAAGGCATTTTTTGGGCTGTTTGAGGGTCTATGTGGTATGAGGGTTTTTTTTTTTATTGTGAATTTAATGCACCCAGTCCTTGCAACAAAAAAATCCACTGAAGTGTAAGGCTATATGTACAGTCTGTGTAAAAAAAAATGGTACACTCGGGGAAAAGATCATTTAGGTGTGAAATCTTTTGATATAATGTGTGTTTGTGGTACCAAATTAAAGGCAAAAGATTTTTCTTGCTGATGCGCTTTGTCTTGTATAATTTGCTTTTGTAAAACAAAAGTTGTGCTATTTAAAGTTTTGTGCGACGAGGAACAAATCGAAATTACGCACTTCTATTGTTCTGGAGCGCTGAATTCACGGTCATAATGCGAAATCGTACACAAAGGCATGGGACGGCGTGCGAAAAATTGATTTTTCTTGATTGTAGAAAATTAGTCATATCTCAAAAAATACTGCACCAAATGTGATGGAAAAAATTGCAGAAGAAAGAGTGATATTCCTGCTTTATGAAAATAACAAACAATACCACGTTGATATTAACCTTCACACTATAAAATTTTTTTTTTCAACTGTACCATTTTATTTGACACAGACTGTAGTCATGAAAACATCACAAAAATCAGCAATTGAAGCCCTCATGAGTATCCACACCTAGTCCAAAGTTTGAAAAATATCTGCTTACTGAGTAAATCTGCCAATATAGTGCATTATTATCCATACAGAGGATTTTTAGAGGCCAAATACAAGTGCTATTTTGTTGATGCACTTCATAAACTTGACCTACTTTACAAAGTTCGTTGAACTCCCCCAATATTGTGGCCTCGCTGCCCAATATCGAAAATATTGGGCAGCAAGAGGCGCCGGACATCCCAAAATGCCAGCTAACACCGCTTACAACTTCATTTATCTTAATTTCCTTTTGTTACGTCACATATCTACTCTCTAGCCCATGCCAGCCAGGCCAACGCGCTCAATGCCAATTGCCGCCCGCCACTTTATTATTGCTACGCGTTTTTAGCCAATGTTGTTTTTGTTCTTTGTTTTGTTCTATGTTTGTTTGTTTGCTTCTTTTCTTTGGCGGGGCCCAACATCTAACTTTTTTATCTGATTGGCCCGTATTTTTTTTTTTTTAAGGGACAGGGCCCCGTCTTTTTTTCCGCGGCCACTTTTTATGTGCCGCGCGCCCATTTTTTCTCAGAATAGAAAAAAAAATATAAATAAAGCAAAAAGAAAGAAATGAAAATGCAGAAGAATAAAAAATTATGGCGGCATTTTTTTCTTTGGCGGCGGCGCGCGCGGATCTTTTGGGGCACGTCCAGTTAATCATTTTTTTTTTTTTTTTTTTCTTTCTAATTTTTCCACAATGCGAATGTATTCCTATGCAAATTAAAATTAGTGCCCGCAGCGTCAGCGCGGCGCTGAGAATCCTATCAATGAATAAAAAATTGTTTGATTAAAAAAATATCGTGGCCGGGCGCGGAGCGCCCCGGCCCTACATTTAGTAAAATCCTCTGCTATAGCATACTTAATAAACAATATTAGCACTGCTCCTATTTTCGCGCTCAATACAAGCTGACTATATTTGCCACACTCCGCTTTTGCATAAAATATCTAGACTCGTCTTACGACTCGTCCAATATTTGTGCAAAGCTCGTCCAATATTCCTTGTATCAACCTCAAGGCCATCCAATATTCTATAAATATTTTACTAGTATTATGTTTTTTTGTTTAACTACCATCATTTGTTCTTTGAATCTTCTAGGTGTAATGATAGGGAATACGGATACGAGATTCTACTGGAACCTGACAAAGAATATCTACCGCTTCACTCCGACAATCGCCATGGGACCAAGGGACTTACAGCGTTTCCATGGCATCAATGAGAGGATATCTGTGAGCAACTATGAGAAAGCTGTGAATTTTTTTTATCATGTGATGCAAAATGCCGATGAGATGGCCGTCAGTTTACCACACAGTCATTCAGATGAACTATAGTTTCAAGATCTGGCTTTTGGGCTGCCGCAATTTGTTTAAAGGGATTTAGTAGCTTTCAAAAACAAGAGCAATTATATAAAGATTAATAAAATTATATTGTTCCAACAGTAAAAACAAACCAATGAAAGTTTCAGATCAAATGGAAGTCATTTACTACCATAAAACAGTGTAACAAACAATGCCAAGCATACAGCCGAACACCAGTACCCTCTGCTGATAGCTTACCAGGCCGCTAGGGACGGGGGACTATACAACAGGAAATGGGTGTATGGAAAAGCACATGGTTTTATAAACCATCCGGTGTTGGTTTATAAATTTTGAGTATGAAATCATTGATATCTCGAAGGTAAAGCAAGCAATTAGCTTGCAATTTTGAAGAGATACCAGACTGACCTAAGTGTTTATAATTATGTTGGTAAAATAAGCTAAATCAAATAAATGTGATTTGTCCCAGTTACAAGAGCTGTAATTGACAAATACTGGTTTAATCCTTATATGTTTCCATGAGGACAACTGATATTAAAATAATGGATTTGCCCTCATGTTTCAGTTTCTTGCAATTGCTGGGGTCACTTCTTAGTACATCTAATTGGCCCCAAATTGGGCAACTGAAAATACACATGATCTTGTCAGTTTGCCGCCCCTTTGAAAGAAGTGGGCAAATATATAGCAGAACAAGATGATTGGGCAACTTTTAAAAAATGCAATCTATTTAAAGATAATATGAAAATCACTGCCCTTTTTTGTTTAGATAAAGTAGCAATGCGATGATTACATCTTAAAATTACAACCCCACTATACAATTGCTTGGTCTATTATTGTCTCTTAAAATTTCCCCAAAAAATAATGGTCTATAAAATCTTTTGCCCAAGTTATATTGACAACAATGCTGCCCTTTGAAGGTGATTCAAAACTGGATGTTGTTGATTGACTTTATGATGATGATACTGCCAGTCACAGTTAAAAAGCTTGCCAGATAACTGAAATTATAATAGTAATAGTTTTGATTTGGTATTTGTTAGCATCATTTCCATAATTAATAACACATAAGACAGTGAGATGTCCATGCATGCACAACATAGTACAGTGTTCTTCTGTTATTACTAGGTGCTCATGACCATTTGTGGGCAATTCACAACATGTGTTTTATGCAAAGAGATAAATATTTTTATTTTGCGTAAGATTTCCAGGTTTCCAGGAAATTCAAGATATAAAATCTCTGAGTTGCTTCTCTACAACATGTGTTGGATGAAGACAATGAAACAATGTGTTCTTCAAAAAAATAAAGTATATGTGGAATTCTGTCCATAGATATATTGAGAGTTGTGTTCAAATTATATAGCAAAAAGTTAAGGTAGTGTCGTAATAAAAAAGTTTTCAAAGGTATAAATTGTTCATAACTGTATCCAATTTCAATAGAATTTTTGTTGACTTATTTTATTTTATCTGAGTTTTTATTCAAAAATTGCTTGAATTAAGGGCTATTTTTTCCTGATCTGTATATAACAAAACACAAGTTCTAATTGATTGATCTTTGAAAACCAAAATTAATGAAAACATTTTAATTCAGTTGAATGCTTTAAAACAGTTTAATGCAGCTAAGTAGCAAAGATTATCCAGACAAGTAATAATTATTTTCTATAAAAAGGAACTTGCTTAACAAAGAAGACTTTTTTCGTATCACATGCTTGCCATGTGAAAGAAAAATATGAATTTTGCACATGAATGATTTGTCCAACAATGAAGTGCTTGAAGTTGATATGACATCAAAATAATGTTTTTAAGAGTAAATTATATTTTTTAATGAAATATTATGTGCATATGTTTGATATGTGAAAAGGAAACTGAATCCTAAGAATGATAGTTTTTCTGTATGCTTCGCTTGTGGTTTTATAGTTTTTTTAGCCCCTTCACCTCGGGCATTAATCAGAGTTTGTATTTATGCAGACTGCGCAATACACTATTAAAATTTCTTTCAACTATTAAAAGATTATATTTTTAGTAAGAATGTTTTACTACCATTATAATGATTATCCCTTTCCTCCCCACAATTAATTTGTAGCAAATAAAGTAGTATAATTTTGGTCCTCTTGATTTCTGACGATACTAAGAAAGAGTATTATGTACATAAATAATGCAATACAAGTTTTATTGTTGTTTTTCAATTCTGTAGGCAGCAAGGAAATTGAAATTATTGATAGATGTAATGGTTATTTGTAAAATAGTTACTGTGGCAGGCAAAAGAAACTATGTGTGGTGGTCGACTTCTATTTGTAATTTGTGATTACAAATGTTTACTTGATGTGAGTGAAATACTAATAACAAAAGACTTTCAAAACCGCCCACTTCCCCACAACACAAACGACATACGAAAACAACACGAAAAAGAGAAAGGGGAGGAAAACAAGGTATGCTGGGAGTTGTTCAAACTGTGAGAATGCTAAATCAAAATTTACCCAAAACTTACTATAAAATGTTCGAGAAATAACCTTGTGAGGTTAGGCTACAGCAGTATTTATAGGTTGAAGTCCCACAGCAGTAGACATTGTTAACCCTATCAAGACCAAGGTATTTTGATGGTTCATAGGCCCAAGGGGGGGCACATTGTGCCCCCCCTCCATATTTTTTTTATTATTTGACCGATCACTTTCATATTTGGCATAACGATAGAGCAACTCAAGCTTTACAATTTGGTAAAACAAAAATTTCTCAAGGTCACCATATGGGGGCGCTATTTACAATTAAATAAAGAAATACATAGAAAAATGCACAGAATTCAAATTAAAACATTTTGACTCTCTTAAATCACAGTTTGATGATTGAGATTGGTTCAAACATGTTTTATGATTCATTCATTGTTTGTACATCTATTTAAAATGTCCAAAGTTGCCAAATGGGGGCGCTTTATTCTCTGAAATCAGAAAAATGCAATTTCGCCACTAGAGGGCGCTTCAGGTAATTAACTAAAATAATCTAATTGTACTAGTTTTTGTAATAATTCTCACTGTTTAGGTATGCAAAGGGATTATACAATAAGAAATAATCACATTTTGTGAATTTCAAGGGATAAACTAATTCAAAAGATTAGAAATGTGAAAAAATTGATATTTCAATATTTTCTTTTATATCTATTGTTTTGGAGCCATGTTGCACATGAAATGTAATAAAAACAAAAGGAGAAGAGTGGTATTCAGTTTAGAATGTTATTCCAATTCAATTTGAATAAAGAAACATCCATAATATTGTTTAAAACAATGGATATCTAAAATTATCAAAAAATGGAGAAACAGGGTTACCAATTTGTGGTTGCCATGGCAACACGGAATATCATACCCCCGCAAAATATGTATCAAAATGTTCGTGAATAAATTTTAGGAAAAGTCACCAAGATTGGTGGAAAAAGATCCAAGCGTATAGAAATGGCGTATAAAAGTTTGGTAGGGGGGGCACATTGTGCCCCCCCTTGGTCTTGATAGGGTTAAGAGCTTCTCCTACAGCCTCAGGACCGGGGCAGTGAGAACTAGTGCATATGTTTGATATGTGAAAAGGAAACTGAATCTAAGAATGTAGTTTTCTGTATGCTTCCTTGTGGTTTATAGTTTTTTTAGCCCCT
>CALNVZ010002100.1:33924492-33948687 GCA_940671915.1 Paracentrotus lividus | reverse complement strand
CATAGAAAAATGATAGAATAGAAGATGAAATAAGATTACAACAACACAAACGTATATATACGTAAGTGTCTGTGTGACTGTAGCATAAGGGAAATGATGGAGGTTGTAATTAGAGCAGGACTCCTGCAGCGGAGGAGGATCAATTAAATATTAATTATGATATCGTTAAAGGTGGTTTTTACTTGATGAAGGGTCATAATAGGTCGAGAAGTCTACTGGGATATATGCCAAAATAAAATACATTTATGTCGAGTCATTGACATGTTTGTTTGCTCCTTACAATCTTTATAGGAGATACGAATGTTATACATGCATAGGTTTAATATCAGCCATTCAATTGTGGAAGTTCGTCTATCAACATATTATGTAGCTTTTGTTGGCTCATCTAGCTGTCGTTGGCTCATTATGTATTTTGAATTTTTTGTAGACCACAATGCAATATAGGATGCGCAAAGCCTAGTCCCAAACTTTAATTTTAGTGCCAATTCATTAAGACATTCTTATTAATATACACTAATTATTTAAGTTTAACATGTGTTTACCATTTGACTTATTTGTCAAAAGTCTTTTATGTGTGAAACAACATTTTGATATGTTTCTAATTTGTGATTGCAAAGTTATCAATGTTCAAGTTAAATTTTGGCAGTCTTCATTGCAATTTGATGTAATTTTAATTAGGAAAACAAAACGTTAAATTCAACTTGTGGATAACTATGTGATAGCAGTTATGAAATGTATTTACAACATTGTGCATATGAATAAAGAATATCTATTATTGTTGATTGTTTTGAAAAAGATCAAGGTTTGACGTCCAATTTTGTTTTGCTTGTTTTGTTTTAATGCTTGTTTTAATGCCATACAAATATAATAGAATTATATTCCTCTTTTCATATTTCTATCCGCTCAGTTTCTAAATAGAAAAGAGAGGAGATAATCTGATCTTCCCCCTTTCTTTATAATATATTGTCTTTTGACCATAATACTCCCGGGGTATTTTGATCCTTGTCGTTCGGGGGGGGGGGCATGATGGCAGGCCCCCTTAAGATCTCGGCCAAGGATAACGCGATCACGGCGAAATTTTACACGATGGTAGAAAATGACGTAATCTACACGGTTGCATAGGTAAATTTCACTAAATTCATATATTTTATTTTATATGAATTAATTATGCTAATTTATTCATGAAATCATACTTTTTGCTGTAATTCACTAAATAAAGCTCCTAGAATGCTAATTTTTGGTGAAAATATTCTTTATAGCATTCCTAACAATTGTGAATGAAAAAAAAATCCGGGTACCAAGATCGATTTCTTGTGTATTTTATTATTTTTTTAATTTCTATTTTTTGACCTTTTGTTTTCTTTGTTTTTTGGTCAAAATTGATTGCAGAATCTTTTTGAAGCATTTTCATGCTAAAATAAATTAATTTTAGCCTAAGAAATTGAAAATGAATCATATTTTTGTTAATTACTTGAAAAAACTCTATTTGCTTTGACTTTGTACACAAAATCACGTTTTTGAGTTTTTTTGTTTTTTTTCTCTGACGGGTATTTTTGAAAATCGCGCAGTGTCGTAACCGTTTGCCCGATTTTCGCGAAAATGGTTTCAAAAGAGGCGCAAGACTTGAAAATAAAAAGTCAGTGAGCGGCGTGGTCAACAAATTTCGCGCGGCAGATTTATCGCGAAAAATGTCGAGGGGGGGGGCATTATGGCCCCCCTGGAGTATTAGGGTTAAGGTCAATATCAGTCCGTTTCTTTATCTTTCTCATTTAACTCTCATCTTCGCATTTCAAATGACTCAATTATTTTGACTTCTCAAGAGCTGAGAAATATATGATGACACACACAAAAACAAACAACAAACACAGACAACTTCTCAAACAGCAAATCGGTATTACAATCCACTCCTATTAAAATAAGGTACTTAGGACCAAGCCAATTACCCTGTTGAAATCGTTACTGAACACACAGGAGCACATGCACCTAAGTACATATTTCAAACTGGGCCGGGAGAAACGCCTCATTTTATCATGAGTAGACTGTATTTAAATACACAACATATTAGCCTTTAAGGGTTATATTCTCTGCCACGTTCCATTCTGTGCAAACTTTTTTTTGTTTGTAAAATAACAAGCAATTATATTTCAACTTTCAGTACAATACTTTAAAAACTGTAAAACCCATGGAAGGAGTCACTGTTAAAATGAGACATAAATAAAGTATAACTTACAAAATTCACTGCTCACACTCTCATCACTAAAAACATACTACACCTTGAGATATAGGACACAAGCACACGAGTTATTTTTCAAATGGTTGTTCCAACACTACATTGTTTTTAATACTGTCGCTTCAAGATCGACAGGTCAAGATATATTCCTACAAGATCAATCTGATGGAAATTTCATTCTTCAATGAACAATTCCAAGATTATCTTCAACTTTAGAGGTTTCTTATAAACATCAACAAAAAGTGAACAAAATTAAACATTTTAAATTCATCAAATAGATTATGAATAGTAGGTCTAGTCTTTGAATTCTCCACTGGATATTATTATGATCATTAATAAAAGTGAAATGAAAATTAAATTGGACTAATCATTAACAGCAATCCATTTTACATTAGCAATAATCAATTCTAATGAATCATTATTGGGAGGATCATATGCTAATACAGTGATCGTAAAGATATGTCCTTTATCTGTAAATTACAAGTATTCATACATAAGCTTGCATGTTTTATATAATACCAATTTAATATCAAATATTTCATGTAGCAAGACATAGGGACATATCACAGTATACCACTCTAAAATAGAGATAATACATCTTTCTTTGAATTTTGGGTAGAATTAGAGACATTGTCAATACCTGATATGCCTACCAATATGTGCAGTAACAATTATGTTGAATCATACCATGATACAAATACATTTAAAATGGCATTTAATTTATTCTGCATATATAATTGAGAATAATGATTTCTGTTCAACGGATCTGACAATATTGAGATATTCCGATGGATTTGGTTGTTGTAATGAAGTCCATTATTTATCAAATATTTTTATATGAAACAAACAAATAATGATAAACAGCTTGCAATAAATAGTGTACTCACTCAATACTAGAAAAGAAGGCATATTAATTAAACATAAAAAGAAAAAAATATTGTTGGCATGATATAAACTTCAATAATCTGCATAAAGTGAGTCGAGATGAGTTCACACTTGTAGAATACAACATAACATGAATGCAATAAGCCCTTAATTTTTTTGTTGTTATCTTATTGAAAATATTCCTTTAACAAACAACATCTGACAAAATTCTCTCTGTATAGCTACTGAAATATGTCATTATTTTCTTTACTGTACACAGTACTGTACACATATGCATGCTTGTAACAAAACTTATCTATACCTCTCTTTGTACACATGAGCAATGAAAAGTAATTGCCTCAAAATGTTTTCTTTATGCTTGCTAGGACCACTGCACTTTCATTATGCATAAAAACTACATGAATTTATTGATATGATAATGATCTAGAATGTCCTACAGGGTTTCTCTATGAACAAAAAAATTATTTCACTAATATTTAATAATGGCATGGGATTGAAATATCATTTTGACTTATGAAAGGGGAAAAAAAGAAGAAGAAGAGGTGGGCTAATCATAAACTAATTACTTCATAGTCCTTGATTATCAAATAAATCTATTTCTCATTGTCATACTGAAATTAACACAACTCACATGTAATAAATCAATAAATCATAAATCATTTCTTCTCTTCGGCTCCAATTTCTAACTTTTCTGTGCCTTTTTGTCCTCTGTTCATGACAAATCAGACCACATATAATAAATTTAACATTCTGTAAAGTAAACCAATATTTACCCAAAGTCGCATTGCGACACTCAAGCCATCTTGCCTAATAATAGACATGATTGTAGTTTAATCTCTCTCACAAATATGACCAGGACTATTACATAATGAACCTGACCCCGTCATTAAGTTTAGATTCATCTTAGTTAAAATTGAAAGGTTTATTTTCTCTGCTATGTCATCAAGTTGTGATCCCCCCTTTTTTTTCTTGAAGAAAATGTTTCTGATGAATCTATATTTAATGAATGATCAAGAAAGCAAAACCTTTTGAAGTGCAGTCGGCAGGGCAGCTTGCACTACATGTCACCAACTTGAATCAAGCAAATTAAGGTTTTGACGTCCATGCTTAAAAGCAAAAAGAAGATTATCTCCAAAACCTTATGGTCAGAGCCTAAATACAGAAATTATCACTATTGTCAGATCTAACAGTCTGGAAAATTGTAGAGGTTGTAATTTTATTAAGGAATAGATTGGAGACCCAATAAGTCAGTATTGCACCAAAACCTTGCGATAAAAACAAATTTACCAGATCCACTAAATCCCTATAACAGTCTTCAAACTTTCCAGAGATGATACATAAGCCAACACAAATTCTGCATCAAACCCTATAAAAGAAAATCAACTTATAAACAGTGGATTGTTTTTATACAACTCGTAATGAAGTATGAATAGAGAATATGATTAAACCTAAAATGATAGCTTCTATAAATACACAAGGTCGATGTTTTCTCTAGAATGTAGTGTTATATGATATAGAGATAAACCATGCAGTTATATACTCGCTAGACTATGAAACTCTAGTTCTCATTTGTAGGCACCAAAAAATGTCTTCTCTCCACTCTACCAGAATGATTATTTACACGAGACATCAGAACAGTATATATAGATCATTCTTAAAACAGAAGGCAACATAATGCAATAAGTTAAAGAGATAAATGACTGGGTCGTATGAATCCAAATCGATTTTGCAAAACCTATTTCTTTCCCATTGCTTAATACAGACATCATGAATATTCCGAACATGGAAATTTAGCCTACTGAAACTGCATTGGAATAGGTTATTGCAAAAGGATCACACGCAAACACATTAATATAGTGACATATTCTATATACAATATTTGGGATGGATTCTGTCAAACTTTTTACAGAGTATAAAAAAATTCTCACGATCATACCTCAATTTCATCCACTCTTCGACTTTCCTTTACACAATATTCAAAGAATCTATTGGCAATAGCTCATCATAAACTAGTTAAGAAGGCATGTTTTTTTTTTGTATCAATCATTTCATTTTTCAAATATATAAATTCAATCAAAATTAAACTTTTCATATACAAGTCTAGGACAAGAGATATAGGGGGTAAAATACAGTGAAACAAATATGTATCTATTACAATAGTACTACCAGTGATCAGAATGGCTAGAACAAACAAGATACAATCTCCAAATGTTGGTGTCCTATTTCAATCATGTATAGACTTGAAATAAAATCTGACAATGTACTTTCTGACTTTCTGCAATACAAGTAGGATTCTAGACAGTCAAACACACTAACCCAACCAAAGGTTTGAGTCTAGTTCTCAAACTGACTGCCACTTTCACAGTATATAAAGCTTATGCCCTTTTGGCTACTCTAGTTCTCATTTGTCACAGGCCTCTTCTATTCGTTGCTTCAGAGGTAAAAGGGAAAGGTCGTCACAGACTATTCATCAGTCCCTTGCTAACACTCTTTTAGACCAATGAAATAATTATGACATTCCTTCGAAATATTATACACCATCATCTAAACCCTCTCAGATTTGATTGAGGCAGAAAAGACAGTTACATATTTCATGTGTAGGATCACAGGATGAAATGTCTTAAAATTTGACAAATGAAATCAGGGATTGTGATGATACAACCATTTCTTGTCATTTACTGGTGGCTAGCCACACATCACACTGGTTCAAATCTAGCTGTACAAAGTTCTTTGGGAATAATCAACCAGCTGAATAATTACTTGACTTGATCTGTTTTAGGTAAACTTTCATAAGCTGGATCTGCTGGCTTTCTTAAACTTCTTGTCGTAGACAATGCTACTGAGGTACAATGGCCTAAAGATCCTCCTATTCTTCATAGTTCAGCAACACCAAAGTTACACAAACTGATAATTATACACCCAGTAACTTTCAATTTCCAAAGTAGGCATAGGAAAAGCAATTGAAAAGCTGGATACTACAACCAGCCCGATACCTAGACCAACATATGTACGGATAGTACAAATCTACCTGAACCAATTTGCAACATAAATAGTCCTGCAAATTCTCTTGATCAATGGATTTCCAAAGTCTATGCTGTTGATTTAAGACCGGAGTAACTTCTAACTTTCTGATTAGGAAAAGGAATATCAATCGACAAGCTGACTAAATATATCAATCAACTTTTCCAAGGACCATACTGTACTTACACATATTAAACAGTACAGGGTTTAATTGTGGAAGCTCAGCACACAGAAAATACACAGAAATATAAAACGATAATTGTTTTCAGTCATTCATGTATACAACCACACAGCAGTTCCTCACATAAAGTTGTACTGATTACCTAAAAATAGATAAACATTGTATATAAATATATATATATATATATACAGTTGAGGCCAAAAGTTTACATACACCTGATACAAAAACATATAACTAATATTTTTACCACCATAAGAACATTGGGCATCATTTATTTTGATGAAGATGGTAGGGTATGGTATTTACTTCGTTTTCAGAGAGTATGATTTGATTCAAGATATTTAGAAACATATATATGGTTGATCTTCCTTCAGTTTGGATAAATTCAATGGGCCAAAAGTTTACATACACTAACCAAAATTGGTGATGATTCTGCCTGTATTTTGCTTTATTTTTCACTTTTTTCACTTGTTGAAGCTGTCAACGAGCTTTCTATATACTTCTCCTGAGATTATTGTCCATTCCTCCAGTAAGATTGCAACTATTCAGTCCCATTTACAAGTTTCTGTGGGCGAATACAATATTTTGGGGTCTGCCCATATGGTTTGTACAGGGATCTGGTCTAAACATGTGTCAACCCCTCCTTAATCCTCCTTTTCTCTGTTTACCCACTCTAAAAACTAATCTCAATGGATGTCTGGGTTATTATGATGATTAAAGACTCAATTCTAATATAGTTCCAACTTTCAGGCTGGCATATTGATATGATGCTACATGCTCCAACATCACACAACACGAACAATGTATAAACCACAATGATATTAGCCGTATTGATCGTAAAATGTGATGTTGGAGTATGTAGCATCATGTCAATATGCCAGCCTTCATGTTGGAACCATATTAAATTGAGTCTTTAATCGCCACAATAATCTAGACATCCATTTAGATTAGTTTTTAGAGTGGGTAAACAGAGAAAAGGAGGATATCTTGAATTAATGCATACTCTCTGAAAACAAAGTAGATATGATACCTAACCATATTCATCAAAATAAATGATGGCCAATGTTCTTAGGAGGGTAAAAAATGTATTTATTCGTTTTCTTACCAGGTGTATGTAAACTTTTGGCCTCAACTGTATATTAGCCAGTTTCCTAACCTTCTTGCAAATCAATTATTTTTTGGTTCTCTATGAATTTATTCTATTTATTTTTATTGTATTATTTTTGGGAATGTTTGGATGCAATTTGTTCTTTGCATTTTTCTCTGGATATGAAGATGGAAATATAGCACTAAAAAACAATGGATGCAAGAATGAATTCCACAGTCAGTCATTGAAAACCTAGCAGTCATTTAGGTTATCCTTTGATACATAACCAAACAATCATTGGATTATTGCTTGTAAAACAGAAACATAATTCACAGTACATAAACAATTCTATAGATCCCTCATAGCAAAGTTGACTACGGTAACTGTCCACAAACATTGGGGCTAAAGAATGCGCGAGGGTAGAATTTGAACAAGAGATGAGCTGACTGATTGAATATGACATAGAAGAAAATATGAGAGAAGACGAATGAAAAAACCTGTGAGGACAGCGATGGAAAAAGAAGGTATGGGTGAGGAAATTTTTAGAAAAGGATCGTTGAAAGGGTAGCAGATTAAATACATCAGCAATAGTTCCAAGTCTTATATGCTGGTTTTTGAGTATTAAATATCCATACCATGTGCTATTTTTCATGTACTGTAGGGCCATAAAGATCACAGTCCCATGTGCTGATTTTTACGTATTGAACACCCATGATTTACCCTATGATCGATGAGCCAATCCCTGGGTATGTTCACATGTATTAAAATCCTTATCACCTTACTAAAGAAACTGCTGTCTCCTGGTTTGCACAAATGCTGACGCAAAAAAGAAAACCACAGTTTGAACACTGGAAGGAAAAAAAAAACGCTAATTGATCTGAGGTTGTACGGTTTCACACAACGACTACGAGGATAACACGAAACAAAATGGCGGCGGTGGTTTGAGAAGATGACTTTCATCATGAGTAGAGCCAGGGATGTGTTAGGCTTTCCTTAGCCGTGGCACGTTTGGTTGGATCAAACTCCAGCATGGGGTGAAGGAAGCTGGCAAACTCCTCGGCCTCTTCCTTGGGCCACTCGTACTTCTCCGTCAGGACGTGGTACAGACTCCATGGCTTCAGCTTCTGGATATTCCTCAGTTCACCTGAACAAGAGGGTAAGATTACAATAAAATGGATATTCATTTCTTGTGTGCACATTGCACATATTAAAGCACATTCTTAAGGATTTCCAATGAGGCAAATACCTGTAATTTCATGTTGACCTCTGTGACCCTTGATAATTGTACTCCAAAATCTAATCAGTTCGCCTTCCTAGTGATACATACTATACCCAAGTTTGAAGGTCATATCTTTAGAGGTTCTTGAGATATTGCGATAACAAGCAAACGGGATATAAACATGGACGGACAACCCCAAGACATAATCCCGCTGGCACCAACTTTGGTGGTGGCGGAATTCTAAACACGATACAATACAATACAATTTCCTACTAGACCCAAATTTATGGGGTTTTAAGGCATTTTAATAGGTATATTAAGGCAATATGAAAATACCTTCTTCACTACATCACTGATAATAAATTATTGACACATACAAAAAGAAACAAACCTTTCTTATTGAAGAAGTCCCTTGAGTATTTTCCACTGAGGGCCACATGCTTAGGTATATGACCAACCAATTCAATGATATGAGCTATGTGATCTGAAAGAAAAGAAATATGAAACACATTTTTAACAAGTGATCAAAGATAAATAATCAGTTTTACTTCAAATTCTGTAAATAGTACCAGAGCAAGACCATCCTAATCTCTCGTTGTGTCTATTCTTTCTGGTTCTTTCTCCAAATAAATGTTTCTTTAACAATGAATATCAATGAATGAATAAGCAAATTATAAGATTGAAATAACAAGGAGTTTTACAAGAAATTTTTAGCACCGACAAAGGTTAGGAAAGTGTTGATGCAAGGTTATTATCAGACTTAGTGTACAAATCAGCCATACAGCAATTATTCCTGGAGAATTAGCCATATAATCTGGTTAACCAATAGCTGTTACCATCATTTTACTACTGTTTTTCATTATTTACGAAATGGCAATATGATTCCATTCATATTGCAGTATGGAACGACATCACTGATAAGAACTAAGCCCTATCCATCTCAATTAAAAGGCAATAACATTATTGGTAATGTGAAGAATTTATAATCAACACTTTCAAGTACGAACATGTAATTTCATTAAAAATAAATCCTATTTTGTACAAAGGATGTAAGTATGAAAAGATTGTTGCTGATTTGAGGAGGAAAGAGGATGCATTGTCTGGTATTGAGCATGGAAGTAATGTATTTCTTACCTTCATCCCTAGAGTAGTTTTCTCCTGAGTGAGGTTCAAACAAGTAGTCTCCACATGCAAGCTCAAAGGCCTGTAGAAAAAGAGATGGTAGAACACAATCATTCACCTTGTACGAAGTAACAGGTGTGGTCTTTACTGGATAATATGTTCAGCATAGGGACTGTCATCAAAAATCAATTTGGACCATATATCATATTCCACATACTAAGAATGTTGCAACAGGATTGGTCAAAAGTCAATCACATGATAAATTGTAGTTTTCCCATCATCAGTCATCACTCGCATTGATAGTACTTTTGAGTTTCGCTGATTACTTCAGCTCCCCATAGAGCATGTAGAGCCATAATGCTTTATCAATTATTTTTAGGATGCACAAAAAAAAAAGTGCATATAATTTTTCTATCACATGCAGTGACAGATAAATTCCTTTGTGACGTAACTATTCATTTTAAAAATCTTTTGTTCAGCCCATTTGAGCTAGGCCTACGCGCGCTAAATAAATTGCGCACACTTTATTTGTACGCATTTATTTTACACGCGCAGGCATCAATGACTTGAATGGATTTTCTTTTTACGGATCTAAATATGAAAATATGAATGCTGGGAAGAATAATCTTACCCCGCCCCTACGGTAAATGAAAATGGGAAAAAATTCTTACAAGCAAAACGGCCCTGAGCTAGCTAGCAGTGATTCTAGTGCACAACTATAGCAGGAATGCGCATTAAATCAGTACGCCTCTACAGCTCATGCAAGCCTATTATGACGTCACAAAAGAAAAGAAACAAAATTAATTAGATCATTTATAAAAAAATTGTAATTTCCTTTGATTGCACTGCACAAGTAAATCTTAATTGCGCAGCCATTTACCCAGCATAAGGAATTGAATCATATTGTGACGTCACCTAACCGTGAAACGGTACATTTAGGACAGTACTTGTGAAATGGTACAAATGTTACTCATTCAGCCTCCCAATTGCTTGTGTACAACAAGCCAAGTAGGCGTTGGACAATATCCATTGTATGAACAGGTTTGTATTTTTCTCAAATTTATATAATGAATATATTTCTGTGCCCTGTAACATAAAGAAACACCCATTCTGACAACAAGGACCCTGATTGGTAACTACATATGTATCAATATGCAACTGAAAAAAATCTTTATGTTACAGGGTACAGATCCGATACCGCATCATCATAACAATAAGTCACAAACATGGCTGATGATAATGCTGATGATGCTAAAGTGATGATGACTATGATGATGATGATGATAGTGATGATGATGATGATGATGATAGTGATAATGATGCTAAAGTGATGATGATTATGATAATGATGATAGTGATAATGATGATGATAGTGATGACCATGATAGTGATGATGATGATGATGATGATAGTGATGATGATGATAATGATGGTGGTGATGATGGTGGTGATGACGATAATGATGGTGATGATAATGATGGTGATGTTGATGATAATGATGGTGGGCATAGTGGTGATGATGATGATGTTTGTGGTTGTGGTATTGCTGGTGCTGAAGATAATAGTAATGAGGATGATAACCCCGACAATAATGATGATTTGTCCATAAATTGAATATATGATTATGATTTCTGTCTGTTTGTGGTTTCATGTGATTTATTCTGGTAGCATGAATCTTTAATCCAAGATTGCTGTTTGTGTAATGAACATGATGTCATCACCAAACTGTCACATAAACAAATGACAAGATTCCTGTCAACTGTAGAGATCACATTAAAGAACAACCACAAAGGAACACAAAATGAGCCTTGTACATTACTAACCGAGATAAATCACTCTTTATTATAATAATCAAACTAATCTTAAGTATTGCACATGGATCACTGTCCTCAGAGATCTTACTCACCATACAAGCTGTACTCCATATATCTGCTGCTGTATCATACCCTGCTCCAATCAATACTTCAAGAGCTCTGTACTGCCTTGTTTGAATGTCCTCAGTAAAGTGATGGTGCTATACAGGTAAGACACACATTACTGTCACTAATCATTTGAAACTTTTCTCATCAGTTGAAGCTAAATTCTAAAAAAAAGCCCAGAGAACAGTAACACAATCACCCCATACCCTAGAAATGAAATTTGTACACAATCAGTTTTTCTTTGTTTTTGCTTCTTTTTGTCTGTAAAAGATGGCCAAACAAGATATAGATGACAGGAAAAAAAAAGAATAAAGTTTACAAATCTTTTCAAATTTCCCTTGCATTCTCTTGGAAAGATTTAATAAATTGACTTATGCCAAAGTATTTTCTTCTGTGTAATCACATACAGGTATTAAAACATTGGTTATCTACATTGAAAACCCTTAAAGATTATTTTTAGAGACCAGTTTATTCAAATTTTTCCACTACGGAAGGTCATATCCATCAAAACCAACATCTGATAAACAAACATTGGACACTAACATCTACGGACTTAGCAAATAGCCTTGTATCCTTTTTTTCACAGTTTGCAGTCAGCCAGCCATAAAAGAGCCTATTTATATCTGTGTAGTA
Organism: Paracentrotus lividus; assembly: GCA_940671915.1. NCBI lineage: Eukaryota > Metazoa > Echinodermata > Echinoidea > Camarodonta > Echinidae > Paracentrotus > Paracentrotus lividus. The sequence goes on along the minus strand of CALNVZ010002100.1, from coordinate 33,936,390 downwards.
TTAACCTTGAGATATGGTAGTCTACCACTCTCTAAATTATCATGGCCCGGAAAAATCTCAGTCAATCGGGTCTACAATGATTACTCTCTTTGCATAGTCTTTGACTTGCCTTAACAGATGAATAGGATCAGTAAATGCTTGGGGGTGAGTATAGAATTGGTCCTATTATCAAAATCTACCCCAGTGGTGTATATGATCTTCGGTCAAATGGCGACAAATTAGAAAAGTCATGAAGAATTATGTGATATTTAAGATACTTATTCTACAGTATAATATCTGGACATTATATCTTTCTAGTTCTAACAATGATGGAGAACCACCCTTCGAACAATTTTTAAATTGATGGTTGTCCGATATGGCCTATAGCCAATAGAAATCAAAGTACTGTCAACATAAAATATTTTGTAAGAAAAAGAGTTCACCCATTTACCTTTAAGATAACAAAATCCTTAAAGTTGTTTTACAAGAAATTACAAAAATTTGAGTGCATCATCATTGTTGTTGGTAGCTTTGAGGAAGCAAATTAAACCAATCCTGAAATGATTGTGTATACAGTTATTATGTCAGAATGAATTTGTTGTAGATATGTACTAGATTAGTGGATATAGAAGGAGATTCTTACCGTCCAGCATGCATTGCCGAGGTCAGCCAACTTGATCGGTAGTTCACCCTCCTTCTTCTCAGGGGTTGATTCACCTTCAACAAAATCTAGGGGAAAAAAAAACAATATCAATAATAGTTGTGCCTTTTGTCTGAGGATACCAAGTGCTTCTAATACTATCTTGCATAAGCTTAGCTACCATGATATGGCACTCAGGACAAAGGATTCGAACCAGTTTACCACCCCAATGTCTACTGTGGTAGATTTTAGATCTTGCCGAAAAGGCATTGATACCATAGTAGGGACTTGAACCCTATACATTATGATCCACAATTAGGCGACTTCTTAATGAGACCACCACACCTCTATTTACCCTAAATTTATATAATGGCAATATTGTTTAATTCTTGTGTCACACAAATTACATCATGATAGTTTCTTTTTGTGCTTCCAAATACTTTTGAAATTGTTTAAATAGTATTACATGGCATCCGTCATACTTTTTCAATTATGATTTTCCAAGTTATGATTCACTGGATTATAACACATTTATATGGTATTTTTCTGTAATAGACCATTGTCTTGTTCATTGATCTATTTTATGAACATTATTCATAACATCCATCATCTCGCTTCACTAATACCATAGTAATAACCAGTCAAGCATTGTTCTTGTACCTCTCTGCACTGGACACAGGGATGGGTACATTTTTTTTTTCAGGTGAACAAGAGCGACAAGGTAAGTGTACTCTTGCAACAGCCATGTCAAAGTGCCAGATATTGCACAAGTTGATAGCAGCCTGACAAAGACCGAGGGACACATGCATGGAAAACTTGACTGGTTATGATCTTGGCATATACAGTGCATCTCACACAAAGAGTGTGACAGCCTCATATCAAGATTGTAAAACTAAGGAGACATTAATTTTTATTTCATGTAAGGGAGTAACTCATTTTCTATCCAGTGATACCAAACTTACACCTGTTCTGTCTTGGATGACTGAACACTTGAGCTTTTAAAAATCTGTCTAAATCACCTTGCACCAATCCTGGCTTTCTGATCATTCATTCATTGTTTGAGGTCACCTTCCCATGTCCATTCACAAGAGACAAAAGGTTACTACTGAAATGCAAGGGTTTCTTTTGCCCAAACTTGGTACAAGGCCTTTGACAAATGTTTTTTTTAAAAGACCAAGTTCATCAGTCATCCATCACAGCACGGGTATAAATTTGGTATCACTGAACAGGATATAAGTTAGTCTTTAACATGAAATAAATATTAAATTCACAGAAATTATACAATCTTAATATGAAGCTCTCAAAATATGGTTTACTTTTTTTCTGGGACACACTGTACCACCTAAGCTTCTCTCCTCACCTTTATTGCTATCAGCCGGGCTTGTAGCAGCACTTACACTCTCCTCCGTCTCTTCCCCCTTCACGCCTCCATCCACATTATTCTTCACCTCAAAACTTTCCAATTCTTCCCACTTGCGATCAATCTCCTTTCTCCTATTGTCTTCGCTGCTCCCTTCTCGGAGGGCCTCTTCCTTACTAGCGTCTCCTGTTGGGCTATTCTCGGGGCTCATCCCCCCATTGAGCCTGGAGTCGGCTCCGACGGAATTCAGTTCAATATCCTTGTTTTCCTGGGCATTGTCTGATGGTTTATTGTCCACTGTTGTGTGATTTCCATTCTCTTTGGCTCCATTGTTTAGAGTCTCTTTGTCTTTGCTCTCAGCAGAGTTCTCAGAAATGGTATTTTCATTGGGATCATTGGCTTTGTTTTCAGTCCTCTCTGTGTTTGCAGCTGCAGTTGATTAGGATAGATAATGACATGTGAATATTTCATGTGCATTCAACTATATATGGAAATTTACAAATCATACATCACATTGCTTCTCTGAAAGCTATTAACTCAACATAGTTTTAATAAGATTTTTATAGCATTTTAGACTGAAAACAAACATTTCGAGGTCATTTTACAACATTCATCAACATTTATACATTCAATCTTTTGCAAGAATTTCATAATCACAGATATATTAAAAACATTGAGGCGATGCAATTACTTCTCAGAATAGAAGAGGGTACGTCATTTATTTTAGTATTGAAAGTACAAGAAACAGAATTAATAGATATATAATGTTCATTGAAATTGACAGCAAACCGTTCAATGCAGAACGATGATAGAGTATGGAATTATGCAGATTACAATTATTTTCTCACCATTTTTGAGACTTTCTTTGGTAGGTGTAGAGGAGGCGGAGTCGAGTCCATTCTCCTTGACGTCTGGTGGGAGCTTTGGTTTAAGAGGCAGATCAACCTCTCCATTCTCCTCTGCATACCCGTTACAAAGCTCCATCTCCTTCCTACCAGGTCCATCTCCTTTCTCATTCACCGGTGATGGTATCCTCTCAGCTGCATCCTCAAAGACATCCACATCATCATCGCCATGACAACCACTGGTCTCGTTTCCGTTTGCTGCATTGGCACTGATAGCGACTGCTGGGAGAGAAGGAGGAATATGCCAACATGCAACACTCAGGGTTGTAATTATTTCAATATTTATATTAATAGACAAGTAATTTTATTCATTTATCTCAAACGGTAGAAACCATGCATGTCTATTTAACATCCCAACGGCGTAAAATTCCTTTACATTTATTACATGTTTCCAATTAAGAGGGAAGAGCAAATAAAATCAAAATACCCTTCCTCCTGTGGGTGTTTCACAAAGAATTAAGTAGATCTAGAGTCTCACATTTCTAGTAGCGGGTGATATATTATGCATCACCTCATTGGTCAGATGATGCTCAGGGGATGCCCGCTGTTGAGAAGTCTACCAATATTGCGCTTTAAATACAGGATGAACTTAGAGTTGAAGTGTGACTCTTAGTCCTGCTTAGGCTCTCTGTGAACCCCCCCCCCCCCCCCACCCTGCAAAATGATGAGGATTGACAGGCAAATTACTACAATAGATTTCCACTGTAATTTTATGGAATGTATGACATCTGCTCCGGCAGATTTTTTAGCAGTCAATCCTAAAATCTAATCCAATGTCCAACATCATACACTGGCCCTGTAACACAATGTTTTACGATCAATTCCAAATTGTGGAAAAACAATTCTGGTTGGTAACTGGACAGTCTTTTGAACAAAAAGCACATGCAACAATGATCTTAAAAGGAAATTGCCATTTTGCGATCAAATCAGGCATGAGACAGAGAAATTTTTAAAAAAGAGGAAAAAAAATTGCTACTTGTGAGGGGAGCGGAGCGACCGAACTTCCTGGGGTGGGTTCGGGAGGGGGTTCCCCTCCCGCAGAAAATTTTGCAATATTAGATAGAAAATTCACGATTTCTTTGGCTGCAACTTCGTCAAATCAACACAGTGAGAGTGGAAAATATTTCCAGAATACACAATGAAAATACCGCCGAAATCACCTCCGCTATGAACATGCAAAAAAAAAAAAAAAAAAAAAATTTTTTTTGGTTTTTTTTTTGTTGGAATTTCAAAATCCGCGGAAATCCGCGGATCCGCGGAGAAAAATCATGCCTGGTCAAATGCAAACCTATGTGTTAGGGAGCCATGGACTCAATGTTATAACCAAGCCTAAACCTAACATAAAACCCTTTCACATGCCAAAACCCTCCCCTACATATGAGATGCAATAAAAGCCTGGAGCAACTGCTTGAAGGAATTGTCGGAGCACCCCATGACAAAGACTACCACACTCATTACCTGGTTGTTCCTCCTCTGGACTGGATTTCTCTGATGACCTCTCAGGTGATTTTGACTTCATCCTGGATTCTTCCTCCTCCTCCACCTCTTCTAGTACTTCTGTCATCTTGTCTTCTGATGCTCTCAGGGACTGGTTGCCATTGTTGCTTTGGTTCTGTGGTGCGTCCGGAGACTCAACGCCATCACCGGCTTCCTGGTCGGCATCAGGTTCAGTGGTTTCTAAGAGAATACAGCCGGGCAAGGTTGAGAAGGTTAGATGAAATGGTACAGAAAGCATTACTTATTAATACAGATATACACATCGCCTCAAATCTCATTTTCAAGTGTTTTTCCAGGAGACTTCTTCATCAATATGTGAACTATTAACAATAGTAGTTGGACTTACAAAGCTATTTTTCTAGACATCACAACTTGCAAATAAGTATTCTAGTGTTAGCTACATGTACCATGATAAGGTAAAGTAGCAATCAAGAAATGTCTTCCCACCAAGATCCCATTCACCAGATGATAGGTCGAGTTTTGGAAATATAGATCATGACTTGTCAAAGGTCATTGATATTGTGATAGGGGGATTTAAACCATGCACCTTTTCATTGACAGTTCAGTGACTTATCCACAAGACACCTAAATCTTATTCATGGACACATAACATTATCGAATGCATACCTTGTCAGGTGACGAGCAGCTGTACTACAAAATCCTTTGTTGCATTCACTCTCCCAAAGTGAGACTTGAGCCAATACTGTGCTGTGTTCCAATTGGTACACAATCCTTGTTCCGTTTGTTTCTTTCTTAATTTGTCTTGTGGTACATATACTTAAGTGGAGGAAGAAAATCATTCCCTAATGCTAACTTTAAGCCATGTTCCTGATAGTTACGATAGCATACCCAAAACGTTGTGCAGCATGTTAGACATGCAGGTTACCACGGACGCTTCCTCCAAGCCTGTTTTGTTACGTTCACCCAATTTTACTGCCACCTACGTTTTGTGAATGGTGGTCACAAATGTGCTTGATGTGGCTGTCTAGAACATAACGTAAACATATCATTACCTGAGAGTCTCCTGGTCTTTTCCTGGTCAATCTCCTGGAGCTGTTGCTGCTGTTTCTCCAGAAGTGCCAGTTGTTTCTTCTGCTTCTTCTTCATCTTCCTTTTCTTGTTCTTGGACATCTTTTCCTGAGGTTTCTTCTCTGTTGGGGCAGTACTCACTGAAAAGGCACAATATTTCACAGGTTAGATTTGAAACTTCTCCAGTTGTCAATTACTCAAATGAAAATTGAATTCCACAACACACAATAAGAAATACAAAAGAAAAGAACGTTCCCAACAAATTGTTGTCTTAATTCGGGCCTTTATATATATATAATAATGTTCAGCATTACAATACAGTTCATAAAAATAAAGAGAAAGATTAGAATTTGTTGGTGATACATGTAGTTTATTCCAATACTGTAGTTTAATTTGGATTAATCTACATGTATCTATTTCAAGATATTTCTACAATTTTAACATGACTAGAAATAAGTATTGCCTTAGCAAAATATTATTATCCTTTGTTGATTTTATTACTAATTTATATCTAATCATTATATCATTATAATTATAATCATTATCAATACAATGGTCATCTGCCTCATCAATTTCATCATCTACATCATCATCATCATCATAATCAACCTCATCATCATCATCATCATCATCATCGTCGTCGTCATCATCACCATCATCATCATCAACAACAGCCTACTCATCATCATCAACATAATCGACCTCATCATCGTCATCATCATCATCATCATCATCATCATCATCATCACTACCATCCTCCTCCTCCTCATCATCATCCTCCTTATAAATTCCTGCAGTGTGTACTGACCTGAAGACACTGGAGGCTTTGCCTTGCCTTTCATCCATTCCTTAGCCTCACTGGCTAGCCTTCTAATGGTTTCCTCGTCCACACACAGTAAGATGTTCTCAGGTTTGATGTCCGTGTGAATGATCTTACACTTTGTATGTAAGTAATCAAGACCCTCCAGTACCTGTCAAAACAAAATTATTTCTTTTATTTATTTAATGTCCCAACATTTACTCCACCTTGAGGAGGGGGGGGGGGGCTTAATCTTCCTTTGTCAATCTAGACATTCATGAGGATCCAAAGAAAATCAATGAGAATCATATCAGATACGATGATTTCTTCATCCATACATAGGAAGATTTTCTCAGTTTCTATGTCAATGTGAATAATCTTATACTTCACATGTAACTAATCAAGACCCTCCAAAACCAGTCCAAATGACTATTTAAAGCAATTTACTCTTTCTTTGGGGAGGGGGTTATACAGTAAAAAATAACTTTCACTAACACTAAAATTAATATCTTTGTCACAAGTTTTCAATAATGAAAATATACATTGGTGGAACCCATATTTCAGTGTATAGGATTGTGTGGATAATTAACAAACATCACTATTCTACAATTTACTTTCAGAGCCTCAAATCAATCCATGAAACAAATCTTAAACGAACTGTATATCATTTCCAATAATACTTGGCATTCCACAGCTTAATTGAATGCTAGTCTGCACATGCATCACATTGCCACATCAGCTTTGCATTATTAGATCACCAAAGTTCACACATCACATGTGTTTCATGTGAGCTCTGTTTTTTAATTTACATGCAAATTAACTTGTGTGCTTGAAATAACAGCTTGGAATCTTGCCCCCCTCAACTTTTTAACATCTAATTGGAAATTTCCGAATACATACCTGTCTAATGATGCTCTTGACCTGTTTGATGGGTAGTCCCATGTACTTAGATTGGATGATGGGTTTCAGAAGATTATTACCCAGCACTTCAAAAACCATACACACATCTGATATATTCATGAAAGAATTAAGGATAAAATTTTCCAAGACAAATGTGACATCCTCCATTGCTTAAAAAGTCTAAGTAAAATAATATAAAAAAACTAGATGAATCTTCGACCGCGCACGGTCGGAAGGCATGCCTCCGTATTGCCACATCGGAAAAAAAAGGCATGCGCATGTTGAGTATTTTACATCCATTTATATACCATGACATCTTTGAGAATTGACCCGCAATCTATTACAGTTGTATCATCAGAATTATTTCCAACTCAAGGAAGCATGGCTACTGATGTAATAAAAAGGTAAACATGTTTAAGTGATCTGTCAAAGGTCCTTCAAAATTGCACAAACGAGTCATTACATATAATAACCAGTGACCTTTGATGTCCTGACCTCAAAAATCTAATCAGTTCATCTTTCCTCCACATGACCCAAGTTGAAGTTGATCCATAAAACGGTTCAGAAGTTACAGCAAGAACGTGCCATTTCATGTATACAATGACGTCTGTGACCCTTGACCTTTGACTTCATGACCCTCAAAATATATAAAATCCATTGTCACTACATATGCACACATGACCCAAGTTTGATGTTCATCCTAAACTGTTCTAAGTTATCGCAAGAACAAGCCATTTTCACGTACACAATGTCCTCTGTGGCCTTTAAACTTTGACCTCATGACTCTAAATTCTAATCAGTTTATTGTCCGTCCCATATGCACATATACCAAGTTTGAAATTGATCCGTCAAACGGTTATAGAGCGGAACAGAGCATTTCTGAACACAATGACCTCTATGACCTGACCTCATGACCCCAAAATCTGATAAGTTCATGTCTCCATATGTAAATAGATCCAAGTTTGAGATCCCTCCCAAACGGTTTCTTCTTAAGTTATCGCAAAAACGAGAGCCATTTTCACGTACACAATGACTCTGTGACCTTTGACCTCATGACCTCAAAATCTAATAAGTTTATTGACCCTCATATATGCACATATGACCCAAGTTTGAAGTTGACCCGTCACACAGTTCTTAAGTTATTGCGAACGAACCATTCATGATACATATATCACGGACCTTGACCTTGACCAGACCCTAAAATCTAATCAGTTCATTGCCCCCCATAGCACACATTTACCCAAGTTTGACATTGACCCGTCAACGGTTTTTTAAGTTATGGCAGAGAACGAGCCATTTTCATGCATACAATGACCTCTGTGACCTTTGACCTTTGACCTAATGACACCCAAAGTCTAATCAGATCATTGTCCCTACGCATAATGCATACATGATCCAAGTTTGAAAGTGATCCGTCAAACGGTTCTTAAGTTATCACGAGAACGAAAACGGGACGGACGTACGGACGGACGGAAAACCCGAAAACATAATGCCTCCGGCACCACCTTCGGTGGCGGAGGTATAAAAATACTGTAAAGTAACACAGAAAACTTTAATCAGTTGGGGTGAAAACTGTAAAGTGTTTCCCTTTCAGGATGTAAGTTTATAAGCATTAATATACATTCAGATTAGAAAATGCTTTTGAATCACAATTTTGTTGCTTCCTTTCTTGGAACTCTATTACATGTATGTTAAATAAGATTCACCAAAATAAGGGCAGAACGCAATAGGAATGAGTAATGTTTCTTATTTCCATAAATTGGAGGCTGTTTTTGAACTCATTTGAAGCAACCTTCAGAGAAACATGTATACTGGGCCCCCGCATAAGGGGGGAACATTTCACAGAGAATCATTTATTCATCTCCCATCGAATCAGAACTGCATAGAAAACGGAAGGTGAATGACTCATGCAGCAAGCAGGGCACCTCAAATTGATACATTCAAAGGAAGGTACCACTGTTATCGAGAGGAAGAGGTAAGTATCTTCTGCTTTACTTGTTTCTTTTTATTTTATTTTGTTTCCTCTCTCTCTCTCTCCCTCCCCTTCCTCTTCCCTACTCCTACGCCATATTCTTCTCCTCCTTCTCTACATTTCTACATTTCATCAGGTCTTGCTCCATCTATACCTTTGCATAACTTCACATTCTGAAGATTCTGATTTAATTGGCAAAAACTATATATCTGAAAATTAAATCATTTCTCTTTCAATGTCTATTTTTTGTAGGTCAATATTCTATATGAGATTGAAAAAAAGAAGAAAAGCATTTGCTTGTCCCCACCCCCCCCCCCTTAAAATGGAAGATTTTGTTGTTGATTTCGCACTCAATTCTGTCATTGTCATTATTTGTTATTATTACTTGGATTCTACATGAATTTTCCCATAGCTCCCATGCCTGGACCATGATGGGTTTGAGTAAAAGGATACGGGTTCCATTAACTCCTGTCACCTTGAAATCGTCTATTAGCTGCACCACTCTCTCCCTATGTACATCAGTAGGATCACTGTCTCGTACCTGTGAAAAAGAGAATCAGAAAAAAACAATTAACTCACTGGTTTACCAAACCACTGTACTCATATAGGCTATTTCTGCACCTGGTTTTGAAAATATTACTACACTCATATCTGCTTTCTAAGCAACTGGTAAGAAGCATGTAAAATTATTATAACCTCTAAAGAGCAGTCTTATACAGGCTTCATTTTACTTTATAATTTGTAAGGTATGAACATTCCTCAGCTTTGGATAAATCCATTGAAGAAAAAAAAAAGTTTGTTCTCTTGTGGTGACAAGCCTACATTTATTAGGTGTGAACAGAGAGCAGCTGCATATACGAAGTGCTTTAACACCAATCACTGGTGGTTGCAAATGAGAGGGCTTTGCAATGCACCAAGTCATGGCTTAAAGGGGAATTATCCTCTCAGAGAAATTTGGCTTCAGTGAATGGAGACAAACCCCCAAAACATATTGGTAAAAGTTTCAGAAAAATCAGGCAATGAATAAGACAGAGGCAGGCGGTGATCCTCATTATGAATACTGCCAGATGGGACTTGAGTGACTGGTGTTAAAAGCAACCAGTCAGCTTTCCAGCAGTGGCTGTGTTCACACGTCAGATGAGGCAGCAGTGCAACCCAGGCTTAGAGGCAGGTGATCCTCATTATGAACTACTGCCAGTGGGACTTGAGTGACTGGTGTTAAAGCAACCAGTCAACTTTCCAGCAGTGCTGTGTTCACACCAGATGAGGCAGCAGTGGCAAGAGACCAGGCTTAGAGGCAGGGTGATCCTCATTTATGAATAACGTACCAGATGGACTTGAGTGACTGGTGTTAAAGCAACCAGTCAACTTTCCAGCAGTGCTGAGTCAACTTCCAGCAGTGCTGTGTTCACACCAGATGAGGGCAGCAGTGCAAGAACCAGGCTTAGAGGCAGGGTGATCTTCATATTGAATACTGCCAGATGGAACTTAAGGGGTCTTCAGTTAATGACTTGTGTTAAAGCAACCTAGTCAGCTTTCCAGCAGTTGATTGTTCACACCACCAGATGAGGCAGCAGTGCAAGAACCAGGCTTAGAGGCAGGGTGATTCTCATTATGAATACTGCCAGATGGGACTTGAGTGACTGGTGTTAAAGCAACAGTTAGCTTTCCAGCAGTGCTGTGTTCACACCAGAGATGAGGCAGCAGTGCAAGTACTGATACTTTAGAGGAGAGAATGGTCACTCATTTGAACAGTACCCAGATAGGATCTTGAGGGTTTTCAGTGAGGGACTGATGTTAAGGCTCCCAGTCAGCTAACTGCAGCACTGTGTTCACACTACATGAAGCATTATAAGTAATTGGTGTTTAAGTTAGCTGGTCTATCCTCCAGACTGTGTTCACGTTAGACAAAATGCAAGGAACCTAGGTAGGGGTTGTGTAAACCTCATTATAAAACACTCGAGATTGGCCTAAGGTAACTAATACTAAACAACTAAAATATCTTCATACTTATACGGAATAATCTATTATAACAATAATAATTAACCTATAGAATACTATAAAAATTGAGTTATAGAAATAAACATAAAGTTAACCTAAAACTAATAAACTACAACTAGTTCTAAGAAGTATAGTCAAAATACTAAATAAAAACTACTTATAAATAACAGATATAACTAAAATAATATAAATTTTTATATAACTTATAATATATATAATAAACTATAATTAAGGTAATAGCTATGGACTAAATAACAAGAGTTCTATAGATAAGCTAAACTAGCTATAAAGCTAATTACAAACTATTAAGTCCTAATAAACCAAACAAATAAAATAAATTAAGTATATCTAGATATAATCAATATACAAATTATCTACTTATAACTAAGATAAAAATAACTAGTACTAAAAAACTAAATATGGGAAACTATAGAAAAAGTAATACTATAAAAAACAAGTCTAGACATTTACTAAATGCTACCTTATGAAAACTAAATGATAGATAAATTATAAAAACTCCTAACTCTATCTAAAAGAATATCTAACTGAAATAAGTAAATTATAAAATAGAAACTATATCAGATAACACATAATCTAATAACTAAAAAGAACCTATAGTAAAATAGTAACCTAGTAAGATCTAAACTAATAAGCTAACTAAATAATATAAAAAACTATAAATTAAACTTATAAATATCAAATACTTGAAAAGATATAGAAATAATATTAGACTACAAGTATCTACAAACGTTCTCTAAACCTACTGCTTATATATAATATAAGATAAACAAATAAAGTTAATAAGTATATACTAAA
>CALNVZ010002100.1:33912862-33924467 GCA_940671915.1 Paracentrotus lividus | reverse complement strand
ATTTGGTGAGGGGTAATTGTCCGGGGGTGTTAGACTAGGGGTATTTGGCCATAGAACGAGATAGGTTTCGAGCATGGATCCATGGCTGAAATCATCACATTTGAATTAGATAAATTTTAAGATTGATGTGAGAGCAAGTTTTGATTCAAATTTTCTTCTTGGAACCCACTTTTACGGAGATGTTGGCATGGATGATCTTGAAAAAGAGCATGTGGACTGAACATGTCCCTTTGTTGTTGTTTCTCTGTGAAATGGTTGTGAACTCTTGCTTGATGTAAAAAACACTACATAATGCGGCAAGGTCATAAATACAAGTATCCATCCAGACATATTATTGTCCTGATATTGCATTGATTCATTCTCCTTCTATTCGTGTCAGTGCCAAGTCACAATTAAAAATGCACTAAGACTTTGTGTTCCATAACTGATATATATCAAAGTCTTGCATGTGGCTTAGTTTTTTAATTCAATCAATTCGTGTCAGTGGACCACTAAAAAATGCTTGTAAAGAACCATTGTATTTGAAAGATGCTCAAACTATACCCCGGATCAGTATGTTTATCAAAATATTCTACTTTTGTCCTGGAATTACAATAAATTTGGGTGAATGCACATCTTATAAAACGTCAAATATCTACTTGGCATTATAACTGTATGCTATAGAGCCAGAGACATAATTGTCCTATCTTGAACTCAAGCATTTTGATTCGTTATTCATTTGTGTCAATGCCTCGTCTGCATGCTTGCTCAGAAAGCATTGTATTTACGCAAGACAACTGGTAAATATATCTGGATATGGGCTCAGTGAACCAATCAACTCCACTGTGTGTATTTCAATTTGCAATAAGTGCTTCTTTAATGAAATGATGCAGCAATTTGTATTCTAGAAATTATTGAATTAGGGAGTGCCAATATGTGGACAATGCAAAGGTTATAGATGCACATGTTCCTCTGGTGCTTTGTTCATTGTTTTGCATCTTGCAGGTAAATCAGGTTTAACAAAATATTATTTATATACCGTCATGAAAGAAAACGCACATAAGGTGAGTCTTGTCGAATTTGTTAAGGAAAGTTATACGGTATGTATTTGCTGCTTTATCATTAAGGTTCTTATGTAGGTATAATTAAAAAATTCAGATTATCCAATCTGATTGTGAATTGACAGAGGCCGTGTTTCTTGGTCCTCTAAAGTGAATAAAGGGGTAAGCAATTGAGAGGATGGGAAAAGTACGGCAAACAGTGACTAGATGGAAAGATCCGTGAGATCTAAGAAAGGTTGTAAGCAATTCGGTGTTAGCAAGGGAAATGAGATGGTAGTCGATCTCGGATTCCAAACATTCTAGCTGATATGGTGCAGCATGACATGGGAGGGAGAGGGTGGCGCATGACTGCTACCCTGGAAGGACTAAGGGCTATTTACCTCTAAAATATCAGGAGAAGACACTAAATCTGCTGTTTAAGCAGCCCCCCCCCTCCCGAAAAACAACTATTGGCCCTCTAAATGTTTAAATTTAACAAGGCATTAAAGTGACCTCGTGTGAAAAAAGTGAGTACAGAATACTAAGAAAGTCTTTTAACTACTATCTATTTGAATCTAAGTACATTTCTGTAGATTGATGAAGGAAAGTCTAGAATAAGATATCTTGTTCTCTAGATCTGTTTTAAAATGAATTTCTACGCGTGTGCTGGCGATTGCTCAGATCCCGTGATGAGGATGTGAAAAACAAAGCCTGATTGGGATTTGGATGTGAGTTCCTGGGGGATTTCCTCGAGGCAACATACCACTTTAATCATCTTTAATGCATTACAATGAGCGAGATGATCACTATTGCTAGAATGTACGCTAGTACGATTCAGAGCAGTTCACATGGCAATCGTGGCAGGAGGAGGGGTCCAGGATTTATATAATGTGATTAAATTATAAATGAAAGAGAAGGAATAAAAATGATTTTGTGGAGGGACTTGAGAGGGGTGGGGAAGGGGTAGGGCAAGAAAAGAATGTATTCCAGGATGACTGGGAAATGAGATGAAATAAGCAGGGAAAGAAGGAGGCGACATATAATCTAAATTTTAGATTCAAATTATTTCTTACTTTAATTTATATTAGGATGTAACACAGTATATAAAACACTGGATTTAGTGAAAGGGGGTAGTTGTGCTGAAGATACGGAGCAGTTAGGGTGTACGCATTGAAAGGGGGACAAAAAAAAGGAAAGGTTTATAAAGTGTGCTCGATTTCTCCCTGCTGTTTTGGCATGTGAAGGATGCGTGGCGATCTAAGTTTGCTTTCCATGATTAGGGATGCATGCATCCAGCATCCTTGTGTTGTTTACCAGTGGTCAGTTTCCCTAGCCTTCCCCACCAGTCAGCGGTGCAAGTACCAGGCTTAGCTCCGCAGCTTGATCCTCATTATGAACTGCAGATGGGACTTGAGTGCTGGTGTTAAAGCAACCAGTCAGCTTTCCAGCATGCATGCTCGTGTTCACACCAGATGATAGGCAGCAGTCAAGCAGACCAGGCTTAGAGCAGGGTGATCCTCATTATGATACGCCAGATGACTTGAGGACTGGTGTTAAAGCAACCGCATCAACTTTCCAGCAGTGCTGTGTTCACAGCAGAACCAGAGGGCAGCAAGCGTGCAAAACCAGGCTTAGAGGCAGGCGTGATCTTCATATTGTATAACTGCCAGATGGGTTAAAGGGGTTTCAGTTAATGACTGTGTTAAGCACTAGTCAGCTTTTCCAGCAGTTCATTGTTCACACCGTGAATGACGAGCAGCAGTGCAGAACAGGCTTAGAGGCAGGGTGATTCTCATTATGAATATGCCAGATGGACTTGAGTGACTGGTGTTAAAGCAACCAGTTAGCTTTCAGCAGTGCTGTGTTCACACCGAAGAGCAGCAGTGCAAGTACCCTATTAGAGCAGAATGGCTCATTATGAACAGTACCAGATAGGATTTGAGGGGTATTTCAGTGAGGGTGATGTTATAGGTCCCATTCAGCTAAATGCAACTGTGTTCACACCATGAAGCATTTATAGTAATTGTGGTTTAGTTAGGCGGTCTATGTCTCCACGACTGTGTTCACGTTAGACAAATGCAAGGAACCTAGGTAGGGGTTGTGTAAACCTCATTATAAACACTCGAGTTGGTACCTAAAGTGCATAAGCTATAAGTCAGCTGCTCTCTATGTGCACACTGTGGTTCTATCCAACAAGATCAAATGTAGGAACTGAAGGTAGGGTGGTGTACACTTGTTATGTACATGAAGATGGACTTTATAGATCACCTAAATGAATAGTATTAAAGCACCAGTCTGCTGCTCTTATACTCTCACTGTGTTCATATAGACAAAGATCGTTATTGAGGAGCGTGGATAGTGTAGCGTACCTCAATTGGAACACTGCCAGATGGGACATGACGGATACAGTGAGTCTTAGATATTAAGCGAGATTGTCCTTGTGTAGATAGTTTGCTTACTGTGGATGCAGAAAATCAGATAAGCATTTTGTTAGAAGATTGGTGAAATTGATAGAATGATAGAAGTTATGAGTAGTTTATGAATAACTGAGATCTCTGATGACTAGGATAGCTCATTAGGCAACGCGGTATCATTTTGGTGATGTCAAAGGAGAATCCCATATGTGGTGCACAAAACTATCAAAATGTCTCTTTATTTCATTCTAATGATAACACGCTTTTCTTTCATGATAGATATTTGACGTTCATATTTAACCACTGTCTCATAAAAAGATTCTTTATTTCCCTTTACGTCGGAAAAAGAAAGCCTTAGTACATGTTGTACAATACGATATGAAAGATCTCCTGCATTACTAACATCGAGAATCGGTCGCGTTCGCCAAATTTGGGAATCTCCATAATCATAGTTTGATCTCAAAATCTAATTCATATCTGTCTGCCGAGCTAAGCCTGGTACTTGCACCGCTGCTTAGTTGGGGAAGGCTAAGGGAAACCTGACACTGGTAAACAACACAAGGATGCTGGATGCATGCATCCCTAATCATGGAAGAGCAACTTAGATGGCGCCACCCATCTTCACATGCCAAAACAGCAGGGAGAAATTCTGAGCACGACTTTATAAACCTTTCCTTTTTTTTTTGTCCTCCCTTTCAATGCGATACACCCTAATACTGCTCCGTATCTTCAGCACAACTACCCCCTTTTCCACTAAAATCCAGTGTTTTATATACTGTGTGTACATCCTAAATATAAATTAAAGTAAGAAATAAATTTGAATCTAAAATTTAGATTATATGTCGCCTCCTTCTTTCCCTGCTTATTTTCATCTCATTTTCCCAGTCATCCTGGAATTACATTCTTTTCTTGACCTACCCCTTCCCCACCCCCTCTCAAGTCCCTTCCTCACCAAAATCATTTTTATTCCTTCTCTTTCATTTATAATTTAATCACATTATAATAAATCCTGGACCCCTCCTCCTGCCACGATTGCCATTTGAACTCTGAATCGGTACTGCGTACATTCTAGCAAGTGATCATCTCTGTCATTGTAATTGCATTAAGAGATGATTAAATGGTATGTTGCCTCGAGGGAAATCCCCCAGGAACTCACATCCAAATTCCAATCAGGCTTTGTTTATATCACATCCTCATCACTGGACTGATGCTATCGCAGCACACTGCGTAGAAATTTCATTTTAAAACAGATCTAGGAGAACAAGATATCTTATTCTAGACTTTCCTTCATCAATCTACTAGAAATGTACTTAGATTCAAATAGTAAATAGTTTAAAAAGAAGATCATTTATCAGATTTTCACCAAATCTTCACTAAAATGCTTATTTGATTTTTCTGCATCCACAGTAAGCAAACTATCTACAAAGGGACAATTCTCCTTTAATATCTAGGACTCACTGGTGATCCGTCATGTCCCATCTGGCAGTGTTCACATTGAGGTTTACGCTACCACTATCCACGCTCCTCATATACGATCTTTGTCTGATATGAACACAGTGTGAGTATAGAGCAGCAGACTTGGTGCTTTAATACTATTCATTTTAGGTGATCTATAAAGTCCCATCTGTCAGTGTACATAACAAGGTGTACACCTACCCCTACCTCAGTTCCTTACATTTGATCTTTGTTGGATATGAACACAGTGTGCACATAGAGCAGCTGACTTTATAGGTTATCCTTTAGGTACAATCTCTGAGTGTTTATAATGAGGTTTACACAACCCCTACCTAGGTTCCTTGCATTTTGTCTAACGTGAACACAGTCTGGAGGATAGACCAGCTAACTTAACACCAATTACTTATAATGCTTCATGTAGTGTGAACACAGTGCTGGCAGTTAGCTGACTGGGAGCCTTAACATCAGTCCCTCACTGAAAACCCCTCAAATCCTATCTGGTACTGTTCATAATGAGTGACCATCTCTGCCTCTAAAGTAGGTACTTGCACTGCTGCCTCATCTGGTGTGAACACAGCACTGCTGGAAAGCTAACTGGTTGCTTTAACACCAGTCACTCAAGTCCCATCTGGCAGTATTCATAATGAGAATCACCCTGCCTCTAAGCCTGGTTCTTGCACTGCTGCCTCATCTGGTGTGAACAATGAACTGCTGGAAAGCTGACTAGGTGCTTTAACACCAGTCATTAACTGAAGACCCCTTTAAGTCCCATCTGGCAGTATTCAATATGAAGATCACCCTGCCTCTAAGCCTGGTTCTTGCACTGCTGCCTCATCTGGTGTGAACACAGCACTGCTGGAAAGTTGACTCAGCACTGCTGGAAAGTTGACTGGTTGCTTTAACACCAGTCACTCAAGTCCCATCTGGTAGTATTCATAATGAGGATCACCCTGCCTCTAAGCCTGGTTCTTGCACTGATAGTGTCGCGTCATGAAAGAAAACGCCACAATAGTTGAGTCTTGTTCGAAATTTTGTTAAGGAAAGTTGATACTTAGGTATGTATTTGCTTGCCTTACTATTTTAAGGATATTATTAGGCTATCATTAAAATTATGATCAAACGCATCTATTGAATTGCCCAATGCCTGTCTTTTCTTGGTCGCTATAATAGCTGTGACATAAACAGGCGGATACAGTCTAATGAGAGGATGGGGAAAAGTACGTCGGGCAAAGAAAGATGACAAGATTGGAAAGGCATGCTGTGATCTAAGAGAGGTGTAACTGTGGCTGTTTTGCAAGGAAATGAGATGTGGATAGCCGATCTCGCATTCAAAAAATTACTATTGATATTGGCATATGGAATATGGAGAGGAGCGTGATGGCAGGCATCATGGCTAGCCCCTGGAAGGGGAAGTACGGGCGCTATTTAACCTTCTCTAAAAGATATAAGAGGAAACGACGCTAATAAATTGCCTTGTTAAAGCAGCCCCCCCCCTCGCCTCCCGAAAAAAACAATTTGCGCCGCTCTAAAATGTTTAAATTTAAACAAGAGCATTAAAGTGACCTCTGTGTGAAAAAAATGAGTACAGAATACTAAGAAAGGTCTTTTTAAACTATTTACTATTTGAATCTAAGTACATTTATAGTAGATTGATGAAGGAAAGTCTAGAATAAGATATCGTTGTTCTCCTAGATCTGTTGTTTAAGTGAATTATTCTACGCAGTGTGCTGCGATAGCATCATCAGTTCAGTGATGGGATGTGATATAAACAAAGCCTGATTGGAATTTGGATGTGAGTTCCTGGCGGGATTTCCCTCGAGGCAACATTACCATTTAATCATCTCTTAATGCATTACCAATGACATGAGATGATCACTTGCTAGAAGTACGCGTAGTCCGATTCAGAGTTCAAAATGGCAATCGTGGCAAGGAGGAGGGGTCCAGGATTTATTATATATGTGATTAAATTATAAATGAAAGAGAAGGAATAAAAATGATTTTTGGTGAGGAAGGGACTTGAGAGGGGGGTGGGGAAGGGGTAGCGTCAAGAAAAGAATGTAATTCCCAGGATGAACTGGGAAAATGGAGATGAAAATAAGCAGGGAAAGAAGGAGGCGACATATAATCTAAATTTTAGATTTCAAATTTATTTCTTCACTTTAATTTATATTTAGGATGTACACACAGTCTATATAAAACACTGGATTTTAGGTGGAAAAGGGGGTAGTTGTGCTGAAGATACGGAGCAGTATTAGGGTGTATCGCATTGAAGGCAGGACAAAAAAAAAAATGGAAAGGTTTATAAAGTCGTGCTCAGAATTTCTCCTGCTGTTTTGGCAGTGTGAAGATGCGGGTGGCGCCATCTAATGTTGCTCTTCCATGATTAGGGATGCATGCATCCAGCATCCTTGGTTGGTTGTTTACCAGTGTCAGGTTTCCCTTAGCCTTCCCGCAGACCTGAAGGGCATGTCGGGTGGCAAGTGACCGGATTCAGGCTTGAGCTTTCGGACAGCGTTGATGTAGCCTCAGTTATTTGATATCACTGCAGGGATGGGACTTGAGTGACTGGTGTTTAACGCTAGACCAGTGCAGGCTTCCAGCGAGTTGGCTTGTAGATTTCGACACGTATGTCGAGTAGTTGATTCGATATTATGCAGTGGAGGCATATGCAGTGCGGAGATAACCTAGAGCTTAGAGGCGGAGGGTGAATGCTCGGTAGTGTTATGATACTGCGTAGAGTGGGAGCTTATTGAGGTCGACTTGGATGTTTAAGGCAACTCGTCAGTCAAGCTTCCAGGGAGTTGCTGTGTGTCACTACAGAGTGAGGCAAGCGAGATGGCGTAGAGAAGCACTGCGATGGGCTTAGAGGCAGGGTGATCTTTCATATTGGAGTACTAGCCTAGTGGCAAAGAGGTGGGGACCTGTAA
This sequence comes from Paracentrotus lividus, assembly GCA_940671915.1. Taxonomy (NCBI): domain Eukaryota; kingdom Metazoa; phylum Echinodermata; class Echinoidea; order Camarodonta; family Echinidae; genus Paracentrotus; species Paracentrotus lividus. The sequence continues at coordinate 33,916,652 of CALNVZ010002100.1, read as the reverse complement.
AGAGTAGGGGTATTATTAGTTAAGACTGGTAGTCTGTAATGAGCACGGGCTAGTGCAGCTTGTTCCAGCGAGTTCGAGTGTGTTGAGACCATGAGTTATGGAGAGGGTGCAAGAACGATGCTTAGAGGATGTGGGTGGATTCTCTATTATGGAAAAAGTACGCGTGCAGTGAGATTGGGATTTGGAGGTGACTTGGTGTTATATGCAGACCAGTTGCTTTCCAGCAGTGTCTGTGTGTGTCACACGCGTAGGATATGAGGCAGCAAGATGAGAGTACCGAGGTATTTAGAGGCAGAGATGGTACTCATTTATGATTAGCAGTAACCGCGAGGATAGGTATTTGGAAGGGGTGTTTCGTAGTGACGGGGATGATGTTAATGATTGCTCCAGAGTCAGCATATACTGCTGCGAGGTCTGTGGATGTTGGACACGTACATGTGAAAGGCATGTATAAAGTAATTGGTGTTAAGAGTTTTAGCTGTGTATCTCCAGACTGTGTGCCGAGCCCGTGTGAATGAAGATTGCAGAGGAGACCTAGTAGGGTTGTTGTAATAAGACTGCAGTAGTGTATTAGTGTATTCGACCATGAGATGTGGTAGCCACGTTAAGGTTAACGTATAAAGAGTAGCTGTAGTCGTCGTGAATGAGTGCCGATAGGTGTCATGTGATCAGATATGTGTGAATAGATCTTAAAGTGGTAAGTGGAACTGAGGTGAGGGGTAGGTGTGAGGTACACAAATTGCGGTTATTACAGTTCTGACAGTATTGTGATTGTGCGACTCAGTGTATAGACGTCACTAATAGAATGAGATGTAGTAATGTATTCTAAGCGAACCGTGAAGGTTCTGCTGTCTTGGTCTAAGTAGTCTGTCGGAGTATATCACCACTAGGAGTTTCATTGATCTAGAAGCGGTAAGATCTGTATATTGATGGAGCAGTGGATAGTGGATAGCGAGGTATAACCTCGAATGGTGATGATCTCTGCCATGAGATGGGAATTTCTGATTACGGAGTCACACAGTGAGTCTAGATATTAAAAGGAGAAATTGCTCTTGGTGTAGATAAGTTTGCTTACTTGTGGACTCGCAGAATTAATCTAAATAAGCTTCGTGTGATAGTGAAGATTTGGGTGTTATAACATCTGAATTTAATGATTGGAAAGTTTTTGAGATATTTGAATACTGAGATCTCTGATGACTATTTGAGCAAATCTCCCAGTTGCAACCTGCCGGGTCACCATTCTTGTGATGTACAAAGGGAGACTCATATGGTGGTGCAAAAAATATTCAACATGTCTTCTTTATTATTATTCCCTATGATAAACCAGCATCTTTCTTTTCATGATATACTAATGGAATTTCTATATTTTAATGTCATCTCATAAAGATTCTTTATTCTGGCTTCAGGATCTTTAGAATCGAGCAAACAAGAAGACTTTAAGTAGCAATGTGTCACATGATATGGGAAAGATCTGCCTGCTTACATCAACCATTCATGGTCGCGTTGGAATATGGAGATCTGCCATATATATAGTGATCTCAAATCTAAAAATTCATATCTGTCTTTCATCTTGCCTGATTTTTGAACTTTTACCAATATTTTTGGGGGTTTGTCCTATTACTGAGCAAATTTCTGAGGGATATATTCCCTGTAGCCATGACTTGGTGCATTTGGCAAAGCCTTATTTGCAACACCAGTGATTGGGTGTTAAAGCACTCGTAATGCAGCTGCTCTCTGTCACACCTAATAAATGTAGGCTTGTCACACAAAGAGAACAGAACTTTTTTTTTTTCTTCAATGGATTTATCCAAAGTGAGGAATGTTCATACCTTACAAATTATAAAGTATATTGAAGCCGTGTATAAGACTGCTCTTTTAGAGATTAATGATAATATATTTTACCATGCTTGCTTACCATTGCTTAGAAAGCAGATATGAGTGTAGTAATATTTTCAAAACCAGGTGCAGAATAGCTATATGAGTTCAGTGGTTTGGTAAACCAGTGAGTTAATTGTTTTTTCTGATTCTCTTTTCAAGGTACGAGAACAGTGATCCTACTGATTGAGCTCAGGGAGAGAGTGTGCGCTAATAGACGATTTCAAGGTGACAGGAGTTTTGGAACCCGTATCTCCTTTTACTCAAACCTCATGGTCAGGCATGGGAGCTATGGGAAATTCATGTAGAATCCAAGTAATAATGAAAATAATGACAAATGACAGAATTGACGTGTGAAATCACAACAAAGATCTCTTTAAGGGGGGGGTGGGGGACAAGCAAATGCTCGTTTTCTTTCTTTTTTCATCTCATTTATAGATTTGAACCTACAAAAATATAGACATTGAAAGAGAAATGTTTAATTTTCAGATATATAGTTCTTTTGCCATTAAATCAGAATCTTCAGATGTGAGTTATGCAAGGTATAGATGGAGCAAGACTATGAATGTAGAAATGTAGAGAAGGAGGGAGATGAATTGGCGTAGGAGTAGGGAAGAGAAGGGGAGGGATGAGAGAGAGAGAGGAAACAAATAAAATAAAAGAACAGTAAAGCAGAAGATACTTACCTCTTCTCTCGATAACAGTAGTACCCTTCTTTGAATGTATCAATTTGAGGTGCCCTGCTTGTGATGCAGTGATCTTCACCTTCCGTTTCTATGCATTCTGATTCGAGGGAGATGAATAATAGATTCTCTGTGAAATGTTCCCCCTTATGCGGGGCCAGTAATACTGTTTCTTGAAGGTTGCTTACAATAGTTAAAAACAGCCTCCATTATTGGAAATAAGAAACATTACTCATACTATGTGGGTTCTTGCCATTTTTTGGTGATTTATTTTAACATAATGTAATCAGAGGTTCCAGAGGAAGCAACAAATGGTGATTCAAAAGTTCTTAAAGTTGAATGTAATTAAGTGGCTTAATAGATTACATCCTAAAGGGAAACACTTTACAGTGTTCACCCAACTGATTAAGATTCGTTTACAGTTTCGTATTTTTTATACCTCCGCACGAACGGTGTCCAGGAGCATTATGTTTCGGTTTTTTCGTCCGTCCGTTACGTGTTCCCGTCTTTCGTTCTCGTGATGAATTAAGAACGTTTTACGGATCATTGTCAAACTGATATGTATCATATGGTAGGGAATATGATTGATTAGCTATTGGGGTCATTAGGTCAGTCAAAGGTCAAGGGTATTGTATGCTGAAATGGCTCGTTCTCGCATGGAATTAAAACTTGTGACGGGTCAATGTCAAATTGGGTATATGTGCTATGGGAGGGGCAATGGAACTGATTAGGTTTTTAGGGCATAGTAAAGGTCAAAGGTCACAGTGATATTGTATATCGATGAAAGGTTGTTTCGCAATAACTTAGAACTGTGTGACCGGTCAAACTGAACTTGGGTATATGGCATATATGAGGGTCAATAAACTTATTAGATTTGAGGTCTGAGGTAAAGTGTCAGCGAGTTGTGGACGTGAAAATGGCTCTCGTCTTAGCGATAACTAAGAAGTGTGAGGGAAGTCACTTCAAACTGATTCATTATTACATATGGGAGGGAACAATGAACTTATCAGATTTTGGGGTCATGAGGTCATAGGTCATAGAGTTAGTGTTCATGTAAATGCTTTTCTCGCATAAACTTAAAACCCAGTTTGAGGAATCAATTTAAACTTGTCATATGTGGCATATGGCGGACAAGTAACGATTAAATTAGAGTCTGAAGGTCAAGTTTAAAGCTCACAGAGGACATTTGTGTACCGTAAAATGGCTTGTTTTGCGATAACTTAGACAGTTTT
>CALNVZ010002100.1:33901038-33912837 GCA_940671915.1 Paracentrotus lividus | reverse complement strand
GAAACGACACTAAAATCTGCCTTGTTAAAGCACCGCCCCCCCCCCCGGAAAAAAAAAAACATATTGCAGATCCCTGGGCAGTTCAAGGAACGGCAAGAGCTGAACATTTCAGAAGCAACATGCCAGCATCAAAACAAATTCTATCATCCATACTTTAAGCTTTATGTACAAAGAAATGTTCATTGACAAAAGCTGATGGTACCCTCTTTTTCAAAATATAATTTGTTTTTTATAGTCATCCTCTTAATTGACGAGATATGAATTATTCATATCAGGCTCGGCAGTGCCACAAAGATTGGACATGCCATATTTTGGAGCGGAAACATTTTGCTTAAAACTCTGTGAAATTTAAATGCGTATCACAAGTTTGAAGTTATGATTGGATTCTATATTATTCTAGGTATGATATGCCACCTGCCTTAAAAAAATTGTTTGAAATATTTTTGTATTTTATGACTTAAACTTGAACCCATGTCCGGTTACGAAGTGAGATAACAGCACGGTGAATCTGTTTCGCCGGTCTTTTTCGTGAGGAGAAATGCATTATAAAGAAATATTTAATACCAAGTCTGTCTGGGAGATAGTCCATGATAATTACATTAGCCAAATAAAATTGCAAAAGTGGACAGATATAAGAATTAGAGGCATTTAAAGCCCCATAGTCCCATACGTTGCAATTTGGGTTTGATCATTATTCAGCCAGGTAAAATACTGAATCGTAAATTTTTATTAACTTTTAGAATGATTGGTTGTATTGTAAAGAAGCCTTTGTTGTAATTTCAGATTCCTAATTTTGCATTTTCAAAGCACACCGGCACATTTAAAATTTCAGCTCCATGTTCCTGATTTTGCTGGAACTGCCCCCCTCTAAATGTTTTAAATTTAAACAAGAGCATTAAAGTGACCTCTGTTGTGAAAAAAGTGAGTACAGAAATACTAAGAAAGTCTTTTTAAACTATTTACTATTGAATCTAAGTACATTTCTAGTTAGATTGATGAAGGAAAGTCTAGAATAAGATATCTGTGTTCTCCTAGATCTGTTGTTAAAATGAAATTCTACGCAGTGTGCTGCGATAGCATCAGTCCAGTGATGAGGATGTGATATAAACAAAGCCTGGATTGGAATTTGGATGTGAGTTCCTGGCGGGATTTCCCTCGAGGCAACATACCATTTAATCATCTCTTAATGCAATTACCAATGACAGAGATGATCACTTGCTAGAATGTAGCTCAGTACCGATTCAGAGTTCAAAATCGCAATCGTGGCAGAGGAGGGGTCAGGATTTATTATAATGTGATTAAATTATAAATGAAAGAGAAGGAATAAAAATGATTTTTGGTGAGGAAGGGCTTGAGAGGGGTGGGGAAGGGGTAGGTCAAGAAAAGAATGTAATTCCAGGGATGACTGGGAAATGAGATGAAATAAGCAGGGAAAGAAGGAGGCGACATATAATCTAAATTTTAGATTCAAATTTATTTCTTTACTTTAATTTATATTTAGGATGTACACACAGTATATATAAAACACTGGATTTTAGTGGGAAAAGGGGGTAGTTGTGCTGAAGATACGGAGCAGTATTAGGGTGTATCGCATTGAAAGGGGACAAAAAAAAAAATGGAAAGTGTTTATAAAGTGTGTCTCAGATATTTCTCCCTGCTGTTGGCAATGTGAAGATGCGGGTGGCGCCATCTAAGTTGCTCTTCCATGATTAGGGATGCATGCATCCAGCATCCTTGTGTTGTTTACCAGTGTCAGGTTTCCCTTAGCCTTCCCAACTAAGCAGCGTGCAAGTACCAGCTTAGCTCGTGCAGCTGATCCTCATTATTGTAATACTGCCAGATGGGACTTGAGTGACTTGGTGTTAAAGCAACCAGTTCAGCTTTTCAGCAGTGCGTTGTTCACACAGATGAGGCAGCAGTTGCGAACCAGGCTTAGAGGCAGGGTGCATCCTCATTATGAATACTTGCCAGTGGGACTTGAGTGACTGGTGTTAAAGCAACCAGTCAACTTTCCAGCAGTGCTGTGTTCACACCAGATGATGGCAGCAGTGGCGTATAATAATAATATTTTGTTAAACCTGTATTTACTGCAAGATGAAACAATGAACAAAGCACCAGAGGACAGTGCTATCTATAACCTTTGCATTGTCACATATTGGCACTCCCTACATTCATAATTCAATAAGAATACAAAATGCTTGCATCATTTCATTAAATAAGCACTTATTTGCAAATTGAAAAACTCACAGGTGGAGTTTGATTGGTTCACTGAGCCCATATGCCAGAATATTTACCAGTTGTCTTGGTAAATACAATGCTTTTTGAGCAAGCATTGCAGACGAGTGCATTGACACAAATGAATAAACGAATCAAAATGCTTGAGTTCAAGATTAGGACAATAATATGTCTGGCTCTATAGCATACAGTATAATGCCACAGATAGCTATTTGACGTTTTTTAAGATGTGCATTCACCCAAATTTATTGTAATTCAGGGACAAAAGTAGAATTATTTTGATAAACATACTATCCGGGGTATAGTTTTGAGCATCTTTCAAATACAATGGTTCTTTACAAGCATTTTTTTTAGTTGGTGCACTGACACGAATGATTGAATTAAAAAACTAAGCCCACATGCAAGGACTTTGATATTATATCAGTTATGGAACACAAAGGTCTTAGTGCATTTTTTAATTGTGACTTGGGCACTGACACGAATGAAGGGATGAATGAATCAATGCAATATCAGGACAATAATATGTCTGGATGGAACTTGTATTTATGACCTTGCGCTATTAGTGTAGTTTTTTACATCCAAGCAAAGAGTTCACAACCATTTCACAGAGAAACAACAACAAAGGGACATGTGTCAGTCCACATGTCTTTTTCAAGATCATCCATGCCAACATCCATGTAAAAAGTGGGTTCCAAAAGAAAATTTGAATCAAAACTTGCTCTCACATCAATCTGTAAAATTTTATCTAATCAAATGTATGATTTCAGCCATGGATCCATGGCCGAAACCTATCCCTAGGTTCTAGGACAAATATCCCTAGGTTCTAGGACAACTATCCCCTGGACAATTACCCCTCACCAAACATATACCCCCTAACTCTACACCTAACCATAACCCCATTTCTGTGGGGTAGTTGTCCTGGGGGTAATTGTCCAGAGGGTTGTTGTCCTAATATGCTATCTCTAACCTTAAACCTAACATACAAATCTACCTCAATTATAACCCTAAACTGACTTCTGAGATGAAATAAAGCCTGGAACAACAGTCGTCGGAGCAAATATCGGAGCAAATGTCGGAGCACCTCTCTGTATGTACTTACACATCTGAGTAGTTTGATTTCATCCAGTGCCGTCTCTGTGTAGTGTTCAGCACTCTTGACCACCTTCAAAGCAACGTATCTCCTTCCCCTGCAAAAACATGAAACAAGACAGGCAGGATTAAAGGTCTGAAAATAATTATCAGATTGGAGGCCAGATATTAAAATGGAGATGGAGTAGTGACTCAGATAAATACTAAATCCCTTTTATTGTTATAATGATGAATGCAGCAGTGTAAAACTTTTATTTAACTTTCTTCCAAGAAAAAAAAACTATAGAAAACCTTTTCCTAATTCCATAATTTTTTTTTTTTTTGTGTTCAAGCTGCTCAACATATACTATGTCTGCACTGTGGTATGTACTATAAATAGGGATGGCCAAACAAAAGCAAAAAGCCACTAGAACGGTTTCCACTTCACTGTATGGATGTAGTCACCCATGCATTTACAATGCAAACAATAACCCATGCACTGCCTACTCGATAATACACAGGCAGAGAAACAGCAAAATTTTCAATAAAAAACAGCTTTCGAAATTGTCTTTTGGCCAGTGGTAAATATCAATCATTTTTATTCCTAATTGGTCAGTTTCTTCCTTAGAAAATACCTCACCAGAAAATCAACTTCTCCTGTTGGAAAAATTGATATAATAAAAACTACAGCGTCATCAAAGTGATGCTTCTGTGTGATGTGTGTTATGACTGGAATATCTCATGATTGGAATAGATTCAGATAAGGAGAAGTGGATATCTATAAAATTTCACTATTTTTGAACAAAAAATGTATTGGGGTGAAAAACAAAGAACAATGTTTACCACTGGCCATTTAAGTTTTAAAAAAATTACTCTACCCTGTCTAACACTCGGCTCTGACCCACACCACCATGAAATAGCCCATTATCTAGGGTGTTCCTATTGAAACATGCTCTATGGAGTATTTTTCCACGGTGGTCATATTGGATCACATACGGTAACATACATGTCAAACCATCAGTTTTGTACTGCCATAAATTGTATCTTTGTATAATCTACTCAATTGTGTTACTATAATCTCATTTCATTTTGATACACACATAGAAAAAATGTTTGATATGATTTGGTTTAATAAATCAAAGACAAAAGAACCATAAACTTGAGCTTTATTGCATTTTCTGGCTTTGTCTGAAACTTGTAAAAGTGTTCTAGCAGCTCATTGGTAATCTGAGACACTCTTTGGGTCATATCTTTGAAACGGAACATCCAATTGTGATAATTCAAGTACCAAAATGTTTCTTACAGAATGCTCTATCAAATAAGCCTAGCAAAAACAGCTTTAAAATAACTTCAAATTTTAGTGGACATCCCTACTATAAATGTACAAAAGAAAGTGTATAGTCATACTTGTCATACATGTGTTTTTCATTACCTTTTATTACATATTGAAACCATTTGTGATAAGCTAATTGTGTTGTGAGGTTTCCTTGTTTTGAATTTAATATTTATTTTGTACTTCGGAAGAAAACAAACAATATACACATTATTCATATCTGTACATCTCTGCTGTTTACACAACATACAATTATCGAAAATGGGAGTCATGCTTTATTTACAGAATAAAGTCCACTCTGCATTTAAAGCTTTGTTTTATCTAAGCACTCTAATTCCCTGTAAAAGCACCCTTGAGTGGAGTGGTGCTAATCTGACGCCGTGCATCGTACTGCGCCACTCTGTAGGGAATGCATGCCCATGAGCCTGCCTGTACGTCGTCCGTGTACAAACTGGCATGGTGGCGTGGAACTGCGAGATGGCAATATTTGCTCATAGGTATTGGTGTCACATGTCAGGCTCACCTAGACGGCTAGTATGTCAGTAGGACTACTACCACCACCTTGCCGCTAAATCAAGAATACCTTCCCATCATACCTAGTCTTAGTATCTTGACTCTGTATGTAGAGTAACCCTGATTGTATAATTGTTTTGAAGTTATAACAATTTGGCAGAATCATTAATATGAATGACAGCGACAGCGACAAAAACTAAACAAAACATCTCATGTTTATGAGTTAACTTGAAAATGTCATTAATTAAAACAGCTAATATTTTTCACCCCATGATTCTATTGCTGGCTTAGTCAGGTATAAATAAATTAAATAATAAAATTTAAGCTTAAATTAGAAGATTAGGCCTATTATAGATACCTGTATGGATGATCTGTAGGTAAGTGTAGATATTCAAAATTTACCGACATGAATATATCATCCAGTTTTTCACAAAAATATTTCTTTATGTGAAATGGATCATTAGTGAAAATGGCCTCACACATAATATGAGCCAGTATATAATATCCATTATGGTTCTTTAACAAGAACAACTTTGGATGTGAACTGGGTCATTAGTGATAATGTCCCAACACATAATATCAGTAGCCTATGTGTAAATCACAGCTATGCATTTTAAATCTTGCATTCCGTTATATTAGCTAAATGAGCTGGCTCTGTATTTGGAATCAGCATGAGGTACTATCAAGGTTAATATCCTTTTTGTACGTGAAAAAGGGCCACTCTTCACATTTGAGATTGATGATGGAGAACACAAATTTTGTTTCGGATCCATTTTATTAAATGTGTAAATAGAATCATATATTTGAATATTTTATTCCAATTAGCTCATATTAAAATGCAAATTAAAGCAACGTGAACTAACAAATTTATGTGATGGATATTGTTACTATTTGATTTCCATGTGAGCCAAATGAATGCGCTATTCAGATCCTTTCAGAATTTTCGTTTGCACCAATTGAAATATGCCTACATACTTTCCTTTTCCTTTTATAATGCCTGAGATGTTTCTTACAGGCATTCAATCTGGTTCTAGAGCTAGATTTAGGTGTTAAAAAGAAAGCTTTTAGGCCTTGAGCTTAAAATACATGTCATGAACTTTAACATTCTATGCAAACATTACGCAGCAGGGGTAGTCCCATACTTCATAATAATAATACATTCCAACATGCAGGCTCACATCTACTGTTACCCAAGATAAACAAGTTGCAATTTACGGGTAAGCTTTTAACCCATTGTGGACTGAGGCCGAATATATTCAGGCTGGGGTCTATGGGAAATGTGTGTTATAGCCAACTCAGCTCGTCTCCAACAGGTTAAGGAGGAAAAGTGAAAACAGAGAAGATCTGACATTTCAATATATGCAAACTTACCGGTGGGCATTTCTAAAACTGAGTTTTGAAAGTAAGTATCAGGGCCCCAATACAGAAAGTTTTGTGATCAAATGCAAAGTGTAAAGAACAGTTCTAATTGGTTAATAGTCAGAATTTTGAACAAAAAGACCATGCAACAGCTAATCTTCTATGCAAACATTACGCAGCAGGGGTAGTCCGTACTTCATAATAATAATACATTCCAACATGCAGGATCACATCTACTGTTACCCAAGATAAACAAATTGCAATTTACAGGTAAGCTTTTAAGGAGGAAAAGCAAAAACAGAGAAGATCTGACATTTCAAATGTGCAAACTTACCAGTGGGTATTTCTAAAACTGAGTTTTGAAAGTTATACCCTATTCACAGTGGTTTTCAAATTTATCTCGGTGCTGTCGCGGTGTTGTCGCGGGACGGCAACACCGCAATAAACCCGCTATAAATGCATTCACAGTGGAAAAGTTCATGTACCCATTCACACTGCAGCGTGTGATTTTATGACCTCCGTAATAAAATACTTGCATTTCTTTGTTTTTCGCCTTCTTTCCTTTTCTTTTCTATCATTTCTTATGTATTTCTTTGTTTTTCTCCTTTCCTTTTCGTTTCTATCATTTCTTATGTATTTCTTTGTTTTTCTCTTTCTTTCCTTTTCTTTTCTTTAATTTCTTATGTATTTCTTCGTTTTTCTCCTTCTTTCCTTTTCGTTTCTATCATTTCTTATGTATTTCTTTGTTTTTCTCTTTCTTTCCTTTTCTTTTCTTTAATTTCTATGTATTTCTTTGTTTTCTCCTTTTCTTCCTTTTCTTTCATATCATTTTTATGTATTTTCTATGTTTTTCTCTTTCTCTTTTCTTTGCTTTTAATTTTCTATGTATTTTTGTTTTTCCCTTCTTTCCTTTTCGTTTCTATCATCTTCTATGTATTTCTTTGTTTTTTCTCTTTCTTTTCCTTTTCTTTTCTTAATTCTTATGTATTTCTTTGTTTTTCTCCTTCTTTCCTTTTCTTTTATATCATTTCTATGTATTTCCTGTTTTCACCTTCTTTCCTTTTCTTTTCTATCAATTTGTTATGTATTTCCATGTTTCTCTCCTTTCTCTCTCTTCTATCAATTTCTTATGTACAGTCTGTGTCAAATAAATGATCAGTTGGAAAACATTTTTTGTTATAGTATGAAGATTAATACAACCTAGTATGTGTTTAGTATTTTCATAAAGCAGAAATCAGACTTTCTTCTGCAATTTTTCATCACATTGGTGCAGTATTTTTTGAGATATGACTAATTTTCTACAATCAAGAAAAAAACCTTTCGCACGCCTTCCCCATGCTTTGTGTATGATTTCGCATAGCTGACCGTGAATTTCGCGCTCCAGAACAATAGACGTGCGTAATTTCGATTTGTTTCTTGTCGCCACAAAACTTAGCATAGACTTTTGTTTTACGAAAGCAAATTAAACAGGACAAAGCGCATAAGCAAGAAAAATCTATTGGCTTTAATTTGATACCACAAACACATATTATATTAAAAGATTCACACCTAAATAATTTTTTCCCGACTGTACCATTTTTTTAAGCACAGACTGTATTCATTGGTGTTTAGCTTCTTTCTTTTCTTTGCAATTAATTTCTTATGTATTTCCTTGTTTTATCCTCCTTTCTTTTCTTCATCAATTTCCTTATGTATTTCTTTGTTTTTCTCCTTCTTTCCTTTTCTTTTATATCATTCTTATGTATTCTTGTTTTTTCTTTCTTCCTTTTTCTTTTCTATCATTTCTTATGTATTCTATGTTTTTCTCTTCTTCCTTTTCTTTTCTTTATTCTTATGTATTTCTTGTTTTTTCCTTCTTCCTTTTCGTTCTATCATTTCTTATGTATTTCTTTGTTTTCTCTTTCTTTCCTTTTCTTTCTTTAATTTCTATGTATTTCTTGTTTTCTCCTTCTTTCCTTTTCTTTATTATCATTTCTTATGGTATTCCTTGTTTCACCTTCTTTCCTTTTCTTTTCTATCATTTGTTATGTATTTCCATGTTCTCTTCCTTCTCTCTCTTTCTATCAATTCTTGATGATTCTTTGTGTTTAGTCTTCTTTCTTTTTCTTTGCAATAATTTCTTATGTATTTCCTCTTTTCCCTCCTTTCTTTTTCTTCAATCCAATTTCTTATCGTATTTCTTTGTTTTTATCCTTCTTTCTTTTTCTTCAATAATTCTTATGTATTTCTTGTTTTATCCTCCTTCTTTTCTCTTCAGTCAATTATTATGTATTTCTTTGTTTTTATCCTTCTTTCTTTTTCTTTGCAATAATTTCTTATGTATTTCCTTGTTTTATCCTTCTTTCACTCTCTTTTCTAGAAATTGTTATGTATTTTATTGTTTCTTATCCCGGTGCTGTAGCGGAGTGCCTTCACACTGAAGGCACTCCGCGACAGTCGCGGGACTGTCCCGGTGCTGTTACTATGGTTTGAGCGCGATAGTTTATCGCGGTGTTATAGCGGAGCGAGATTATCCCGGGATAGTTTATAGCGGGTCCGAGCATTCACACTAAAGGCAACACCGCTACAGTCGCGGGACAGTCCCGCGACTGTAGCGGTGTTTGAGGCCACTGTGAATGGGATATAAGTATCAGGGCCCCAATACAGAAAGTTTTGTGATCAAATGCAGAGTGTAAAGAACAGTTCTAATTGGTTAATAGTCAGAATTTTGAACAAAAAGACCATGCAACAGCTATCTTGATTGGTGATTGCCATTTTGGTACTGAATGCAAAGCTAGGTTGTGTTAGGGAGCACAGATCACAGTTACGGAAGGTACTTACGCGAGGTCCCATGCAAGCCACACAGTAGAGAAATGTCCCCATCCTAGCTTACGAACCACATGGTACTTCCCATTAAACAGATCAAAGATTTTCACTGGATGGTATCCACCTATAAATAGAAGACAAACAAGAAAAGAAAAAGAAGAGACACAAGAAATTAATGACGTAATTTGATTTTATTGCCTCATAACATTATAATCCTACATAAACAGTATAAAAACAAGTTGGTTCTGAATAAATTTGAATAAAACGTAACCTATATCTTTATTAAATACATGGGGAAGCAATAAAATTGTGTTTTTTTTTTTAATTAGAGTTTATTACAAATAAGTACATCAACCTTTTGGCACATCAAACCTCTTGATGTGTTATCATTTTCTGAGTGTTGTGATGGTTAAGAACCCTGCCTGGGGAAAACATTCGCATGTGAAACATGAGAAAAGGAATAAAACATAATCTTGACTTTTAACAGATAAAAGTCATGTATGAAAAAATGCACATGAAATATCTCGTAATGATTAATGACATTCTTCTTTATTGGACAGAACTTCCGGTGTTAAAAAAAAAACCCTGACACAATCAACTTCACACTTGATTCTCAAGTTCAAAGGCTTTGAAATCTGTCGGTTGTAATCATTGAGAGGGTGAAAATATATTTACAACTTCCAAGTGCGGCCTGTGATTTTTTCACAGCCATATTTATTCATGCTTGATTGAAGCTGAAGGTCGGATCTCAAATTAGCTGTGGTTGGAGTGAGGTAATGCACTTCGATTGAACTTTAATAAATGTGATGTTTTCATCAAAAGGTTTCTGGGCTTTTCATGTGTGCTGATTACCATAAATACAATATTTCATGAATGTCGGATGTGGTTGCATTGAAATGATATTTGCACAGTTGTGGTTTGACAATCATGTAAATTTTAACATTTCCAAACCTCTATAATATCAGAGGACTGAGTTATTTGCTCCAAAATGTCATGAAACTCATCATGATAATAAGAAGATTACTTCAGAAGCAAAGGGTTTCAGAGCATAAAGAGCGTGAAATCACTAAATATGAGAGCTTCAATTTTTACCTGAAATTAAGAAAAATCAACATTTGCTGAAATGAAAGTGAGGGATGGGGGAGGGAGGCGGTGGGGGTTGATCAGTGATACAGTATTTCTCTGCCATTATAGATCTACAAAATGTCATCAAATTATTACTAAGCAGGGTTACAATCTACTTGTGTAATCCTCTTAATACCAGGTAATCAATGGATCAGGAAAATTTATGTTGTCTTAAAATATTATCTATGAGGAAAATTAATTTCTTTCAGAAATTAAGTACTACTTATTGGAATGCCATTTTCCTTTTCAAAACAGCCTCTGTCTGTCTCAAAGCACCCTGCATATAATTTGTATACCTCTTGCAACTATAGATCATACTTTACTTAAGCAGACAAATCTTAGGTTAACCTTTTTAAACAAAGAAAGCAGGATGAACTTGTACCGGTAAAAAAAAATCACAAATCCGACCCGACTCTGATACGCTATCTGCTCGAGGCAGACAGCATTTATGGCTAAATTGATACTTCTCCCGCTATTTTATCCCCATCATCCAATCTGTACATAATGCATCGTCTACTCGCCGTGGGCTTTCCCAAAGTGCCTAAACCTAAGCCTTCCTCTGTAGGTAAGTCCATCGTATTTACATTGGTTGCGTCACACAGGTTATACATCGGCAGCTGCGTCACAAATGAGTTTATATTTTGGCACACTTATCAATTTACAGAACTCTAGCCCTTTCTTTCTTCTCATTTATTTATCAAATAGTACTTGTCTTTTACACAGGATCCAAACAAATTGTTCTATAGATAGATTGCAATTTTTAATTCTTTGTGCCAATTGGGATATTCAAATATCCAAATTTACTTCATATTGATATAAAATTTGCCTTACTTTTCAATTCGAGGGGGAGAGTTTTAAAAAAAATCCCTTCCTTAAAATACAGTTTTTCATGACAATTTCTTCTGTTAAGGTTCACTACCACAAGTGTTGCAAACAGCCATTTCTCTGCTTTCTGGAAAAAAACAAAACACTTTAATGCCCCCTTCATATGGGGCCCACTCACAATAGCACACAAAACTCCAAATCGCACTTGCGGTGTAAGCTTGTATGGGTATTTAGATGTAAATTTGAGGACCTCCCATAGTAATACAAGCAACACTAACTCCTTACCCTCTCCTATTATACATGCACATGACCTCGAGCTATCACTGTACTCCAATTTCAATTTCGGAGTTTCCCACAAGAGACCTGCCTTCATAGACCCCACCAAGTCCACTTCACTATTCTCTCTTTCTTTCTCTATATTAAAGCAATGAACTAGGAGCCTACCATCCACACATTTTCCCCCTTCTTTTTCTTCCTATTTTTTTTATTTTTTTAAATCTTATTCAGGCCATATAATTTTAATTAAAAAATAATGC
>CALNVZ010002100.1:33862776-33899876 GCA_940671915.1 Paracentrotus lividus | reverse complement strand
CCCCCCCCTCCCCTGTAAAATATAACGATGAGTTTGTGCCTAATTGGGGATGGAACTGCAGAGTTAGCCTTGTCCTTAAAAAATTTCCCACGGACATCCCCCCCCCCCCCCCCGAATATAACAGATTGATTAGTAATTTAGTGTGAAACTCGAGACGGGTCCCCGACTTATCTTTTTTATCCTTATATTATGAAATGAAGACACTAAAACGAGATTTCAAGTACTATAATTTGCTTTATTACAGTTCTTGGATTCAATCTTTCATAATTTATGTTACTGTGGATCAAAATGAATTTTTCTTTCTCCCGAAACTATACACCAGCTTTAAACTACTTAGCTCAAATACCATAGTTTCTAGGTGAGCTTTGCAGATGACAGGTTTCTACAACTCGATTTAAATGAAGAAAAATGAGAGAATAATGTGCAAGAAAACAGGTGCATGCGGGCTTTCATTCTGGGCTCCACATGTGTCCCAGTCAGTTACATTCATGATGCAATGTTTACAATCAGGTTATGGAACCTGACAGAGTTCAGGTTCACATGGGTACTATCATAGACAGGTCAAATATCATCATGAATCCTCCATTTTGAGAGAAAGATGACACGTTATTTCTATTTTCTAGTAGAAATTATTGTATAGATACAAAACACAGGTGTGTTATTGTGTGGTAATACAAATGCATATGTGCAATTATTTCACCTTCAGTTGTTTGTTCACAACACAGACAGGTAAAATATCTTTCCCCATTTTTGGGGAAAGATGACATGTTTATAAAATTTCATAACAGAGACTTGTAATTATACAGCAGCTGATTTCTTAGTTTGTTCTTGAGATACAGTTGATCTATTAACATGTTTCACAAATTTAAATCATCAAACAGTCATATTCATAAGGCCTGTTTACCCAAGGTCACAGAACTTTGGTTCAAATGTTGTTCACAAGGCATTCTTCATCGACAGGTCACATACATGTTATACCTACATTTTGCTGGGAATGTGGCATGTTAATACATTTTCGTAGAAGAGGGAGAATTATATGATGATGGACAAAATTGAACAAAATGTATTAGATAACAGGCGGCTGACAGTGTGCACCAGTTGTCACAAACGTGAAAATATGTTTATCCCTGTGTCAAAATATTTTGTTTGAAACGAACGAGCAGTTCAATAAAAGGACAAAAAACTTTAGGGTTCAAACCAAGCCCTTTTATTACAAATTTTGAAGGGGATGAGTCCAAATCATCGATGTGCAACTTTGTCCAAGCCTTTGTCATAGTTAAGTCAGACGGTCTAAAGTTAAACAATCTGGGTTAAGGCCACATTCGAGTGGTAGGCCTACAGGTTCGATCGCAGGTCATGTGATCAGGGTTCAATTCTTCACAGGGGTAAGTTCAATCCCCAATCCTGGGTCTAGAACTTTGGGTTCCAATATCATGCACAAGAGAAATACGAGGTCAACACAAGAAATTCCCAGGTCAGCTTTTTAGTCCTCAATTCATGTCAGTCCTATCATCAAACTTGGTCATATGCCCAGGCACTGTCTGTAACTTAACTTTAATTTACACTTTTGATTGATTAATTCTAGGACCAAAGTTCATAAAAAGGAAACTGCACTGACTCTTATATAGTTTTCTGAATTTTAACAAGAGCCTTATTAAATGCACATCCAAAAATCCATGATCCTGACCCCCCCCCCCCCCCATGGAAAAAAAGTACCCACTTTCACAAGGAAAAAGTACAGAGGCTTTGTTTTTCTTTTCATTAACTGGGAGGCAGAGGAATACAGGAAAGGGCTTTATAGTATCAAAGACCAAAATGGTCATCAGTTTCTATGGATACCATTGCTATGCCCACAATAGCAATAGGACTACTGCCTGCCTACACACATTGACCCAATAATTTTTATACAAATTCACAAATTTGTTCACTTTCCAGTTTATTCTTTGCTGAGTACTTTAACTCCAAGAGTTTGGCATAATAAAATAATTGAATAAAAAAAAAAGTGTATTCCAAGAAAAAGTTGAGGAAAGCCTAAGCTAGGAGTGACAGTTTACACAAGGCATCTCATATTTTAGGCACCGGACAGGTGATCCATATCCCCTCTTGAATATTACTCCAGCTGAGCGAGACCGCCTCAAGACATTCAATTACTGCTTGGATGTGGTCCAAGGTATTACATCCTTTGCATGAAATGGTACATAATCTCAGGTAGAGGATTTTACCAGAAATATTAATCCAACTATGTTTCTTTGTAGCTATGGATTTTGTTAAACCTATAGATTAATAATTTGACAAACAGAATTAGGACAAGGAGACAGGACATGGAGGTACTTGTAGAAAGTTGTTATTTCTGTATGATTCCTTAGAAATACCATGATGCTGGGGAAATGATTGAAGAGGTGCAACAAAGTTTAAACCTGGTGTATAGTTTTGGTAACAAAAAAGGAATCGGCATAAAACCGATTAAATATAGTCTCATGTTGTTCACATTGCACTAAAAGGTATGTCTGAGAGATTTTGATATTTGTTTCACGATTTCTGGTGAATTTCAGTGAAATGTTTGAACCCAAACATAATGTAACGGTTTTTTAGACCTTTGCTGGGGTGTCCAGTCCCCCGCACTTCCCGCATGAATGGAGCGTAGCGATCTGAGTGTATCACCCACACAAGAGAATCCCCATTTGTTTTCCATGTGAATGCCTTGTCACACTGAGATGAGACGGATCCCTGACTTATCTTTTTTATACTTATATCGTGAAATTAAGACACTAAAACGAGATTTCATGTAATATAACTTTCTTTACTATAGTTATAGGATTCAGTCTTTCATATTATCTAACTGTGAATACAAATTAAATGTTTCCTTCTCCCAACACTATACACCAGCTTTAAATATGGAATGGCATATTTAGTAACTGGAAATGAAAATATGAACTACAAAATTAATCCCAAAAGATGTGTAAGATGCAGAGTAGGATTGCTTAAATATGTGAAATAAAAGGCTTTGAATTAATCAATCAGGGTAAATTGGTGACAACACTTCCCCCCCCCCCCCATTTACAAGCTATCACAGGTACCTGTGCCGAACAGCATGCACTTCAAGCTGCAGAGGAACCGAAGTGTATTAGTGCGGTATTATGGGGAATTATGCAAGACTTTAATTGGATCGGTCTGAAAGGGGACCTGTAAACTCTAGGGATGCTTTCAACGTCAACGTTAGCCAGGTGTGAAATTGCAGTCTGAAGCTAACTGGATCACTCAGTATATTTAACCAGTTTTCTACCACAATTGGTTGATCCCTGTTTTACAGCTATTAGACAGAGGGAATGCACTAATCAACGGGTTAAGGTTACTTGAGCTAAACTGACAGACATTTATTTTGATTAAGCACTTGCACTTGTGCCAGGAAAGAAAATCCATTCTACATGTACCTGTGCTACACAGTATGCACTTAAAGTCAAAGAGGAACTGAAATGTAAGCTTGACATTTTGGGGATTATGCAAGACTTTAATTGGATAGGTCTGAAAGAGGAAAATCACTAATCAACGGGTTAAGGTAACTTGAGCTATTAACTGACAGACATGAACCTGTGCCAGGAAAGAATAAGAATCTGAGCAGTAAGAACTTTAGCTTCAGAAATCTTTAAAAAATAAAATTTTGTAAAAAAAAAAAAAACAAACAAATAAATAAATAAATAGATAATATAAAATATGATTTTTTTTTTTTTAAATATTGACAAAATATAAACATTCTGAATAAATCCTAAATGAGCAGAATTGGACAAATAACATAACTGCCGAGTTGCGTTTTTATTGAAGTAGACTTTAATAAAAAAACATAACGGCGACACAACATTTGCTTCTATGACAATTGCTCCAGGCTTTATTTCGTCTGAGATATATGGTTGGGGTTATGGTTGCAATGGGGTTATTCAGCACTGGCGTATCCAAGCAGGGGATGCGTGCCACTTCTACAATCTGAAAACCACTCATAGACTGTACATGTTATAATCATAAAATTTCGGCAGCTCACCTACTTATCGGGCCTAGCGCCCCCCTCTATTTTCAAATCCTGGATCTGCCACTGGGTTTATGTTAGGTTTAGGTTGGGGTATAGTGTTAATTCCATGGTTAACCCGTTGTATACTAAGCCCGCATATATGCGGGCTGAAGAAACATAGAACATCCCTCTTGTCGACCGATTATTTCACTCATGATTGCATAAACATATAAAGACCTTATATCATTTAAATTATCTGACATTGATCTATTTAAAGATGTCTTTGTTTCACCTCTAGATGAAAAGAATTTCTTGCAAGCATGCTTGACAATCACGATTCATTCGGCTTTATTAAATGTTCTCAGTATACAACAGGTTAAAGTTAGTGTCGACCGATTATTTCACTCATGATTGCATAAACATATAAAGACCTTATATCATTTAAATTATCTGACATTGATCTATTTAAAGATGTCTTTGTTTCACCTCTAGATGAAAAGAATTTCTTGCAAGCATGCTTGACAATCACGATTCATTCGGCTTTATTAAAAGTTCTCAGTATACAACAGGTTAAAGTTAGTGTCATGTTATCAAAATAACAACAGCTCACTGACCTTTGCAGTAATCTTGAGGATCCTCCTGTTCATCTTCATCGGATCCATATGCTCCTTGCTCCTCCCCTTCCTGCTCCTCCTGCTCCTCATCATCATCCTCCTCAGAGTCTATGGATACTTTGGGTGGTGGCTTGTTGCTATGGGCACTGATGAGAGAACAAGAAAAATAATCTTACATTACTTTATAGGTTAGATGTAAAAAGATTATTTTGGCACCAAGTGATTATTTTCATGTGTGAATTTCACACGAGTCAGTTCTTGCGAAAATTTCGACTACAGTAAAAAGATATTTCATAGTAATGTAAACATCACAAAAATTGCACAATCAGGCTCTCACGAATACACTGACCTAGTTAAAAATCATCAAAATTATCTGTATGTGACAATTTTGGCATATATCGTCGCTGTTTTTACGAACCGTCATAAACCTAATTTTGGGTCAAATTTTCGAAATTGAGTTTTTTCGATATTAAACCCTGTATTCAGCTCTATCGAATTACCAAATTTCAGGTCGAAATCTTAATTATTTAAAAAATAAGAGAAGATTCAAATTTCGGTTCGAAACGTCACATCCCTTCCAGTGATTTTACGAAGCGTCCGAAACCATTGTTTCTACACTATAGCAGTCTCCTGAATGGCGCGCAACCCGACCTAGATATGGGTGAGCGGTGCGCATATGCATTGAGTGATTTTACGAACCGTTCTATCTCGTGGTTTAGGACCGCTAAAAAACATGCGCTTGCTACGCGTGATTTACGAAGTGACCTTAACCCCCTGTTTTTCGTAAAACAAATCAGTTTCTAAAATACTACCTTCCATTTTATTCTAAATATTTAAAAATCAAACCCCAAGTGCAAATAATTTTTTTCATATTGTAAATTATAGAATTTATGCTGTACATTGATATAAATAATAACCATGGTTTCCTTCAAAGCGCGAAGTTATGAGCGTCAGAAGAACATCCAAACTTTGAACGCGATTTATCTCAAAAGCTGGTTTTGGGACCTCGGCGAGGTGTAGGACGGTTCGTAAAATCACTGACGATATGTAGGCTAGTTGTCATATGAATATTTCTGAGATGGTGATCAAGTGATTACACTGTGTACTTGTTGTTTTCTGAAATGACTCATGACACATCATACAAATTTATCAAATTGGGGGAGGGTATTGGGTGTGAAGCATTTGAATCCACCAGTTCAACTACTGTAGAAAAAATTATATCCAAGTATCTGTAAATCCTCTGACAAAAAGAGAACAGATTCAGGCATCTACCAATAATACTTTTCTTCACTCGAGATCACAGAATACACATTATGAGAGCCAGAAGAGCATTGACTGTGTGCGAAGATATGAATAATGCCCTTCTTCCCCTCACCAGACAATTTAATTTCAGTCATTTCATTCTAGGGGCTTCTACCATAAACTTTATTGCAAGGAGCAAGATCGACATTGACTAATTATTGACAGGTCTGGGGGATATCCAGACATGCTCTGATGTAAATATTTACATCACTTTCCCTAACATTAATCACATGCCCACAAAACTGATAGGTCGAAGAGGGATGTACTCCATCCCTTACATCAAGGAAAAAGGACAAGTCATTTTGTGAAGAATGAGCAAGTACTTGACATTTACACTAATTGAACTACAAGGATTTCACCCCACCGCTGCCTAGTTTGTGATTCGATGGAGAAACGGCATCAAGGATGTAAGATGGAAAAGATTCTTGATGTAAGTACACGTATAAAGGAAGTTAACTGTAATTGTACATTTTAAAGCTTTGCATTAGAATAAACAAAACCCCAAATCAACTACGAGACAAGGGTAGTCTGGTCTGTACAGGGTAAAAAGGGATTAAGATACGAAGCCAACTGAGTATTCTTGCTGATAATATATTTTATTTCTTTAAAAAAAAAAAATTAAATTTGCATATTACCAAACTTGAAACAATAACATGGATGATTTGTAATAACATTCTTTCTCCAACTATCTTGAGGTCTTTCTTCGAATTCTCCTCCGACATCTCTGATTCAGTATGTGCAATGACTTTTTTCAAGGAAAAGTGAGATGTTGGATATCACTGCATTTCCCTTCGTAAAATAAAATCCCAATTCAATAATTTTATTTACAATTTCAAACAAGTAGGCCTACCTATTTCTGATTGCTGGGTAGAACTTTCTGAGCATAGCATTTCGTATCCGTCGGAAGAATCTTTCTACAGCTGCAGAAAACATTATGTCCTACATAAGTCAGGAACATGCCATTTCAAATTTAAGGAATCACAATAACGCCTATACCCTGACATAAGTTTGTACAAGAGAGATGGAAGCATAATGCCATTATGTGCATAGTGAGTGTAAAACGCAAGTGCTTGTTCTCCGATCGACTTCATTTATTGGAGTTTGGACTCAAATATTCCCCATCTGGTATGACGTACTTCATATATCACAATCAATCAGAAACTATATATATGCAGCACTACGAAGTTCAACAAAATATGGGTGTGTTCATCTATATGTAAATAAAAGTTTTTTTTTACAACATCCTAAATTAAAGAGTTAATTGTTTACCCTCAAAACCCCTTAACCCAGCTAATAAGATATCCTTTATCTTTTTCTCAGAACATCTACGTGACCACAAAGGATCATTTTAGATTAAATGTTATAGCTGTATTCTAACAAAGCATGATGATATATGACACATTCTTAATGCATGGATTAAACTCTAAATTTGTCTAGATCAGAGATATATTGATTTTTCTACAAAGAAAACTATTGCTTAAAAATGAACGAAACTTGTACTTTACTTTCATTATAAAATTAGAGCACTCCCACTCCCCTTCGAAATTCAAGCTTTTGGGTACTAGATCATTACAATTTTCTTGGAAAGTGAGGTTTTCAAAGACCAACATGAATTTATCATTCCCCAAGACAGCAGACCTCAAGGAAAACAGCAATCCTTTCAACAACAAATTTCTACAATACAATCCTCTTGCATCTAGTTTCATCCAAAATCTAAAGACTTTTCTCTGAGAAGGAATGAGATGGGATGCGAGTTAATATATCATGACATCATATCCCCTCCCATCATCCCCTGGGTGACCTAGGTCGATCTTCCCCACTCCGAGAGTCTGCCGATAGTCTCCAACATCCGATCAGGTTTTCTCTTTACCTCATCATCCGGAGTATCTCGGTAGTATCGATGTCGTCCCAAGTTAGGCAAGCAAATTGTCAACAGATTAGATACCACTTCCTTTCTCATCATACTATTTGCAGAGAGGCTATTTTGGTTGCAGAGAAATAACACTTTCATCACAGTAGTACAAGAAAATACCAGTAGAATCCTAGCCATGTATTAGACATTGGGGAAAATAAATTATTATTATTATGTTGCTTTAGGATGGTTTTAGATATTACCCCCCCCCTCCAACAATAGCTACATGTACATGTACATGTACATTGTACTTCTCGTTTAAAATCTATCCCCCAACTCTCTCTATACCTAACCCTAACCCTAATTATGGGGGGTGGGGTAGGGGGGTAGTTGTCCTAATTAAAGGGGATAATTGTCCAGGGGGTAGTTTTCCTCCAAGCTGTATAAGATACCAAAAAGAATAAATGCTCTATGAAATGTCATACAATCTACATATCTCATATTCAATTTACAATTTTATTTGATGCTAATCTGATTGACAGATCACATTGAAAATGCCTCGCGAAAATTAATTATTTGTACACTTCACTTCACTCTTGTTTTTAACACCCTCTCTTTCATCTACATGTATTTTCTCTATGTTTGACACCAATGAAATTAGGTTGTTTACTGTATAGCTCTAGTCTTAGAGAAATTTGTAATAGGTTTTATATAAATATGTATTTTTTAATTAATTATTATCATCATTATTATCGTCAATCAGCCATCCAAACACTGAATGCAAATTGTTAATAAATATAGTACTAATTTCACATGTTACAGAACAATTTTTTTTTCACAAAATGTGTAACAAATCAAACATGCCATTGAATTCCAAGATAGGGTTGATCCCTCCTGTGAAACATCATAACAAAAGAACTGGATATTGATAGACGTCTTTACAGGTTCATCGCCTTGGGACAGCCCAGATATGTTTCACAGCTAGTCTTATCCCAATTAGAGCTATCCTCATCATTAATCATGCAAACCAAGCCCACTACCAATCAAACAGTAAACTATCATATTGAACTCCATCTGAACTATTTGCCTTGCCGTGAACCGTCCAGCCTACCATTACAAAACAAATCCAAAGTCGTGTGTTTTACGGAGCTTTGGGGCTTTCTTCGTAACAAAAGGGTTATTATTGACACTTGCACGTACTTGTAGGTCTGATAAGTATGGACCAATCATCACAATGCTACAAATTGACTTGATATTCGATTTCCTGTTTGGGACATGGAAGTAAGGTTGTCGGAATTGAAATCTACACTCCAATTTCACATGAATGACAAGATATTGAACCTTTGTTACTCTTGTACGATGATAAACTTGTATTTGTCTTTTTTTTAAAAGAATATTTCAAGGAATGTCAGAAAATCTAACTCTTCCGTAAACTTTTCAAACTTCAAATAACCTAGCAACCAGTAAATTGCATGAAAGCCAGGCAAACAATCAATCCACATAAATTTCAATTTAGTATCTGACGGAGGAAAAACATACAAAGTAATTTATGAATATTGAACCAAGGCGAAGGGTTGTAACAGGATCTGATCTGGGGACCTGGACCTGGGAACTTGCAAGGGAAGAACAGATCCTTAGAGGGGAACCTGGTGTACTCATACACAGTAATCATCTGTATGAGAGAGCAGTTTATTACATATGGGATGTTTAAAATTAAGTATACAAGTATGGAGCCAAGGCAAAGTGCTGTGACCGGATCTGAACCAGGAACCTTGCAGGGAAAAGACCGGGTCCTTACAGAGGAAAGAACAGGTCCTTAGAGGGGGACCTGATTTTATGAATACTCAGTAATAATCTGCCATGACAGAGCAGTTTATGACATAGGGGATGCATAAAATTAAGTATACAGTATGGAGCCAAGGCCAAGTGTTGTGACAGGATCTGATCCAGGAACCTCACACGGGAAGAACAGGACCTTTCGAGGGAAAGAACAGGTCTTTAGAGGGGAACCTGGTGTACTCATACACAGTAATCATCTGCCATGAGAGAGCAGTTTATGACAGTGGGGATGCATAAAAATAAGTATACAGTATGGAGCCAAGGCCAAGTGTTGTGACAGGATCTGATCCAGGAACCTCGACAAGACCTGAAAGGGAAAGAACAGTTCCTTAGACAGAGGCACCTAGTTTTATGAAGACTCAGTAATCCTCTGCAATGTCAGATCAGACAGAGGAAATGCATAAAAATGACTTAAGGAGTATGGAGCCAAGGCCAAGTGCTATGACAGGGGAAGAACACAGGTCCTTTCAAGGGATCCTGCATGGTTCTCAGGAGGGATGAGCTGTCCTTCAATCAGTTCCTATCAAAATTCTAGAAGTCATTAAACCGCTATGAACCGTTGCTAGTACTCGCAAGGGAACAGTAGTTATGTTCACACCGGACCATCGGGGTTTTAGTCCTCGAGAACAGTATCCTTAAGAATTTAAACACCGACGGCTTGTTCCCGAGTTACGTTCACATGGGGTGCTTGTCCTCGAGAACAGTGTCCTCAAGGACAAGCGAGCGGCTCGATGACCGGAAGTACAAGTTGTAGGTAGCGCGCGCGCAATTCATTTCCCCTACGTCGCTCCAGTGGGGCCGGAAGTTTAACCTATGCAAGGGTCACTCTTGTCCTCGAGAACACTAACTCTAAGCTGAATCCCGTCCACACGGTCAAACGCGCGATCGGGGACCACCCACCGCTTGGAGTTAACTTGGAGTTAAGAGTCTTAACCCTAAGATCTGTCAGGAACATAAAACAACTCAGAACTAAACACCAAGATCGTTCACACGGGCCTTAACTCTAAGTTAACTCCAAGTTATCCTTAAGGACTATGTTCTTAAGGATAACTTGGAGTTAACTTGAGTTAAGGCCTACCGTGTGAACGCTACTAGTGAAAATGTTTATCCCACAAAATTTCGACGAAACATGTGGGCATAGTCATAAATGCTATTATTATTTTATGGTAATAGATCATATTTGGATAAATATGAGGTGGCCTCATCAATATGTTTGGAATTTTCAGACATAGCTAGTGATTACAAAAGGACTTTTTAAATGATACAGGTAAATAACATCATAATTTGATATCAGTTAAAAAGATTTAATTTACCACTCATATGAGGGACAATAAAATACAAGTATTAGAAATATGTTGATTATTTATATACCAGTTGATAAATTAAATTAATTTAATTATACTCCCATCAACAAGATAGTATTGATGTTAAACAAGCAAATATTGGATGCATAAGTCATTCATTCCTTTTGACAATGTTTATTGTTAGATATGATACAGTGTCATTTCGTTTGTTCTTTGACAAACTTTTGAGAAACTAGGGTTCATTTCAGGATGTAATCCCCCAGGGATTAGCATTAGGTACAATGTATGAGGAAATATAGAGCAGTTGGGGTAGATGTACTCTAGTATTATCCAACAATAATGAACAGGAATTCTACAGTGTGGTTTTCTACAAATGTTTAAGCTTCCTTGCGAATGCAAAAATGGCAATACGGATCAACACAACTTCTCATGCAGAAAACTTCTCACAGAACTAATTAATTTTTTTTTTTTTTTTTTTTTTTATAGAACTAGCTACATATTTTCAGTTTTATTTAAAAAATAAACAAGTTCAGGTATAAGCGAAGTTGAAGAATTGGAAGATTTCCAATGTCTTATGACAACAAGACTGAACACAATAATGGGAGCTAAATGTGATGATTGTTCATATCCACAAAGGGATATTGAAAGGGTTAATAAAAAGTTATCTTCAAGGCTAATATTGTACAATGACAGGAGATAGAACTATCTTCACCGTGAACTATTTCACTTTGACAATTTTTTATCATATATACTGCCCTCTCCCACCCATGCACCTGCTTTTACTATTCTAATATTTCATATTCCACAGAGATAAGTGAGTAACCTTCATAAATTATTGATATTTCTATCTCTCACTCGATCTCTCTATCTGTATATGTCTGTCACCCTCTCTCCATCTTTTGTCTCCATCCATGTATGTTCCCCCTGTCTCTGTCTGTCTGTCTGTCTGTCTCTCTGTCTCTCTCTCTCTCTTGTGGTGTATCCTCAACTGGTAGGAAATTCACTTTAGATATCATGTCCAAATTCTTAGAATATTGCATTCAAGATTACAATACACTTTGTTCATCTAAAGTGAAATGAAGATGGCGACAGAGAGAAAGAGGATATAAAAACATGATATCTTATTCATATTTCATGAATATCTCAAAGAAGATAGAGTTTCACCAAAACTATTTTATATTCAATATCATCCTTTTCATTTTGGAGTTGCTATGGATTTGCAAGACACTACTCAAGACCTATACTACGGGATGTAGCATTCTGTAAATTTCTCTTTTTCTATCAGCAAGTTTCTTCGTCAGTATTGACAGAGAACCCTAGATGATGTTCATATAGAATTTCCTATGCATTCTGAATAATGTAAGTGGTATTCGGCGATCACCTCACGTAGCTGCCATCCTATCCCTGCCAAATACGGATACTAGCCAAGCCAATTTCTTCCTGTAGTGAACAGGATACTTTCAAAGTAGCTTTATATCATGAATTCCTTACACGAAGAAAGACCAGGCACTTCCTTGTGTATTCTTAGTATTTGATTTTGGTATTATTTTGTATTTTTATATTACAATTGAAACTACAGACCTGTGGCAGAATGTTAACCATCAAATTTTTTTTTTCTTTTTTTTTTGTTGAAATGTATTTTTCTTTCTTTTTTAATAGAAATTGTATTTCTGTCTTTATAATGAAGCCTCGCTCCTATTAGTGTAAAAATTGGTGTTCACTCATATCTTGTAAAATGAAGTTGATGTCCTTCTAACAACTGACAGCTAAAATGTTGATTTAAAAGAGGCACTGAAGAAAAAGGTCTTTAGACTGCTATTAATGCGCATGTGCCAAGCAGCTGGTTGAAAGATCAAAATGATTTGCTTCTATCTTCTATTACACATGAAGATGACCTTGTAATAAATGTAAACCGGCTGTCCTACATTTTAAATACTCCATGAAGACACATTCGTGTCAAGGATTTCTCTGCTACTCATTCAATCATGGTTTGTTTCTTTAGTCCCACAAACTTCCTATGAATGTACCTCAAGAAAAATAAGAGATGTGAGGTTTCTGTAGCCCCACAAAGTTTAAATTGATGTACTCCCAGATAATAAAAAGCTGTCACGTTTTTGAACCTGGCCCCACAGCATCAGCAGAGGAGCCTCAACCAAACAAATATCTCACGAAAACTGCTGCAAGTAAGTAACTCTTCCCCCTCTAAAGTCGGCTATTGAGAGGTGCTGATTGATGTTGTTCACGGTCAAAGGTCATTTTGCGCTGACAGTTAAGAGATGAAAGCTTTCAGGTAACACCAACAAACATTTTGAAAGTTTATGAGATCTCAGATGCCACCAAACACCAATGCTAGGATTTTCTGAATTGTTCATGATAAACAAAAGGTAGGATAATGACCAATGGGAGTCAAGTTCTTCTGAAGAATAACAAAAAATGATAAAGAGTTGACCTGACCTTGACATTGACAAACTAAAGGTATTAATATACAAACCTATCACAGCATCAAGCTCTTTATATCATCATTTCACGATCAGATATCCCAAGAAATCCCAATATAAACGCATTTCTGTACTGTTCACCATAAACAAAAAGTAGAAAAATGACCATATGGAGTCAAGTTCACTGAAACCAAATAGCCTGAACTTGACATAATTTTGAGATAAACACATCTTCAAAGTAAAGACCTACACAGGTAACACATATGGGTAACCAGTATAACTGACACCCCACTTGAAAAACTTACATCATATGCCATAAACAAAAGGTAGAATAATAACAAATGGGAGTCAAGTTCTTTGAAGAATGAATGAAAAAAAAAAAAAAACAAAAACAAAAAACAAAATTAACCTGAACTTTAAGGCCCTGTCACATCAGCCTTGCGAGTGAGTTACGGGTGACAATTTTTGCTACCCGCAGGTCGCCCGCGTTGACAGTATCTCGCACGTATCTTGCAAGTATTTGCCCGCAGGTAAGCACGCAAGTCTTATTTGCCCGCAGAAAAGTTTTGAACATGCTCAAAACTTGTTCTGGGTGATTTACAGGTGATTGCCCGCAGATGTACATGCAGAACACCAGTAGGACACGCGCATCGACCGCAAATCGAAGTACGCATATTGTCCGCGAATCTCTGCGGCCAAAAATATATGACGTCTCAAGGGGCAGGGTTATTTCAGGGAATTATTTGAGAAATGATTTCTCCAAGCTCGCACGTGCAAGCAATTTACAGGCAGATACCACGCAGTGCGCGTATGTCACCCGTAACTCACACGGATCAGTTTCGAAGCTTGCACGCGCCTGACCCGCAGGTCACATGCAATTACACAGTAAGTTAAATGCATACAGCAGGTAAGACACACGCAAAACTTGTGAAAATTCTTGTTGAACGCAGAAATCTTGATGCGTGCTGAAAAATCCCTGCTCGCAACTTGCCCGTAACTCATATGCAAGGCTGATGTGACAGGGCTTTTACACTGATCATTGACATATTCCAAACACACACCTTTTAAAAAATACATGAGTTACCTTGCAACTTTTAGCCCTTTTCAGGGTATCATTCTGTGACACCCGCACTTTGCTACAATTTTTAGGTATAAAAATCATGAAATATGGCAGCACTTGGCACGACCTTGTAAAGTAATCCCATAAGCAGCTCCACAGTGCATATACAGGTCCATGAGCTAAATAACCCAACAAAAATCACAATGACCTACATCTATCAATCATAACAGAATTATAACATGTTTCCCCCCCCCTTTTTTTTTTATTTCATACAAAATGACCCATAAAAGGGAGAAAATAGGTGTGAGCTTTTGCAAATCTAGATGCAGTGGCAATGAAGTACATTTATATTGGGAGTTCTATAAATTTTCAAGCTTTTCATCCCTCTCAACGGCTTTGATATGCTTCAATGTATTCCAATAGAAAATATACTGACATTCTGAGTAAGTTCTTGTTGATGTTGCAGTATACTTCATATAATTCATTCATGTACATGTAGGTCCTACATGTACATGTACACATATCTCAAATAATGTAATAACCCTTGCATCTCCAATGTAACATGCACTAAATTTTCAAAGGCCAAAAAAATGAGCAAATTCAGAGCTTATTTCTTTATGAACATGACTATCAACATAAATGTAACTCAAATGAAAATAAAAATACATCAGGAAATGATACAGAAACAGAAAAACAATAAAAACACAAATGTAATAGCCATCTAAATGAACTGCTTTAAAGGATAAGTCCAATCTTTTTTTCTTTTTTTTTACTAAGAACATTTGAAATGAAAAAAAAAATTTGAGGCAGAATGCAGATATGATACAATTGATCAACTTTGCTAATTACACCAGGTAACAGAATGGGCTTTCAAATTAACTACTTTTTTATGAGACAGAGAAACAGATCTTGCAAAGGTTTCATACATACCGTTTTGTTTTATGCTTTCGAATGAAAACAAATTCAAAGTCTGAGTCTTGATTGGATTGGAAGGGGCTGCCTGACATACTGTCCACTATGCTATCAGAGTCCGAGCCCAGAGAATGGGGGTAGCAGCCATCCACCCCATCCCCCGGCCCTCCCCGTATCTTATGGGCGAGTTGCGAGAGTTTGGACCTCAGATCCAGGTCTGGGTTGAAGGAAGGCATCTTGGCTTTCATCCTGGTCTTTGATTTTGAAATCCTGGCTTTTAATCCATTGAATTTCTTACTGCTGAATGTCCTTCGTAGACGATTCCTGTCTATTATGGAGATTCTGGCTGCTGCGGCAGCCGCCAGCCTCTGGAGCCCGTTGGTGTCGGTCATTCAAATGCAGCTCTGCTTCCATTCAATCAGATTCTTCCTCTGACCCTACTCCTTACTTAGATCTTCTTGCAAGAATCTCTGCAGTGGTTTTAACTGCGGGATCTGTTGCTGAAGTGTCTTGAGGCCTTGACACCCACCTGAGCTTCTAAGAGTCTGCATGTACTATGAAATGTTAACACCACCGGCGACCATAAATGTTCTCTTCTATTATCTCTCAACGTCAAGACTGCTGCGATGTCATGTAACATAACCGAGTGAAAGCTGGCCCGATTCCAAGCTCTGATGTCAGGCTCATGTATAGCGTGCAACTCCTGAGAGGGGGTAAAGTGACGGGTGTGTAATAAATGTACCCCCAACACGATAGAGAGAGGGTTGAGCTCTGCTTGCATGCACCACGACCCTGTGGCTTTACCTCACAGTTGCCTGTTGCGATATGCAGGGCAGGGCAGTCGATGGCTTTACAGGGAACTATTAGGGTATCTTTCTCTGCGGAGCTTGTCAGGTAGGCTGCCCGACCCCACTTGAGATCGGGGTCAAGAATGAAAGGTCAGTTCACCAGGATGAGCGGTTGGGAGTTACCCCATTATGAAGGCGGACTGATTAGGCCTACCCTCACAGCGGTTAAGCTCAATGAGATGCAGTTTAATAATAATGTCTCCATGATATCTAGTTTAATGAGGATGATCATGCTGTAGTATTATCATTACATGAGATATCTGTCACTCCCTTGTCTGCCATTGTCTTCTCAGCTCCTCTAGTTGTAGAGATTACATCGTATTGCTGGCATTTTGCAATCATGTGCAATGGTGGCAGAGTTCCACCAGTTTTGCAACACTAAAGTTAGAAAAGCACAAATGTTTGTGACCAATTCGTTCATAAACTGAAGAAAATGAAGTTGATAAACTGAAGTGTTTGTTAATTTCATTAATCTATCACCCTATCATAATAAAATCATAATAAATAAGATTAATAGAGCTTTTGTTCATATTTTCATAAAAAATTCATGTGTGCTTTTGCAAAGAAAAAAATTACAGTCTCAAACATTATTCTCTACAAATTAGCAAACTTTAGTTAAACAGAGAAAATTCATTACTATATTTTAAGACAAAATACTTTTGATTTTTTATTTTCTCCATTAGGAAAATATGATTGCAAAACATTTCCACAGGTTCTGAAAGAATTGGTCACACATACAAGTCTACTGGACAGTGACAGCTAATAAAACCAACACAGTGATTAATATGCTTCAGCAGATGCAGATGATCTATGATAAAGAGATTAGTTTGAATAAACACAAATGGAATCTTTAAATGGGAAAGATGATTATTTAGCTTTCGAGAGCCATATGAGAGTAGTCAGCACACAATATATAACAGTTTACCAGAAAGGTAAGTAACAAAGGAAATGGTTATTGGTGAAAGTAACATGTACATTAGAGGTTTTTATTATGTATTAAAGTATTAGATTAGTTAAAATTGCCAAGTTTTGTTACTCGGGTATGATTGAATAAGTTGATTGTGTATTCTAATACTTAAAGCTGTTGACTTGTAATCAAAGGAGAAATGTCGAAAGTCTGAAATTAATTTTCAACCATATTGACACGACATTTTCTTAGATATGATTATACATGTTGTTTTAGTTATAAAATAAAATACTTGTATTAAATAAAGATCAAAGAATATGAACAAGTAAAAAAGAATCATTCCATCTCTATCGGAAAGTCTGCATTACAGATCTAGGCCTTTTTTTTCATCCAATAATCAGCCATCTTTACACGATAGCAGTACATGCTGTGGTCTCCGATCAAGACCTCTCAATTTTGCTTGGTGTGAAAAAGTTGGCATTTCAAGTGTTTGTTTTTTCTCCTTTGCAAAGCAGTCTTACCACTGCAAAGAACATGAAGCTGCTTCAAAATTGATGTAAAGCCAAAAATCAGGTACCGTAGAAGTTTGCACTCATCAGACTACTCTCCTCTACTGATTTTGTTCATAATCTGCTTCCGATAATAAGTTTTTTGTCAAGTCTTTCCTTTCCCTCTACCACTCATACAAATACTACTGAAAGATTAAAATTGTCATTCTTATTCAGAATACCCTCCCACTAATAGAGCTGTGACCTTCTTACACTGAGTGCTATTTTTGATCATTTACATGTATACTATTTGCATGGGTAACCTCACAACAATGTACTACTTTGTTCTCTGATATAACTTTTTTATATGTGAATATAACATTTTTTTGGTTCTAAAAATAGAGGTAGTGTATTATTTTCAAGAGCAATATTATCATTGAGAGGTGAAAATGATCATAAAGATCACCTGGTCACAGACAATTGTCTTCTTTTTGGCTATTTATATAAATTATTTTCTTGCAGTAATCAAAAAATAAATATCTTTGCATTGCGACAGTTTATTTGTTATTATAGGCATCATTATTAAATCAATAAGAACAGAAAGTGGCACTGATGACCATCATAGACCATTGCAGATATCATTAACATTATCAATTTCACTTCAGTCATTGAAGTAGAAACTGTATTTACAATACAGACAGGGAGAAGATGGCAGTCATTCTTTTAATGAGATTGGCCAATCAATGAGTAACTTGGGTAAAGGGGAAACAAAAATAATGTTTCTACAAATGTGTGTCTATAATTATGTAATGTAATGTTGACATATTGGTCATGTGATTAAGTAGGTTGTTCGTAAGTTCATGTCAACTATGTATCACAGGTTAATGTTAGATTTTAAATTCTAAAGACATCCTCAATTCTTTCATTCAAATGATTTAACATACAGGGTGTGTGTGGTCCACAAAGTCACAAAAGGGCACTTAAGAGGCTTACAGGATTTTAATAACTTCGACTTGAAGATAAGTCCTATGGCTCCAAAACTATTCAGTTTACGAACCATTGAACTTCATTTATAAGCTCTTGAACTCTTCTCAATTAGGCAATTCTCAAGATGGACATAAATATAGGATGGAGTTGTATCTTTATTGGAGATAAAGTATAAAGCAGTAGACAATCATCTTCCAAGGTAATATAAACTGTTCTTCCTCTATTCCTGCTCAAACTGGTAAAACGACCTTTACATATTTCAGAAGTACTAAAGATAAGTTTTTCTACATCTTCTTCCAGTATGGTACAGTACAAACGCCGATGCGTTACTCGTACCGTGTTTAAGGATATATGAGCTTACAGTTGATATTTGTACTTTCTGTTTACTATTGATCCTGCACTCATGTTTCTTAGACTTGTAATAAATGTAGTCACAAATGAAGATAACTCGAGCCTTGCTGAACCGAAAAAAGGGTGGAAAAGTACTACGGCAAAGTTTAAATTCCAACTTGGATGTGTGATATTACAGCACGTTGAGTTATGCCCATATACCATGTACCTTATAGGTCCATGCATATTTGAGGAGGATACTGCAAAAACATTCAATGTACAGTAACACTGCAGGCCTGCATAGTATATAAACTGTACTTAAACCATTGCAAGTCCTGATTTAGAAATCATGTAGATAATAGTGACCCATATTGGTTATGAAAGTTTTGAATAAAAAACTTATATTATTGACGTTTACTGTGATCCTGAAGCTAAGTGCTTCACATTGGCGGCGATCATATTGGTTATGAAAGTTTTGAATAAAAAACTTATATTATTGATGTTTACTGTGATCCTGAAGCTACATGTAAGTGCTTCACATGGGCGGCGATCAAAACTTGCGCATGGGTGGAACAACACAGGTGCAGATCCACGATTTCTGTACTTCACACCAGCCGAGCAAAATGGTACAGTCAATTTTTTTCCATGTCACATCAACCAAGCAATAAGCTGGGGGTAAAGATGTTTTTTGCCCTTTGGCCAGCAAAAAATAGGGGTAGAGATGAGGGCCCTCTCCTTCCTTTCTGACAAAATATGGGGGGACATTTGATATGATGTCCCCCACCCCAAAAATAGTGGTGGAGATCTGTCCCCCCCCCCCACCCATAGTGCTTGCCAACGCGAGGAAAAACTGTTCTAAACCACGCTGAAACAAAAGCTATCATTCACACTAACCCTTAGGTTTTCGAATTTTTCTCACTGATAGCTGTCAATTCCCAATTCAATACTCTGTGTCATTTTAAGACGTACATCACCAAATTCTTTTAGTTTGCATCGGGTTAATAGATTGAATGCTTCATTCACTTTGTACATATGCTTAATATCCCTTGTGTAAATATGGTTGAGTCAATATCGAAAGAATCACTGCCAATTCCAATATGTAGGCGAGTTTACATGACAACAATGCAATGGCCAACTATAAAGATTACTGTACTTTACCCAAAGTAAGCAAGTTAACCCTTCTTTAACCAAGAGTTCAACTTGACGGTGGGTGTATCATTGGATAAAGCCAAGATTTAAAACTACTCAAATACCTTGAGATCTTTGATCTTTCATTTCTCTTCTGGTGCTGTACCGTCTCCTCTATGACAATCTCATACTCGTATGTCGTCTCCACACAGATCTCCATGTTGCCATTTCTATGCCCAACCCCTACTCTGGTAGATAGTCACATTATAAACCGAGTTTGCTATGTTCTTCTTTGAGAGAACTCTAGAGATAGGTAGTGGCCTTCGATAAAAACAATGATACCCTTCAAAGCAACGATGTGGAACTCCTCCTTCTGTTCAATGCTGCAGGTAGACCTATTATCGACGGGTGCAACAACATACAAACACATTCAAACCTGGGTGACAAGTTCTTCACCAGAAGTTCACAACGCATGCTTGGGTCGGACGGAACAAACGTAGCACTCTCCAAGGAACGGCAAGCTAGGTGACTAATTCTGGATCACTGTAGCCCAATCTAAGGCATATCTCTTCCAAACCCCCTTGTCTATCTACTTTTGATTGTTCAGGGCTAATTAAAGATGACCTTTGGAATGTTGCATCCCATAAAACACCCATCATAATGCTGCCGAGACCAGAACTCCAAATTCAGTGTGCATCTGACGGAGTGGCATTCGTAAGTAGAATCAAGCCAAGTTGGGATTATTTTTTAATTTAAGTGACGGGAGAACAATTAAAACGCAACTGAAACTAAGAACGAAGGTCACCAATAAATGAGTGCCAATGTCATTGAATCACAAAGACTTCAACTGTA
Source organism: Paracentrotus lividus (assembly GCA_940671915.1). Taxonomy (NCBI): domain Eukaryota; kingdom Metazoa; phylum Echinodermata; class Echinoidea; order Camarodonta; family Echinidae; genus Paracentrotus; species Paracentrotus lividus. The sequence goes on along the minus strand of CALNVZ010002100.1, from coordinate 33,879,015 downwards.
TAACTGCTGATACAGATTATTCAAGATCTTGTCATCGATTACTGCTGGATTATCATCACAAGTATTACAATACTGTAATTACAAACCACTGCTGGATTAGAAGCCATAACTTGTCATCCCTCCTCTCTGCTATTAAAACACTGTAAACTCTCAAAGTATTTTTTTTTCAATTCTGCTCCATACAAAAGTTTTATACTCTTGGGAACTTACATTTGTAAGTCTATGGAAAATTATACCTAAACCAATTTATATACACTGGGCTACAAAGGGCACCCCACATGTAGGCCATTAAATCATTGAATATAATATATACATGTATATATATCTCTATGGTATAATAAACTATTATTTATTGACAAAATTGCACATTGAGTTTCATGACCCATCTCTGAACTCGAAAAGCCTAGCACAATAGCTCATTATTCACATCTTTTACACATGCTGAGTATTCAATTCAAAGACCCATGGACCCTATTATAGAACAGGGTCCAGGAATGAATTGATGAATAGGTACTACTACAGCTTCTCCTCTATCATTTGAAATATTTCCGCTTTAAAATCCTATCTCGGAAAAGCTAGTGTATTGTAATCAGGTTTATTCCCGAGATCTACATTTGTATATGGCACAAATTGAGGAATAATTTTTTCCCCTTCTCTGTAGTCTGTAAAAAAAATTGTGTACATCAAAAACACCATTGAATGATTACTTACATTCATCTATTAAATGTAAAATGAAGATCAAGTATTTTTAAAACATTATCAAGCATCCCCTTTATGTTTTGATAGACTTTAGGTGTTTCATGAATTCTGAAATATTACCTCCAAATTAAAAGCACTGGGAGTAAAATATGACTTACTGATGCTATTTTCAGACCCCTAGAATTTCAAGGTCCCAACATCCTGCTAACTCATAGAATTAGGTCATGATGACAATAGACAGTTCTCTGTGATGTACATACAACAGTGTGCAAAAGTGATTTTCTCCATACATAAATGTACATCTGCTTGGTCGGTGAACAAAACAATACCTATTTCTTCAAAAAAATTTGCTCTAAAAAAAAATATTCATTAACCAGCATCAAAATGCTTAAACTGGTTGGATCAATTACAATTTTCCTTGTAATCTACTATCTATAGGCTAACTAAAAAAAAAAAATCATGTAATGAATATGAATAGGTGGGAGGGGGGGGGGCTCTATTTAAAAAAACTAAGATTGCTTTCATATTGAAAGTAACAGAATGAAAAATCTATATCTGTTTATCCTTACTACTATTAGAGTTAAAATAAAGAGACCAACCTTCCCTTGTCTCCCTAAAAGTATGTCTTCAAATTCAATGACAAAAATGATGAAATCCTACATTCCCACACAAAAATACATACTGATCATATTCTACCAGATATGTAATCAAATCCCAATAAGCATCTAATGTGGCTTGGATCTACATCCAAAAGAGATAGCTCTTTGCTGCATCTAGCATCTATCCATAAAAGGTAATGAAACACACTGCGCGGATGTGAATGTGCAAATTCATTTAAGCGGTTCTTGGCATATCAAATCCAATATGCGGAGCCACTTGGGAGAGACAGGATACCAGATCCATCAATCGTATCGCAGTGATTAAAGTATATTCAGGTTTCACAGGTTTCATTAGCCTGTATTCCAGGCACAACAATATAACACTTATTCCTGATGCAATGTGTATACGCCAATGTTTTAGCGATTTTAGATTAGTTTGAGATAATTTTGCGATTTTTGGGATGTTTTCATTACTATAAATAGCCTTATCTTGAAGTAAAAATTTTCACAAAGATGGACTCGCGAAATTCGCCGAAATAAAACCACCACAAAAATAACCCCTTAAATACAGGATTCAGGGTTATCCACTACCCACCATTTACAACTAATTTCTTTTAGAAAAAAATTTTATCATTTGAAGTCATTTACTTATTTTCTATGATTCCTCCTTCCCTTACCAATGTGTCATCAAAAAATAACTATTACAAGTACAAGGGGAAAGTACATGTAACACCAGTTTCACTCTCAGTATCATCTCCTGCGATAATGAGAGGACTGACATGTTGACAGTCCAGACAAAGGGAAGCGCCGCGGGCAATGGTCCGAGACATAGATTGTTTATTGGGCCGGGAGGGGTAGGAGGGTGAGGGCTTGATTAACTCCCAACCTGATGAATAAACCTTGCTCTAAACGTAATGTCAACAGATCACTTCAGTAATGCCCCTCCGGGCCTAGTGGACATATTAGTTCGGGTTCAATTGCAAATTTAATTCTTCACGGCCAGTGTCAGGCAAAGCGTAAGGTGTCCAAACGTACATTGTACATGTAGCAATCCATATGGATGGGGAGAGTCTTTGCTGATATTGAGTAAATAAACAAATGAGTCCTGTCCTACGAAACGTGATGGTGTGCAATCAATCCAAAATTGCAATGGCAAATCACGATCATTGTTGCATGTGCTTTTTGTTTAAAAAAAACTGACCAGTCAACAATTAAAATTCTTCTTTCAAATTTGCATTAATTTTTCAGGGCCGAGGACATATAGTATATGGGTGTCCGAGTGTCATGTACAGAGTTTGAATAATACAATAACAGCATGGTAGATATTTTGTAGAGTGTTTGCCCAACGTTGCGACATGACGCCCACGTTGGTAACAACTTTAGCAAAGTTAGCCAAGCTCTGTGAATAGATTGACTTTTGGGTCCCTAACTCCAAGCCAACTGGGTCCTCTACATCTTGAACTTGATATTCTGGCCCAAAACTGCTCCCATAATACAGCAGTCATGTCATTCCCCATTACATATTTTCCTGCATGTAGCTTTAAATTTCTTATCCTAAAAAAAAAAGTCAACTAACAATATTTAAGAGATTCAGAGAAATATAAAACAATATATTTAAATCCAGAAAAATGCAAGTTAGTTTGCAAAATACATATTTCACAAATGAGGACAAAAACAACAGGATCGTTTTGTTTTTCGGGCTACGTAAAATTGCAGCTGCTAGATCAATGTTCTTAATATTCATCAATTCCTATCGGCACTTGGCAATTCCCTGTCGCAGGGGGATGACGTCTGTAATCGTTCACAGCAAACTTCGAGAGCCCCTCTTACAATGAGGGCTGTAATTTTAGAATTTTTGCTCTTGGCTCGCTCACTTTGTTCAAGGAGACACCCACATATGCTGTTTTTATTGCAATCGTAAGACCCAATTAATGCAAAGACAGGAACAGTTCATTCTTTCTGTGTCATCTTGGCAGAAAGCATGTATTTTGAGGTTAATGCCCTTGCAGCAACACGAGGCTCAATTTTCATTAAATATTCTCAATGTTCAGAGACAGAGAGCTCCACAAAAGTAACAAAATTATATTGTTCATCAACACTTTTAATAATATCTGCTTTATCAATACTTCAAATTTGTCATTTACTAAGATTTAATATAAGATAGGATAATACTTTTGTTTATAATGCACAAAGGCTTTAAATTATTGCTATTAAAATATCAGATAACAGTAGGGAGTAGTGCGAAGAGAGTTTAAACAATGTCCAATTAAAACCACAGTATTCCACCAAGGATTCATAACACAAAAAAAAACGGGTCAGAAAACGTCTTTGGTATAGTACAATACAAGCCTGTTGAAATGCCTCTATCCCTACAGAGCATGCAGCATTCGACATTCACACATCCAACAATCTGTGAATATTTCAAGACAGTCTTGCATATAGGCCCCATTACGGGGGAAAACCATCTTCACCACTCACCGATTGGATTCACAAATGGGAACCTAATGCAATTTTGTTTCCCATAAAGATGACTTTAATGGCAACCTACATACAAGTCCGCCCGGAGAATAAGAATTGATTTTTCTTGATGGCCTGAAAGGACTAGTCCGGTGTCATATTTATGCATAAAGAAAAAAAATGCTAGAAATAAAATCTGAGGAGTGATAAATGAGGCAAAATAAAAAAATCAATTTTGTGATCATGTCAACAGGCAAGAAGTATTAAAAGCAACTTAGGCTCCACTGGAGGCACAAGTCATACAGTTACCATACAAATAATATTATCCATCTTTTCTTTTGCTGAAGTAAGAAAAACAACTTTCTTTTATTCGCTGAAATAAAAAAAAACTGTACTACACGTACCTCATTCCTTTAAGAGTTGAGCTACAGGGGAGGGGGCTTTACCAGAATAAATATATATTTGTCTTGTATTTTCATTGGAAGAAATTTCACTTTTCCCAAATTAATTGTTCAAAGTTTCTTTTATAAAACTTATTTTTCTAGAAGACCATTAACAAATTCATAACAAAGAGTATGAGAAGAATCAAAACATAAGCTGGAACTGAAGGCCGGAAATTACAGCATTCTTCCAAAAACTTGGGGAAAGGTATACAGGGTATGATGAATTCATCGAACATTTGGAAACCAATGCTGAAAAAGTTAAGATGCCTTCGCATACAAGACTGAAAGAGAATTAAGATTTAAAAGATGACCATGCAGCTATTATATTGCAGTTCTCTCTTAGAAATCTTTACAGATATTCTGAATTTAATCAAGCCCTACTCATGTAAATGTGGAGTACATGTATAGAGATATTATGGAGCATTTGGAAGTTGATTATTCATTTCTGAAGAAACGAAGATGCCTTCCAAATGAGACTAACGGAAGATTTCTCTTTTTGAGGACCTCTTTTTAAGAGCCGCACAAGCAGCCAGTACGTGACAGAGTCTTGAGAGAACACTTAATAAAATGCATTAAAGACGACCGACTCCTTATTCATTTCCATGCTGTATTAGCATCAGGGGTTTGGGTATGAACATGCAGAGAGCCGGACAAACATGCAATACAAAGAGGTCCTATCGAAAGAATACACATTGCATGAGGGTGCTGCTGAATCTGTAATATCAAATTTCTGAATATCAGAATTTGTCTTGGAATGCTCAAGTTCTTCATCAAGTGTGATTTCATGAGGCGCAAAGCAAATTCATGTATCAATAAAATTGCATGTTTCATTTTAAAACCAAAGTCTGAAGCAGTTATATTTTTCAGTACAATGCCAATTCTTGTTCTAATAGGCTGGTAATATTTCTGAAGTGCACATATCCATCTCCACAAATACTCAAGGTGCATACAAATTCTTTAGACCTTACTAAACAGCTACTATGCAGTTTGATTCAACTTAACTTACAAGACTATCAGACACATACACAGTAAGTATAACACAAGGCTAATGAGATCGGTTATTATGAATATGGGCCCTGATCAACATTTGACATTGGTAGAATCCTTAATAAGTACAGTGATCTATGACGCAAACAGTTTAAATTATCTACATTGAAAATTAAATATCAATTTGGCAATCCTTTTATATTTCAATGTAATTGGGCACATTTTCCGTTTCATTATTACTATTTTCCTGCCATTTACATTGTATCATGCATTTCCTTGTATATTCTCCACTTTTCTGTCACGTTTAGGCAATATAATTGTCCAACCATAAAAAATTGTTCGGCCTGACTAAGCCCTAATAGGAATGCTTTTATGATTCATTCAGCCAATGATAAATAATCTTTTCCAAGGTAAAAGTTGGCATCATATTTCTCTCTTTTCAAGGATAAACAATATTTCTATAACTGGACCACATGACATAGTAAAAATGCAGTTAATTTGTGTGCAATTTATATGTATGTATACCTTTTACCTTGTAGAATATATTGTTCACCGTGATATAATTATCTTATAGAATACATATACACATGTGGTCTCATCTTGTAGTAGAATGTGTGTTGTTCACTATCCATCTTGCATAATGATATTGACATCTATTTACAAATTTATATGTTAATTGTTATGTGCTGGGTGTTTTATGATGTAATACTAGTGCTGGTTAGAATGAATAGAGCAACATTCGCATATAATTAAAGTTGTTCAGCCTGTCAGTAGATGTTTAAGTGAGATACAAGATCATGCAAGGATGGTAGGAGAATTAGTTCCTTATGGAGGAGTGCAATATGATAAAAGATACCAAAGCCTGAAAGATAAACATTATAACATGCAAAGGTATTACTGTCATGCAAGGATAGACAGGATCTGTTTTAGTAGACACCATAACAGAACTTACGTGTTAGAAAGCAGAAAGGCTGGTGCATGAGTAGTGCAAATGTGCGCTGAAGCATGGCAATGCAAAAGCATAATTCTCACTGTGCCACCGGCATGAAAACAGATCGAGGATCGGGGGTAGTAGGTATCCACAAACGTGCGACGACGCAAGGTGGCATCGACGACGAAACTCTCGCTGCTGCCACAACGTAATTAAGCGCTCACAAATCCACAATCAATTGCTGGAAGTTCCCCTCCTTGCTAGGTAATCAAATGTATTCCACTTAAAGATGTCCCCAAGTCAAAAGCGAGATTTCCATGTGCGATTACGAGCTTAGTCCCACTGCTTAATGCTGTCTTCATTCATTAGCGAGCAGTACTACCTAGTTTGTATGGACATTCTGCGGAATGAGTGGCGGCAGGCGTATTGACTGCTGGATGTGTATTGGAATTGGAGGTGGTAGCGCTTCAATAGAGCTGCTTGGTTATGCTTGGATAACCGCATTCCCCAAAGCCTTTTGTAGTAGTTCTTTGGTGAGTGGATCGTCCAGCTCTAAGTATATCCTACTACCACTGGACATTGGAGAAGAGGGTTATTTGCGGACTAGGACAACAATGGATGACCTAGGTCACATATCTATTGAATAGCAAGAGGATTAAATACACACAGTGTGTACATGTATCAATCTATGCCGTCTTTCTTTACAAAAACCTACACTGTTTACCTCTGTATTGATCTACACCTTGAATTTAAAACAAAGGGTTAAAACTCTACTGAATGGACACAGGGGGGGGGGGGGTATCTTGACGAAGAGCAAAATTGTCATTTTTTAATCAAAAAATCTAATTCCGGTCTTCACACATGATGACAACTCTCTAATGTCTATTGTTCGTCCCCAATTTATTGTTTAAAGTGAATCCAACCACTACAATGTCATTCCACCTATATTTGCTGTTCTGCATGACTTAATGGTTAGGCGATATGACCGCATATTGAATTCTTTTCTTCAAATGTGTAAAGAACAATCACATCACTTTTCATCCAAATGAAAACACAGCATAGCTCACATGTTAGTCAGTGTGAGCAATGGTACACCCCAATGCACTTGAACAAGGGTTCCCGATTCATCTGATACATTTTAAACACGAGAGGGTGCTATTGCATATCAAACTTTTCTCTTATGCACCATCATCTGTGCTTGGTCACTTGGCTATATGTTTGGTGTCTTTTTACTCATTATACTTAAACCATTTTTTTTTTTACATTTCCTCATTTCAATCTACTTTTTTTACACTTTTTTTTACATTTCCTTTCAATTTATCCTGAGATGCTTCAATGTTCAATTTCTCTCCCTGTCTTTCTTGTTCAGCCTCCTCGGTACCCAACTTCTTTATGATTAAATGTGTATACATGTACATACTATTTTCTCCTTCCAAAATAAGGACTTGCTTCTTCAAACCGATTTACATTGTCCAATTTTGTAAAAGGGTACCCTATTTCTTCTGAAATAAGGGGTAAATGTGACCCCCACAACACAATCTTGTCTCCTTTCTTCCCCTTTCATGTTCACTACACCCTCCCATCCTTATGACCAAACCTTATACAGTGCGTATCAATAAAAACGGGACAGTTTTGAAAAGTCTGTCAAAATTTTGTTTCAAATCATTATGTCTATATTTTTATGTTAATAGATGCTCTGAAGTCTTATCTTTCAAATGCAATTAAAAATAATGAGTTTCGTTCATGCTTGAGTACACACACAACATTTTTGTCGGGGGCTCAAAAAAACGGCTTGCGCACAAATGGAAAAATTGAGAATTACGATCATCAGACTTCTTGCTAATCAGCAGTCTTCCTCTAAATTTTTTCTTTATCTTTGCCATTTTTTTTCGAATTATGATTTGAAAATCACTTTCAAAGCTATTTATTTACTTTAATTGTTTTGTTTTTATTTTAATATGTTATCTTTTTACAATAAATATTCCTTTAAACTTTTTTTTTTGTCAATCCATAAGGAAGGGGATTTGGTTGGTTGTTTAATTGATTGTTTATTTGATTGATTGATTGATTGATTGCTTTGTTTATTTCTTTCATTCATGCTTCAGCGAACACGGAAAGTTCTTGTCGGAGGTTCAAAAAAAAAAAAAAAAAAAAAAAAAAAAAAAAAAAAAAACTTTGGTTAAATTTAAAGGGTATTATTTATTCGGAATCATTATTCGGAATCAGGTACTCCCATTTGGATTGATTGTTACTTTTCACTATTCAATAATTATGTTAGTCTTTTGAGTCGATTTCCTATGATTCTTCCAACGATTTAATCAATCATTTGAACAATCTATCAAAAAGTAATCGATCAATCATTCAAAGAAACAAATGAATTAATCAAACGATCAATCATTCAAAATGGTCAATCTATCAATCCTTCATTCAATCAATCGATCAATTAATAAATCAATCCATCAATCAAATAATCAAACGAACAAACAAAGCAATCATTCAATCAAATAATCAACCAACCAACCAAATCCCCTTGTCTTGGGTTGACAATTTTCTTCTTTTTTTTTCTTTTTTTTTTTTTAGCTTGAAGAAATATTCAATGCCAAAAGATAACATGTTAACATGTGAAAAACAAAACAAAACAAAACAAAAACAATTCAATTAAATAAATAGCTTTGTTAATGAATTTTGATAGCATAATTCGATAATAATGGCAAAGATAATGAAAGGGTTAAGAGTAAGTCTGCTGATTAGCAAAAAGTCTGATGATCGTATTTCTCATTTTCTTCCATTTTGTGCGCAAGCCTTTTTTTGAGCCCCCGACAAAAACGTTCTTTGTGCGCTCAAGCATGAACGAAACTTAATATTTTAAATGGCATTTGAAAGATAAGACTTCAGAGCATCTATTAACATCAAAATATAGACATAATACTCTGAAACGAAATTTTGACAGACTCTTCAAAACTGTCCCGTTTTTATTGATACACCCTGTATATGTTTGCCTAATTCACCCTACTTTTTCTTTCACTATTTTATCCTCTCTCTCACTCTCTCTTCAAGTATATTTTGTGTAGAATTGCAAGCACCCCTAGCTCTCTGCACCACTCCAATTTTCACAAGTATGCCATTCTCTATATTGGTCACAGGACAGCTAGGGTTGTGTCCTGCATCCAGGGTTCTACGGCCTTTTGAGAGAGAGATTCCTACAAATCAGCGGCCCACTGTGTTCCACTTGCTCAGGTTTAACAGAGATGCTTGCTTGCACAACAGCCCTCTGCTCCATAATATGGACAATTCAATGTACCTCACTGTCCATCCGCAATCCAATAAAAAAAAATATGATGATAATATTAAAAAATTTATAAGAAGTTCACTCTTGATAAAGTGAATTTACGAAAGAGTGAGATTCATTTAAGAAAATGAAAATTAAGTCAAAATTTGTATTTTCACTCGAATTTCACTCTTTTCTAATATTCACTCCTGCAAGAGTGAAAATTTTCTGATTTAAAAAAAAAAAAAAAATAGTGTAGAACCATTCCCTTGCTGTAACAAAGCACTTCATCACTCCATCAAATCTCCATCACTTATCAGAATTTGGGACTAAAATTGTTGATAGAAATATTTGAAATTTGAGACACAATTCCTTCGATTTGTTTGATACGACTAATTTCTACATTTGTCATTAAATTAATTTCTCATCTCATCAGATTCTTGTCAGTGGAAATCTTGAGATCAAACACCCACTTCATCGATTTCATATCGTGCTTGTTAGTAGTCAATGAAAATTAATCAGACTAACTAACCAAAATTTCAGCATAGTATTGCATGGAAAATTCACATTTGTAGTTTGGTCATGCCACTCTGAGGCGACAAACCAAAGACTTGTTTTTGAAAGTCAAATGTCAAACGTAATGATGCATATATGGATATGGGTATGAAAACTCATTTTGTTATTTTTCTATATTTTCCATCATTCCCTGCATAATATGGTTAAAACCTGCACATCTTTCCAAGTTTTTCCCTGTCCAAAGTTGATCAAATCATTGCTTTGACAGCCAATATAATTGTTCAGGGGGAAAAAAAAAACGGCTTCCATATTCTGTTTCTCGGGGAAGCGAGCGAGCCAGCTCAAATTTGATTACAACCAACTCCTCTGACTTAAAGAAGATTCAATGAGAAACTTAAAGCACTTCTTTTTTTTCCCCCGGAGTGTAGGGCATCTTGATACGAATTAGCTTGCTGTTTTCAAATATCAACCTTTGACTTATAAATATCCATCTTTTTTCTATGAAAATGAATCTCGTTAGAGGAAAATGAATCCCTTTCACCTTTAAAGTCCTAGACCGGACCGACAAATGAAATAGCCAAAAACGAAAGCTAATATGCTATATAATACAACAATTCCAAATTAAGGCGTTTTTATTGTCCATCTAGAAAGTATTTAATTAAAAAGATGACCAAACCTCAACCAGGCCACCCCTCCCGAATACTTGTAAAATTACCCCTAATTTAAAAGTGCGAGTGATGACGTCAAAAAATGTTAATGGAATGCTACAGCAGTCCTGCGGCTTGGCATGATTGCGTTTTGCCTTTAGAAAACATGTTTGTATTGCTATGTCAGGACAATAGACGCCCTGTGAGCTAGAATTCTATTGTTATGAAATGAAAGGGCAAAGTCAATCATGCCTGGCCACAGGACTGCTGTAGCATTCCATTAACATTTTTTAACGTCATCACTCGCGCTTTTAAATTAGGGGTAATTTTACAAGTATTCGGGAGGGGTGGCCTGGTTGAGGTTCGGTCATCTTTTTAATTAAATACTTTCTAGATGGACAATAAAAACGCTTTAATTTGGAATTGTTGTATTATATAGCATATTAGCTTTCGTTTTTGGCTATTTCATTTGTCGGTCCGGTCTGGGACTTTAAGTTCTTTAATTTTCTCCTATATGATCTGAATCTTTGAATTAAACTTGTTAACCCAAAATTAAGCCAATAATCTACCAAATTATGTAACATCCAGATTGTACAGCAATAATTGTTCTTTTCTTTCCATACCTGGACTCTTGGGGGCTTTAAAAAATGTTCCACACCTACCATACAATGCATACAACATGAAAATAATATACCAATCCCAATCTGCTACCAATAAATACATTTACAAAGAAATTCAATGAACATGCATTTCAAAATTCCACTTCAACTTGAGATGCAAAGAAACAAATTATGCAGGCCAAAATGGGCATGCTTCAAAACGCATACATGGGAATTTGAAGTACTCCGAGTCGTGGAAAGGGTTGTGACAATGCATATGCCATGCTAATTAAATTCACTTGTTTCCATCCTACATTTTATGCACAAAAACTGTCATCATACATTGTCTGCACAGAAGACTGGTAACAGATCCTTTCTCAGGGTGGCCAACTATATATTTTCTGCATAAAAATTGCTTTCTATTCAGGTTTAATGTCCCAGAAAAATGATTGCAGACATTTCTCAGGAATGGAACGTTTCTCTGTTATCTATACAACAGGAATTGTAATGCAAATGAACTGAATTTTTGGATAACAATAGTACTGCAATACACCCTTCAGCTGGAACACATGTCTTTTTAATTGGCAACAACACTCACACTTGGTCCTCAACAGACTCGTATCATCTTTTATCTGGAGCCAGAAATTCTGGAATGGAAAATGATATTCTCCACAACCAATGTACATGCATAGTCATAAGATAACCTTTATCATAAATGGCAATATCAGCATTACATAATAAATCTCAGAAAGCGATAATTGTTAAACATCAACTTTACATGATTTTTGTGTAACAGAAAATACCTGTAACTTTAATAATTAGGAATGGCATTTTACATTTTGTTATAAATATCAAGCAATATCATTCTTCTGCTGTGCAAGAGCATACTATCATTTTCGAATGAACTTATGGTATTGATTTCAACACTTAAATTTCCATTCTAACATATTAAATTGAACCTTCAAATCTTTCAAAATATGTCAAGCGTGCTTTCATGACATATTCTACATGAGACGAGTACAAAGCAATGCACAGTGGATATATTTTCAGCTGTATGAAACATCAAAATCCATGTAACAGCTCTGGTACTTGTCACATAGGGTTCCCCCTCTACATATTGCACAATTTCAACTTCTCAAAAATAAATTCCAGGGTGAAATTCTTTCCAGGGCATAGGCATTCCATCAGCTTCTTGCTGTGATGTACGTCAGTCACATTGGTGGGACAGAATCTAAAATGACACATACTGAACTTGAAATTACATTACTGCGAATTGTAGGTTTCTGATCTGACTGGCATTGGTTTGCAGTGTGACTGTCAGGTGTTGTGTTGGTGAGATCCTTGTAGTACCTGGTTTTCTGCACAAATATCTTGGTTGCGCTGGTACGCTAGCTAGCTAGCGAGTCGGCCAGAAAACTATTTACACCTAATTCAATATGCTTTCTGCAGGATCCACTGCAGCTCCATTTATTTGTGCATGTAATTTGCACAATGAGAATAGAAAAGGGTCAGTAGTACATTGGGAAAGGATAGAAATGGGATTTATTTCAATTGTAGCAGCAGGAAAAAAAATTATGTGTAACAGTGAGCGATTGGTGTCTCGAAGCTTGAAAGAAGATACACAGGGAGAATTTTATGAACAGAAAAAAAATAGAAGATAAATTAAAGACTATTTCCATGAAGATACAGGAGATAAATGATTTGTTTTTAATATTTTTTAATAGAAAAAGTGAAATACAAATTGCGAAGATGATTACAAGCTTCAATGTTGCTAAAAAGTTAATCTGATTGTATTATCAGTCATCTGTATATCAGTACTTAGACAATGACATTTCAAATGAAACCAATCATTGCGTTTAATGATACTGAAATGGCTTTTATCCGTCTAACAGTACATGTCTTTTGTATTTCAATTCATCGTTCATACTGTCAAAAGCAATGAATTAATGAATGGCATTATGGCAGTGCCCTATATACCAGTATTCAAATGAAAAACAAAATTTAATTACTGTTATATAGAGCTATTGTTCAATACGACATACAATGCTCGGGAGCTCATGCTTTTCATTTACTTCATTTGCCCCACCCACCCTTCTTTCTTTATAAATGTAGATTATTCAATAGAGTTTTCATGCTTCACCTGCCTTGCAGCTGCAACAAAAACTGTATGCAAAATGGTCTGGACAGCAAAATATCTCTCATATATGAAATAGAGTAAAAACATTGGCAGTTTCTTGTTGGATAGATTACATGATCAACTGAAATATACATTGTGTTATACTTTAATATTTAGCTAATTTTAAGAACCAGTAATACTTTCTTTCTTTCTTTTTCTGTCTACATAACCTTCTTGTGGTGAAAATGGCCTCCAACAATTGCTTGTTTCTTGTAAGAATTGCACATCTTTCAGAAACCTCAATGTAAATATGGGTTAATTGAGAGTCTATAGCCCACCTGGGTTATTATGTTGTTCATACTAATAAATCCTTTAGCCCATAGGCATCAAGGAGCTTCATATCATAGAAGATCCAGCCATGCTCAGACCATGTGAAATACAACCTGAATCTCATGCATATTGGAGCAGCACAGCCGTCAATAATGATAGATCAGAATATATTGCTACAGGCCCAAGAGGTGTTGTTGGCTAAAAATAGGCCGAGTCCGTTTTGATTAGAGCAAGCACACTAGTGACACTACATCATCAAGTCCACTAATAATTTAGCACATGAACAGTTTCATGAAGTCCTGCAAAACACCTTTCAAGCAATCCATATCTTACAGTAAAGAGTTAAGATACATGGTACAATTTTGAAAAAAATAAGGTCTTTCAGATGAAAAGAGAGAATTACCACATCTAGCTGAAGATAACATTCAAGTAGACTAATAACTTAATAGCACAAGACCAGTTTCATGACGTCCTGTGAAATGCATTTCACAGTCTAAATGTATGTATTCCCTAATATGGAATTACCAATTCATTACCAATACCTACAAATGTATCAATCTTAAACTTTAAATCACAGTATAAATTATTAATTTTGTACAGAAATTCAGTCAAGGACACTATCTACGTACATTGCAGTATTTATTGATCAGTACTGTTATTGGTTTACTGCAAGTTGGGATGCATGTACACAAGCCATTCATTCCATTTCAGTATCCTTTACTTGCTGCTATATCAGGTATGCTCGGGCAAGTTTCCAGCTGTCCCTTGATCATTGACAACAGCATTTATGCCCATTTGACTCATACACATGTAGGCCTACACATTTTCATATCCTGCACTACATTCATGTCACACATTTTAATAATGAAACCCGAATTATGATTGTGACTTCATTAAGCATTAATACCCTTTTCTCATGGGCCTTTTCTTAACCCCGTACTATCATTAACCCCATACTTCCCTTTACCCCGTACTATTTATTTTCCTTTTCCGATGAGCCAAAATATCTGCCTAACCCCGGCTAAGAAAATGCACGCTGTTCTCACACAGAAATCGGTAACCCCGTACTATCGTTAGCTTATGAATATTCACGAGTGCATCGCTGTGAGCCTCCGTTGTGGCTTGGTGCTCGCTAGTACGGCATGTGCACAGCTGTTGGCTTAGCCGGGTTTCTGTTTGTAATCCCGGCTTTTCACTCTAAACACCGCAATTGCCCGGCGAACCCTGCTATTTTGCAGGGCCAGAGAATCCTGTACTATTGGTGGGGTTAGCCTACTTTGCCAAAACGTCGTCGGAACACAAAGTGGAATAAGCTTTACCCCGTACTATAGGTGGGGCTAAATGGCAAGTTAGTACTACCTATAGTATGGGGCTAAGGAAATTTCGGTACGTGAGAAAATGGTAATATACCTTAAGTGGATGGTTGAAAAATGTCCTGAGGCAAAACATCACTCTAAATTTCCATATTTGCCACTTTCTCACCAGGTGTAATAATAATTGAGTTAAGGAAATCCTTGAATGCTGTGAGTGCTAAATGGTTACCAAGCTAAAACCAGGGTTACACTCAAGTGCTATTGAGCATGCCTAGCGTGCAGATCAATATTGCATTATTTTAAGCATTCAATGAATATCACTATTTCATACAGTTGATAATGTAGTTCTTTGTTAACAATTTTGGATTAAAGGCAATATAAATAGTTTGTTCATAAAATGAATTTTGATGCAGGTATTAGTAATATCAGTGATTAATATTTACATATATTTATCTTTAAAGGAGGATTGCTACCTACATGTATTCTCTTTAGTACAATACATGTTCTAGAAACATTTCACGTAGAGTACAGTGTACATGCAATTGCACGCAGATTCAATGAGCCCCACTGCATATTAGCGTATTGATTAGGAGTTTGATATCGCCTCTCATGAATGAAATATGAATTGATTCCGGTGTGTCCACCTGCCTTCTATGGCTGGTGGTTCAAGCTCTGGAAACCAATACCCCAGGAAATAATCACTTTCATAGGAAAGAGCATAATGAGAGGAGCAATTTTAAAAAAGTTTCATCAAAATCAGTTATAAAATAAGAGAGTTATGGAAGTTTGAAAAGTCTCGTTTTACCTTCTATGGGGATTTTCAAATTGGCAACATCAGCTTCAAAATGGCCGATTCTATGGACAACTCTCCATTGGTTTTGTACACAAAATTTCAGATTTTCTCTGTTTTCTTTCAAAATATGTCTTATTTACTTCTGAGCTCAAAATATGTCATAGAAAAATATATTTCACACAACATATGTTGAGCTCAGAAGGAGGTAAGACATATTTTGAAAGAAAATGGGGAAAATCTGAAAATTTGTGTACAAAACCAATGGAGAGTTGTCCATAAAATCGGCCATTTTGAAGCCGATGTTGCCAGTTTAAGGATCCCCATAGAAGGTAAAACGAGAATTTTCAAACTTCCATAACTTTCTTATTTTATAACCGATTTTGATGAAACTTTTTTTTAATTGCTCCTCTGATTGTGCTCTTTCTTATAAAAAATGATTATTTCCTTGGGTATTGGTCCCCTTTAAAGCCCTCTTCACACAAGTCATTTGAGTCAATCCACTTGAATTAGACCCTAGTCACAACCTAAGCGTAATAAGCCA
>CALNVZ010002100.1:33799392-33837173 GCA_940671915.1 Paracentrotus lividus | reverse complement strand
TCGCTCTTCGCGCTCGCGGATACTAAACCATATAAACGCACAAATAACTCAAATTTTGAACTAAAAATTTTCGGCTCGCGCTTCGCGCTCGCAAATACCAATTTAGTAGGGTATATAATGCACAATTAATTAAAATTTTTACCTCAAAGTTTTCATCTCACGCTCCGCGCTAGCGGTTACTAAATAGGGTCTATAATGCACAATTATCTCAAATAATAGAAAAAAAAATTCAACTCGCGCTTCGCGCTCGCTTTGCTTTTTTTTAATTATGAAATTACCAAACACATTCTTAAAAGCATCAATTAAAATGCTTTTTTTTTTTTGTTTTTTTTGGCGCACCCCTTATTCATCCGAATACATTTCTCTTTATGCCTCCGCGTCTCAATTGCCCCCTTTTCAGTAAAATGCCCCTTTTCCACCTGACCCCCACTTCATTCCCTGCCTCTGGCATAACAACTTGGGCATACATGTAACATGCCGTTCTTCGAGATAATTAAATGGCATAGTTTGCGCTCGCAGCGTCTGATGTAATTATATATGGGGGTAATAATCGTATTCATGGCGGCAATTTAAAATACATATTCAAACCACTAAACTTTTTGTTAAGATATTCGATTTTATTTTGTTTATTTTTATTTTGCTATTATATATTATTATTTGTTTTTCACAGGAGTAAAAATGAAATTGTTGAAATTCCTCGTTTAAATCAGTATAGGCCTATATATTAAACTCGCGCTTCGCGCTCGTTGCTGCGCTCTGCTCGCAAGATTTTTGTTTTCAAAGTTGGGCCCCCCCTCTGGAAAATCCTGGATCCGCGCCTGGTTCCGGCATAAATCCACCCTCCAACAAGACCATACATTTGATATTGTTTGTGCTCATAAATGGACGCCCCAACATATCCCTACCCCTCCCCGGAGACATAGTATTAAATGAATATGCCTATAGTGTTTTGTTTTGTTTTTTCTTGTTTTTACAAAAATAAGTAATGAGACCATGAGCGGCCTCTATCAAACACTCTAAATAAAATGGTGAAAAGGAGAAGTCCACATTTCGAAAACGCTAATCACTTTGTGGGCCCTTAAATTTACCCTTTCCCACCATTTTATTATTTTAAGTAAAAAAAAAAAAAAAAAAAAAAAAAAAAAAAGGAGCTAAATCCGAAACATAAACCATGTATTAAAACAGGTCCATTCCATATTTGTTTCATTAAAAAAAAAAAAAAAAAAAAAAAAAGAAAGAAGAAAAAAGGCCTACAGAAGAGAGAAAATGAAGAAGAGATAATTATTTTTCAAGTATAGGCTTGCCAGATACAGCTGTAATGACTGCAAATAATGAATTGAGTATAATTCATAACTCCTAGCGCTGGTCTCCCTCTGCCCCCACAAAAAAAAAAAAAAAATAAAAAAAATCAAACTTAAATAAAAAAATTAAACAATATGATCAATGAAATAGATAAATCAACAATGCAAGTATAATTACGCATAATCTATATCCCATCAACCGTCAACTTAAATAATCCAATCGTGTTCGTAGGATCGAAATCGGGTAAAAAATGGCAAAGAAGTAGCATTTCTAGCCAATGTACAATATAGGTCAAAGTCAAGGTCAAAGGGTTCAAAAGTCAAAATTCTGTGAAGAAGTTTTGTAGTCCTCACCTAGTGCTATCATATAAAGCAAACGGAATCGAAATCAGATGAAAAATGGCGAAGGAGTAGCATTTTGTAGTCAATTAACAATATAGGTCAAAATCAAGGTCAAAGGTCAAAGGTCAAAATTCTGTGAAGAAGTATTGTAGCCATCACCAAGTGCTATCACATAAAGCAAGCGGAATTGAAATCGGATGAAAAATGGTGAAGGAGTACAAAGCATTTTGTAGCCAATTAACAATATAGGTCGAAAATCAAGGTCAAAGGTCAAAGGGGTGAAAAGTCGAAATTGCGTGAAGAAGTTTGTAGTCCTCACCTAGTGCTATGACATAAGCAAACAGAATCAAAATCGGATGAAAAATGGCGAAGGAGTAGCATTTGTAACCAATGTACAATATAGGTCAAAAATCAAGGTCAAAGGTCAAAGGGGTCAAAAGTCAAAATTCCTGAGGAAGTTTTGTAGTCCTCACCTAGTGCTATATCATAAAGCAAACAAAATCGAAATCGGATGAAAAATGGCGAAGGAGTAGCATTTTGTAACCAATGTACAATAAAGGTCAAAAATCAGGGTCAAAGGTCAAAGGTCAAAATTCTGTGAGGAAGTTTAGAAGCCACACCTAGTGCTATCATATAAAGCTAACGGAATCGAAATCGGATGAAAAATGGTGAAGGAGTAGCAAATTGAAGATTTTGGTCACATACGGACGCACGACGGACGGATGGACGGACACACACACACACGTACGGAGCCCGTTTCATAGTCCCCTGCTCGAACACGTTCGGCGGGGACAAAAAAACATTCATCCATTATTGAACTCCCATTTTGAAATTCAATGAAATCATATATTTTATTGCTTTTTTTTTGGGGGGGGCGCTCTTAGCAACACTGATGACCCCCCCCCCCCTTCATTCAATCATCAACCCAAGCCCCCACGCCACGTCACTCAATCAATTCATGCACGCGCACGTCACACGCGCAAATATTCACATCATTAAACAAATTCACACACATGTAAACACATACGTGGTACCGTGTACGCGCACTGTCCGGGCACTGGAAGGTCATATTAAAACCGTACCCATTTACGGAAAATAGCACGTCATTTTATAAGTATTTGATTTGAAAGCTTAGCATTCACACATCGCATACTCTTGGAATTTTCTCGGCGAACTAACATTGGACATACAACTATAACTCGCAATTCAGAGAAATACAAGGGGATTCAATCGAGAAAGAAAAGTTCACTCACAACGCTAATCACATGACCACGCGCAAAACAGGTTAGTTTCTAGGCGTAAAAAGTCCATTATTTACGGAATTCGAGAAGCAAAATACACGGGAATCGGTCTGATGCAAGCGCAAACTGTTGAGTTTCATATTTGCGCACGTTGAATGCGTCATTGTTGACAATTGCTCTGTAATTTGTCGATAAGTAACGCGGTGTCAAAATTACCCTGCTGTCCGGGCACTGGCGTGTATACGGTAATATCTGGGTCTACATTTTTTTCCTACAACGAAAAGTACCTTATTCAATACGAGGTCAATAATACTTCTGTATATTGATTTATATACCTCATTTTAAGAATCTTTAATAATCCTGTCTTCTGACTGGTTGAAAGTGCAGTCATAATCTGACCTATGGCCGCCATAGACATTTTTCCCGGTTTTACCGGTCAATAGAACATTTTTACAGTACTTTTTGCCCATGGGCATAGTGCGATCCCCATTTGTTTACGTGCAAGGCTGCTGCGCATGCGCTTTACTTCAGATACCATAATTTGCGGCGCGATTTGGTCGATAATTTTAGACAACTCCGCTGCTTGTGCGTCACCGCGCGTGCGCGCAGCGTAGACAAATTTTTTCGTCGCGCTAGAACGGATCCCAGATTTCTAGTTGAGCGTTAAGCCTGAATTCCGATGACGATGTTGATCTCTATAGACTCTAAACAAGCGATTTAGAGGTTAATCTGGAGGGTGCTTTCTCGGCATTTTGCAGTTAGTTGTAAGTAGAATGCAAATGTGTTGTGGTGAGCATGCATTGTGGCCTGCAGAGCCAGAGGCTCGAACTGACTTAACTTTCATGACTCTAGGCTAGTCTAGATCTAACGTTAGGCCTATTTTAGAATCTAAGTTAGATCGTAGACTTCACTTAGACTTAGTTCTAGGTCAAAATTAGACCATGTTTGTTGTTTTTAGATTCGGCATATAAAATATATATTGACTGCTTTTATTTTCGGGACATGTTCGTTTCTAGACTGCTCTCGGGAATCTCCGCATCTGCCATAACCCGCGACCTGCGGTCTTGGGTTATAGCAGATGCGGAGATTCCCTTGAGCAGGATCTAGAAACGACCATGTCCCTCAAAGCAGTCAATATATCTATACTCGTACATATGAGTGCATGACTTGTTGTATGCATGCACAACTAACTTACTGCGTAGCCTGCGACTGGGACCCCGTAGTTGCCGTTGGCTTCTTGAGTCCATCACGGTCACCTGGTTTCCGATGTTTAGGCGGCTTACGTTTCTTTCTCGCTTGGATTGCCATAACTGCAAGAAAATTCAAAAAGTTATGATAAAAATCTACAATCCAGATTCATCATTTTACCCGAATAATGTTTCACATTAGTGGTATTTGCTTACCTTTTCTGGAACTCATTGTGCGATTTCACCGGCGTATTCCGATCGTGAACACAATTTGCCGCATGCAATTTTGTGTACCCGGTACATACACACATTTCATATGGCCTACGCATGCGCGTGGAGACCTTATAGCTAGCTGAAGCGGGATAATTGATTGAATTTCAGGTGCATGCTCACTTACATTGTTACAGAAAGAAGAGACAAAAGAAGATTTTTTTTGTTGTTGTTTTTTTTTTTTTTTTGGTTATTTAAACTTAATTTATTCTACTAACACTGCTGTCTCGTTTGTACTTCACAAAAAATAATAACAGGAGGCTAAATTATAGAGATTTGGGGCAAACTGTATACTAGTATTTAGACATAGTTTTCACGATCAGGAGGATGCCGTGAACATTGGATGCCCGGGGGGGTCACTCAAAGACAAAAGTGCTACCCATGCGTGTCCCCAGATCCCGAAAAAGGACCCTAAACGTCGTAAAGCATACTAAAAATGGACCCTAAACGTCGTAAAGCATACAGTCAAATTCGACATCTGACTGGAAAAAACATACCCTAAATGGCGTAATCACCGTGGAATTTGGACCCCTTTTCGACATCTGACTAGAAAAAATACCCTAAATGGCGTAAGCACCGTGAAATTTCTGCTGAAAACACCCCTATTTTGATGAAAACGGCGATTGAAATTTGAAAAACACCCCTATTTTAAGGAAAGCGTCGACGCCGCCGGAAGGCTGAAAACAGACCCTTTTCGACGCTTTTTTGGGACGCGCTGGAGTAGCACATTTTTTGGTGAGTGACCCCCCCGGGATTGGATGTTGCATGCATCCCGGCCCCTCCGAATCAATCCCCGATGCACCACTCTCGGCTGTTCATGATTTTAACAATCTTGTATTCATTACTCTTATGATACAATTTCACACATGAATAGTATACATGCTTGGAAATTCAATCACATCAAACTCTCACTAATTATAGTATTTCTCTCAGGTCCCCATACATGCCATAAAATGAGTGTTATAATGAGTGTTATAGCATTTTGATCTTGTACCATTATGCATTAGGCACATATCCAGAATGCATAGGCCTATGCATTCGGAATGTTGTTGGAAGGAGTCTTTCTTTGAGAGTATCTTTAACATGATACATTGGGGGATTTTGGCACCGTTATACTTACCCAAGAGATGTACAACGAGATCTATAGAGGCTATAATAATAACTATAGGCCTTCTCATCCATGCGCGTATTCTGGGGGGGGGGCTGTACGGGCCCAGGCCCCCGGGTAGGCATCCAAAAGAGCGCCAAAATGATCACAAAGGGGCGCCAAATCGATCTTAGAGGGTCGCCAAATTGAGCAAAGTGTAAAAAAAAAAAAAAAAAAACACAAAAAAATATACACCCCCTGGATACGCGTCTGTCATCGTCATCATCATCATCAACGTAACATAACTATAATCATTTATCAGTCCTCACCACCATTAGCAACATCACCACCACCACCATCATCAACTTAACCATCATCATCCTCATCCCGTCATCGACTTCCTCAAAATCATTCTCATCCACTATATAATCATCATCTTCATTTAACATCATCATCCTTACGATCCTCAAAATTGCCATCATTATTTTCACTATCTTCATAATCATTATCATCATCACCATCATCATCACCATCATCACCACCATCATCATCATCACCATCATCATCATCACCATCATCAAAACCACCATCATCATCATCATCATCATCATCATCACAATCATCATCATCACCATCATCATCACCGCCATCATCATCATCATCATCATCATCACAATCGTCTTCCTCTGATCGACATCAACATTGAACCATGCACCTGAGCCATCCATCTCTGCATGTTTAATTTCTTTGCTTGGGGTGTACAGGCAAGGAGCTTCAAACACAAGGTATGAATTTTGATCGTCTATAATTATATACGTACATCTAGGGAATTTTAAGAATTCCCTGGTACATCTCTGTCCTAGGATAATGGCGAAATGGTTGATTGATTGATTGATTGATTGATCATTGATCAGTGTTGAAACAGGGAATTACAATTCCCTGGTTGAAAAAGCCCCATCATCGTCCGTTTGAAATAAAACCACATGTAATGTTTTAACCGATAGATGGCGCACAAGCAATATTTGTATCTATATAGAAACAGGACAGGACTAGACTGTACTCTATAATTTCACGTGGTATTGAGGTTGGCAATAGACTATTCTAACTTTAGCCCACGCAAACTAAACACCGTCTATTTACCTAAGAAGTGAAATATATTTGCATTTAATGGTTGACAATAAAACTTGTTAATTATATTTGCTGATGTTTAAGTGATATGATTGTACAGCAGGTTAAAATGCTTACAAGTGACTGTTTATTAAAAAGGAATTAAATGCGTGTAATACTTACTAATAGGTAAAAAGAAATACAAATGACTTTTTATTTGGAGTTTTATAGTTTAATTATCAAAAACCACGACCGCGTGGTTGTTATAATCTCATTGAAATAATGAAATAGGGGGAAATTCACAAAGTGAATTGTGGGACAGAGTCCTCGTTTTATCATAGTGTAAATGATGAACTATATAATTATACGTATTCCCTATATATTAATTCTTTTTTTTTCTCGATGGTATATACGTATCCATATTTTAGGTGTTAAGATTTTTTGGCCTTCGGCCCGTCATAAAGTATCGGATATAGGGGTAAGGTGCTGTTGCCAAATCGGGTCGGTCGTCCATTGCCCCTCCTTTTTATTATTTTTTTTAGGGGGCGAGGGGGGGGCGGGCCCCTGGATCGGTGCCGGGATGAGCAATGCTTCACCCAACTCCCTGCCCTATAGCCCAGAAATTTAGGGAAACGGCCTCTCAAACTGTTCAATCAAAAGATGACTCCCAATAGGCATCCCGAATCTGCGTTGGGTTTGACTGTGTCATAATTTGTATTTAAAATTTTAACCTTTGATATTCTTTGTAGGGCCTATTTATTAATTTACAGAACAAAAACTAGCATTGACCTGCTGTCTTCAAGACAAAACATAGCGCTTTATTTCTTTTCTTTTTTTTTTCTTCTTCTTTCTTTGACCCAATCTGAGCAGAAGCTATCCATATTCTGACCCCAAATGAGCGTTGTTCGATATAACTTTTCATTATAATGGTGCTTTGCAGTTGCACTCGTGATTTGCTACGTAACGAGTCCCTGACCGTTGGTTGCATGAAGGTATTGAAAATACCTCTTTGATTGACTAGCCTACAGGCGTAATTTGCATGGAATTGTATATGGACAATTTCACAACCAATCAACTAAACATGGCTTATTTCACGACTGAAACTTTCAAAAAAGATAACACGTGTTTTGCGTTGTATGCAGCCTCGATTTAATGCTCGAGATCAAAGGAAAACGTAATTGCACTTTATTGTGGTACTTTAGGGTATTCACTTCGCGGAGACGTCTCCTGGACGCGGACAGAATAGAAAATTTCGTCTCCGCGACGGATAAAAAGTATTAGAAGACGTCTTCGATATCGCGGAGAGGTCTGGAGACGGATTTGGGACTACTTTAAAAAAAAAATCATAAATGGTTGCGGGACGTCTCGGAGACGTCCCTAATACTTTTCATTCGTCGCGGAGACGAAATTTTATATTCTGTCGCGGAGACGTCTCCGCGAAGTGAAATAAATTTATAACCCTTAGATCGAAGGAAAAGAATATTATTCTATATACAAAATGAAAATGAGACATCATAGGTCTATCTAATTACAGTGGAAGCCGTGAAAAGTCTCATGAGAACGGAAGGGCATTACAATTTTGTAAGAAATATCAACAGTGAGACGTATTGTCATTATTATGGGTCTTTATGATTGCAGATTTCTGAATGGCTCTTTATGAACTTTCATGAAATTAAAACTGAATATCTCAGTAGGCCTATATAGAGAGAGCAAAACGTGAACAGAGACAGAGGGGTTTAATAAAGTAACTCAACGCCATATGACTCTCATGTTTATGAAAAATAATCACATGGTCTTCGTCTATAGAAAACAAACAAACAAACAAAATAAATAAATTTAATGATAATGGTGTATATCCTTGACGCATACCCGCATGTTTTGTGGAGGTCTTTATACCGGTTCTAGGACATCTCCCCCGGAGAAACTCCCCCGGGGACAATTCCGAGGACAGCTCCCCCGGGGACAAACTCCCCCGGAGGACAACCCTAACCTAACCCTAACCCTAACCCTAACCCTAACCCTATGTCCCCGGGGGAGCTGTCCTCCGGAATTGTTCCCCGGGGGAGTTGTCCTCCGGGGGAGATGTCCTGATACGCTTATATACCATATATAACGATATTCTTTTCACAGGCATGAAGTACCAATTGATTGGGAAAACATTAAGTTTGTTCACATTGCCGGCATTTTAGGGCTGCGACGAAATTCATGTTCACTTCGGCTTTACACTATAAAGTGATTCTACGGTATTTTTGACGATCATTGCCTTGTGAAAAACTCATAAGCGATAATTTAACAAATACGTCAGAATATTTTACCACGGTGACTATATTGATAAATCCGAGAACGATTCTAATTTGGCAGAGAGTGTTCTTGTTGATAGTCCGGGTCTCTATTGGATGCCGGTGACGATGAAAACTGTCTCGGTCATCATACTTGTATTTTAGTTTATGTACATGACTGACCACACATCATCACACAACACTAATTCTCCCACCCTATAATCCCTTATTCTTTTATTCTTGGTCCCCCACCCCCTTCATTTTGTTTCTTTGTCTTGAAAATTGACCATGTCCTAAGCATGGATGCACGCGCGCACTGCCAGCATGCACAACAGCATAGAGAGCTTCCGCCAATCGTAGTTTCGTATATTTCTTTGTCAGCTGGTGCCCATTCTTCAGATGTACGCAGGCAGTTGTTGTTGGAGAGCTCGTTGGAGAGTGCTTGTTTGGGAAGGTGGTCAATCGAATATACTTCTTGGTATATATTCTGATGATATCTCACTTGCAGTTGTTTGAGTAAACAATGATTTCAGAAATATCAACCAAGAGTGGATCATTTAAAGATTGAAGCTGACTGAGTAGAGGATTATTAATTTTATCTGACAACTTGCAAAGGTAACTATATTTCATTTTTGTGTAATCATACCGGCTCACTATGTTTGTGGTAATTATAATTGGAGGTATATGATTCCACCATGTGACCAATATATCACGAAGGACTTATATTGCAAAATAGAGTGGGATTAACAGTTGTCTTCAGCCAAACATGACTTGTTATGTTTTTGTTTTTTTTCTTCTTTGTGCATGCAACGTTTCACACTGTCTTTTTTTCACAATATAGGCCTATACTTTATCAAGGAGCTTTGTGTTCGAAGCTCCTTGGTGTTATATATTTTCCAGTACATGTATGTTACCAGTCTTGATCGAGTCATCAATCACTCAACATCGTTATCTGTCTAGCAGATGTGTCCCAGACTGGGACTCGAGACGATGACCTTACGAGACCCCTACCCTGCCGATCAGAACAAGGGGTATATGGAATGAGTCATTCACAGCGTGATAGAAATTCATGAGATGGCTCCCGAAGGTCTTTCAAAGCTATAATGTGAGAAGCTGAAGAAAATCATGAAAACAGAAAATAAAAATTGTCCTTATATGCAAAATATAAGATTTCCATGATGAACTCCTCTTCTTGAAATCATCATCATCTTTAGAACAATGAAATTGAGCTTCCCCCCCCCCGAAAAAAGGGTAGGGAAAAAAAATAGATGATGGTATTCGTATACACCTGTTTATGAATACAGATGGTCTATAGCTGTTAGCTGGGCAATCAGTGCAGATGGTTTTTGTGGATACTTTCGATTTCTTCACGGGAAATCATTGCGGGAAAAAAAATATATATATATACAGTCATATTGGAAGCTATATACAGCACATGTTACCTTCTTTTGTCACCTTTTCATCCCAAACCAGTTATTATGGTATTTTTCATTCCTTTTGTGTAGTGAGAAGAATCACCCGACTGGGATATTGCGGCGTGGTGAACAAAGAATTCGAGCCGAGGGAGTACGAATTTGCATAATGGTCCCTTGCTGCATCCATGCACGAATAAAGATAAATTAACGTCTTCTGATGGCCCTTATGATCGCTTTTATATCTTGGCAAATATATACTATTGAATAGCAATATATAAAAACACAGAAAGAATAAATATTGCGATATACTACTTGAAAAAATTATTTATTTTCTTCATAAATCACTAAACGGCGACAACAACAACAACCACGACCGATAACGTCTTTTTAGAGCCAAGTAAGGAACGCCCTTCTGATTCAGAATGCAAACCCCCATTTACAAGGAAAGGTGGTATGTTTCTAAATAAATAAAAAGGAGAGGTCAACCTTATAGTTATACCAGCGTAAAATATTGATGAAAGACGATTATATAGGCCTACACTGCAATCCGAAGACATGCCCGTAATGTTTAAATGACATTATTTTCCTTTTTCGAGTTTCTTACGGAAGAGCGGCCCACAAATTGAATGAGATTTGTGCAAGAGGAGTATAATATTATTTTTGTCGTAATACCTATATAGTATAGAGTGATAAATTAAAATATAATGCGTTGCGTTATAAGCACCCGTTGAGCTCCTCTTGAACATTAAAGGGATGCAGTAACATTGAATGATATTCAAATAACATTTATTTGATTTAGCTTATTTTGCCAACAAAATTATAAACACTAAGGTCAGTCTGGTATCTCTTCAAAATTGCAAGCTAATTGCTTGCCTTACCTTCGAGATATCAATGATTTCATACTCAAATTTTATAAACCAACCCCGGATGGTTTATAAAACCATGTGCTTTTTCCACATAGCACAACATACACCCATTTCCTGCCGTCCCTAGCGGCCTGCTGTTCTAGCCAGCAGAGGGTACTGGTGTTCGGCTGTATGCTTGGCATTGCTTGTGACACTGTTTTAAGGTAGTAAATGACTTCCATTTGATCTGAAACTTTCAGTAGTTTGTTTTTACTGTTGGAACAATATAATTTTATTGATCTCGATCTATTTGCTCTTGTTTTTTAAAGTTACTCAATCCCTTTAAGCCTAACGGATGACTCAAGCCTTATATAACCGGCTATTCAACCTGCTCTAGACCCTTTTTGTTATTATATCCATTGTTCCTTAATCCCATACTAATCGACTGTGTGTCATAAATGATAGTATACGCCATGTATTAGCCGAAAGAACGACGATAACAATAACCCCACTAAGATTGATTATCCCAATCCGCATTGAATTAAAAGAGGGAAGAAAATCTGAAAAATCTCCGCTTCAACATGATACCAAAAGCACCGAAGAATTTTGTGTGGATTTTCTTTATTTGGTATACAAAGCCCAAAAACTACGTTGTATTAAACTCGAAGGTATAAATTATAGATTTAATTCTAAAACTATACAGTGTAGCATGTACATAACATGTCAACGAGTGGTTTTCTAAAAAAAATTATGAGATGCGCACAACATTATACTGTCGCGCCCCCTTGATCCACCACTACCTAAAAAGACACAAATACTGCATCAGGAGATAACTTCCTGCTGCATGTAGTTTGTCAATTAATATTAAAAAAAAAGAATAAATAAATAAAAAAACTATTCGAACATGCATGCATAATATTTTGATTTGTTGTCTCATGTTCATTTCAGATAAGTAAATTCTGATTATAATTAGTAAAGGAGTTTAAAGGACATGTGAGTGTGTACGTACGGAAGACTGATTGTGTAGGCCTAAAGTTGTATTCATGTGGAAGTTGGAGAAACGGCTTTGACCCTCACTCTTTTTCTTTTCATAAACAAAGATACAACGGAAGTCATAACTTTGTGTATAGCACCACCACCTGCAAACATTTCCACGTTTTCAATTCAAGAGCAATTTGCTTCTCCTAACCTGGCAAGTTCTATATTGGTATTGAAGATGCCCGCCCCCCCCCCCCAAAAAAAAAAAAAAAAAAAAAAAGAACATATTTTTGTAAACCTTCTTCATCGCAAACGAAATAACAATTTTCAACTGGTTTTCTGAAAATGTATAAAAAATTTCTGTTACATTGCACATGCATGCCAACAATTTTTTATTTAGCATGAAGATTTCCCATATAATTATTCGAAAAAATGTCTGAAATGACATAATAATTCCGTTTGTGTTAAAAAAAATAAAAATAAAATAAATATCGTGTGTGTGTGTGTGTGTGTGGGTGTGGGGGGGCAAAGGATCTTAGTAGTGCATAGTTACACTGTCTCTTTCTATATTAGACGGAGGGGGGGGTCTTCTGTCCCCTTTAGATCGACTCCCCTGTGATAAATGATGAGCCTAACATTTCAGGTTCTACAAAATAGAGATCAAGCGGGTGGTGAAAAAACTGATCCTCATTAAAATGGTAACACAAATAATGATCTAAACGATACAGGATCGAGAGGATATTTCAAGAAAGTGATATGTCATCAAATGTGCTGTATGGCGGGAAAACTAAATCAAATAAAGAAGCTCTTTATTTCAGAATTTAATGCGGATTGTATAACATACCGTGTTTTTCAACACAAAATTTTGTTACGAAGCCCACATTTTAAATGTGAAGGCCGAACAAGATAAAGTTGTATCATCAAAATATGAGAAAAATATATTTCCACTTTTAATAATACGTATTATGTATTATACAGACTTGGTAATGTGGGCAACAATCGTATATAGGCCTAGAGACTCTATAGGTACGGTGCTACAATGACGTGGAAAACTGGGATCAATCATCAACTAGTATATCACTACACATATTTCAAAATGGGGGGGGGGGGGCCCCGATATTTTTTATTTTATCAACGTACAGTCAGTAGGGACGCGCGTCCCCTTCGCCCCGCCTGGATCCGCAACTTACCCAATACCAAGACTACAATTTTGATCCTTATCAATTATTTTTTTGCCAAAATATTGCATTTCACCACAGGAGTGAAAAATGACGAACGATAATATACTCCGAGCCCGACCTCATCGAAGCGAGAACTTCAACAACGCTGGCGCCTGCTCTATCGGCATGCTGCAACTCCTGGGGCCACTGGTATCATCGGACTGGGCGTGGTCTCTTATGTAATCGAGGGGTCACTGATATACTACGGAGTACCCATCTGGTCAGGGAGTTTGGTACGATAATTAGTTATAAATCAACAAATGAAATAATATAATATTAAATAGTTTTGTTTATATGAAGTTATGCTCGTGCCCAGTTATGCTCCTTTTTGTATAAATTACCCCAAAATAAAATTTTGGTGTACCAAAATCTCAAATTTTAATGTGCCCCCCCCCCTTTGAGGAAATTCTGGATCCCCACTGATGAAAGTCATGCGTTTTTAATAAGTTTCAATTGTATGAAACTTTATCTGAACATTCACACTATCGAAACAAACATTAATAGAATCGTTGAAGACAAAACACCCTTTCTATTCTTGTACAAGAGAACGACGATGAGAGTGTGAGAAAAGGTTCAATAACGTTAAAAAATGCCATTCATACGTACGATGCAACTTATTCGGGCGTGAATTACATTTTAAGTATATGCTTTTTTCGACTGATGTACGAAATCTTTATAAAGCTCTCATTTGTATTATTTTATATTGAAGTAAAAAAATCAATGGGGCGGAAGGAAAGAAAGAGGGAAAGTAGCAGAGAGAGAGAGAGAGAGAGTGGAGATGGGGGAGAGAGAGAATTCAAATAAAGAAATTAAACAGAGAGAGAGAGGAGATGAGGAGAAGGGAAAGGATAGGTTTAAGGAGACACTTGGCAGTGTTGTCTTGTACTTTTCACCCTTTTTGAAAGAGCAAGGGTCGCAGAGCGTTTTTTGAAAGTGGAGGGGTTGAGCCGAAAGTAAGGGGGGGGGCTGAACAGGCTAAAAATCACAAACACTATGGTAATTTGTGCGTTTTTTTTTCCACGTTTGCTGAAAAAAAAGTGGGGGGGGGTTGGGGGGCTCCGCGGCCCCTGAAGAGTGAGAAGACTTCTTACAATCTTATGATCATATTATATCATGTTTACATGTTTTTTCCTTTCACTTACGATTTTATATTTTCTAATACCACAGTTCTTCTGACCGCCATTACAGCATTTGTATCCGTCAGAAAAACAGTTTGTGGGGTAAGTGTCGTGATTGAAGCAACTTCTTTGCGCTTTGCTGCACCATTAGTTCTGAGCGTGTCATAAAGGTGGAATAATTTTTTTCCCGCTCGAGCAGCATAATATCGCTCCAGCTTTAAGTTCTTAAATGTGTTTGTTTCCGCTTTCATTTTTATGGACCCTTGTAATTTCTTGGACGTTCCCCCAAACGTCCAAACCTTCCAGTCTTAGGCAATTTTTCACATTTTGGGGCACCTTTTTGTTTATCTGGTCAACCAAGGCCCCCTCAGTCCTACCCTCATGAGATGCGTCTCGGGGGTAGAGTTGAAATTGTTCTATCAGTTCATTTTAACAGCATGGAAATTTTTATCTTCTAAAAAATGCATTGCAGCATATCAGTCAAACATAAATTACAATGGAAATTAACTACAGTTATCATTTACAACCTTGTCATGAAGGCTCAAACAAAATTCAGGGGAAAATGATAATAATCATAGATTCAGAGTTGTTTTTATTTCTTTAAACTTTATCATAATGGCAGAATACAGAATTGAAAATTTTCACCAATCTCACTTTTTACTTCAACCCCTCCCCTAGACAAGAGATCTAAGCCTATAAACATAAACCTAGATTTAATTTAAATAACAAAACCAACTTTGCATCTCTGTCGCGTTTCCTGATGTAGGCCTAAGGAGGCCTTGGTCGACCGGGTAACAAAACGGGGCCCCAAAATATGGTAAAAATGACAAAAATGGGCGTTGACAAGCTTTTTATTAAAAAAAAAAAATCCCCAGAAAAGGTTAAGGGAACGTCAAAGTTATAACCAGGGTCCTGAAAAGTGAAAGCCGAGACAAAAATATTGAATAAATTAAAGCCGGAGCAAAATGCATGATGTTGCTAGAGTGAAAAAAAAAAATCCACCTTTATTACGAACAGTGCATGAAAGTGATTTTTCAGTTTACTTGCCATGTAATAAACGTTACAGAAACTACATGTCTTCAAATTTTACTTCTTAAAACAGAATCACTAATGCATGAGAATATTCCCATCAATGGAGGAATAGCATATCTTGTTGTAATGTAATTTGGTGGCCCCTTTTAAGCTCTGCTTCTCCGGGGTCACCAAACCATCATTGTATTTTTTTTTTTGGTACAAATGTTCTTATCACTTTGATTGCACTCTCAGGACGGGAGAGGTCTAAAACACCACTGCAAGAGGCCTAAGTCATTATTTGCTTGTAATTTTGCTATTTTTAATGATTTTTTTACAAAATTCTTTTAAATTCTTATATTTTTTGTTTTAGATCACCACGTTCTTAGTGACCTCCATGTTAACCACAGCTGCTGCCGCTGCTCTGCTCATCTTATACGCCCGTCTTATATCACTTGAGAGTAGATATTCTTATTGTGATACCAGAGACACAAGAACACTTTTATGCACTCATTATACAACAAGGGTAGGTATAACAGTACAGTCCCGTCTTATTGAAATGGGTAGCTGGGACCAACTTATACTCGTTTTAACAAAAGTTTAAACTTGCATGTGTTCAGTATAATATGCTGATTACATACAATTGCAGGTTTCATATGAATTGAATTGAATTGAATTTTAATTTATTAGACATCATCAGTAAATGTACATGATATTTTGTCAACATTACAAAGAGAGAGAGAGAGAGAGAGAAAAAAAAGAGATAGGGGAGACTGGGGTAATTATGGCCCTGGGGTAATTATGGCCCCTTTGTCTTTGAGAGCTTATAACTCTTTGCTGCATTACACAATGATAATTTAATTTTTACACATGCCTAGCTTAACTCTTCCTACTATCATATGAGAAAAATAAGCCATTTACATGAAATTTTGTGCTTAGGGGAGCCTAAAATGTACGGCAATTACAATTCTGTTCATTGGACAGTGGCAAGTCTGCTTTTTTATGTGGGGTGTGATATCATTAATTAAAATCATTTAAGATGAAATTTTGATTGAAATTGAAACAATTGGAAGTAAAAAAACATGACAGAAAAACTTCCACCTGAATATCTTCAATAGTAGAGCTGTAAGGGGGATCAAATTGAAAATGTCATTTGGGGTAATTATGGCCCCCCAAAGTTGTTAACATAATGGTAATTAATATGCAAATGAGAAGTAGCAGGTTTATACTTTCCTTTGTATATTATAGGTATATGGATCGACTGTATTTTTACATATTTAGAATATCATTGGACTTTTCATTTAATGGTAGTATTAGGAAATGTGAAAAAGGGGGCTATAATTACCCCAGTCTCCCCTACATGATTGTATAAATAACTTATAAGTATTAATTGGTAACATATCGAATTTAAAGTGACATAGTTCAGTTATAATAATTAATTGATATAAGATATACAAATAATTCGAATATAATCAAAGTGAAAAGAACAAATATAGTTATAATAATTCATGGATATAGTATATATATATATAAAAAGTTTTAACATAATCATCGTATCATAGTGACATAATTAATTTACAATAATTCATGAATATAGTAATATATACAAATAATTAGAACAAAATCATATTCACAAAATATGATTCAACATTTTTTTGGTTAATCGAGACTGGGAGAACTGCCTCGCTATATGTAATCTGTGCGCGTTATCATGAGAGTTGACTGAAATGGAATTGCAATTTGTTTAAAAATAATTTAAAATCAGCTTTTACATGTAGGCATATGTGCTTAATTATGTCTAGAACTTTTAAAGTGAAACTAGGAAAAAAATGTTGGCATGAACAATTGAGCCTGTGGATGAAGCATAGTTGATATAAAACAACTTGTAGATGCCCCTTTTAAAAATCAGTATTATAATTGCTAATCCCTTCTTTAGAGCAACCCCCCCCCCCATAAAAAAAAATAAAAATAAAAAATGGTTCCTTTCAGGTGATAATATCACATATGCTGAATCAATTCTAGCAAAACAAAAATATGTAGGCCTAAATTAAATACCCCCTTCAGTCCTAATGAGAAATCTGGAATATGGGATATTCAATTTTGCAGACATTAATCATGTGCCTAAATAATTCAGACTATTATCAAGACAATAGCAAAACATTACACGGAAACATCATCAAATATAACCAGATGATCAAGCACTTTAGTCAAGGTATAGTTTCCACTGTAAACCTTCAACAAATGAGTTGTTTCCATTTATAATATATTCATGAATGCCAAATGCATTAACTTCTGGGTTAATGTCTTTTAAAACATTGAACCATGTATGCAAACCAAAATTATCTGATCTTTCAGCACTATGCCAAACACGAAAAAAAGATATTATTTCATAGGAAACTGAACAACATTGAACTGGAACTGGGGTCAGGCGCACAATGTTTTGAATATGATATACTTTTAAGTATGTAAATATATATTCCTAATAACAGTATCATTAAAAAATACAGGCATGAAAATGAAGAAGGAATATAACACTATTTGACAATGTGTATTTTGTTAAAATCATTACCAATTATGTGGCCTTTACACAAATATTTCTGTTGTAATCACTAAAAGTAATGAATAAATGTTTTGTTTTACTTGCTAATGAAAATGTATGTATAGGCCAATTGTATTGATAATTCATTTTCATTTTATTTACCAATAATTATGTACATAATTAGCATTTGTTTAAATTACTCATTAAAAAAAATTATATCTCAACTCTACTGTTTTTCTCCTCCAACTAACTCTGGTGATTATATATCCTCAGATTAAATCACTCATAATAATGTATATATCTTCTGTTTTGATAATAACAACATATATAATTATCTATAATATCCCACTCCGTCTCTCCCCAGCCGACGCTAATGATCGTAGAAGCCTGCACCTTGGGTATATTCGCGCTTCTCTTCACGACAGGGGCTATCGGATCTGGTCTTTGTCTATGCGGACTGTGCCGGCGGACCCTGGGGCGTACATCATCCATCCCCACCCCTCAACCAAGGGCAGCTGTTAACACCCATGCGCCAAGAACTACAGATGCAGCAGCTGTGAGTTTATATTTCGTCTTCTTTGTGCCATAAGGACGTTCATTCAACTCCTACCACTGAAGGCCTATAGAGAATAATACTTTCCGAAATTTTGCAGAAGACTACTTTGTCATCTACCATGATATGTATTGACATCTATTTACATTTGGAAAAAAAAATCCTCATGTAAAATATGAAAAATGAAGGGAGTTTATGTATGAGCAGTTGACGAGGCTGATGCTGCACTTTATTCATTTATACTCGGATTCATTTCATTCCCAGATTCATTTCTAGTCTTAGTTTCTCAGACATGATTGTTTTGTAAACTTTGTGCATGCTTACACGAAGGATATACCAAGGAATTCAAACAATTACAGAAACAATAAAAGTCTTCAATTCTACATAATATCATCCAGCAGTTAATACAAAGTAAATATTAAATACAAGTGTATTCGTCCTGCAGCAAATTAAGTTACAGTTTAAAAATAAATTTATATTTCCCCATCATTTTGCAGATGCAGATGCACATGTTCACCCATGAGATTGCCATACCCACTGCTCCACCCGAGTATGTGGTAGCAGAGGAGCAGATCATCAGAGGGACCGCACCACCTGAATACTTGGTGGCAGAGCAACAATTAGGAGGTACACATAATGATAATAATAGTACAGTCAATCTTGCCTAGGTCGAATCTGTTGGGACGGAAGAAATAGCTTCGAATTAGAAAAAAATTCAGTTTTATAACATCAGTACATACCTTTAATATCATTTAGTTTAAATTTGAATAATTTCATGTTTGTTAAAAAGTTTAAGATTTTGTTCTATAGGATTATTTAGTACATTGAATGCAATTCAGCCTTTGGGCTGCCATATTTGATCCCAATAAAACCTTTTCAGTTCAATTCAATAAAAAGCTTATGTAACGTTAAAAACAATAGAATATAAAGAGAAGATGACCCGAAAAGATGTTCGACTTCCCAAGAGCACTCTATTCTTCACTGAAATATACCCGCAAAAGCGATGATTCAGTAGATACATTCAGTCAATGAGTTAGAAATAGTGAGGGGTTTCATAGAATAAATACACTTGCCTAAAAGGTTTGTGTGATTGCATAATAATGAAATACGATATGAATTGTTAATCACAGAACACAGCGCAGGCTACTATTTTTCTTGATGTGAAGATCTGAAATGCACCTTTTATAACATTATCTTGTCTAACTCTTCTACTACACATCTATTTAACCCTACAAAGCCTGGGTTATTTTAAAACTGCATATTTCAGTATTACTGTAATTGCTTTATAATACAAGGAACCAATAACTATGATATAACCGATTTATATACTTTTCTTTATTCCATTTCTATTCAGTTTGAGGAGTTAAAAAGGCACCTAACTCAAACAACACCAAACATCTCAAGGCAGAATGCTACATCAACCATACCCATTGCAGCTTCTTACCTTGTGTCAACTCATCTTGAGGGAAAATAACAAGAACAAAAATAAAAAGAGAAGCAATTATCTTGCCCATAGTATGCAGCATTGTAATATCTCAGTACTAACTTTTACTCTTGTTTGTATTTTTATACAAGTTTTGTTACATTTGTTGCAAGTAATAATCATGTATTGTAAAGGCTCCGTTAAGTAACACTGCGAAGGTTTTGTACATATTTTGTAGTATCGCATGTTGCAATTTTTTAAACAAGTGTTAAATAAGAAAGCACAGAAAAATCTAACAACATAGGCATGAAGACAAATTTCAGTCCTTTATTTTGACTTTACTTTATTTATTAACCTGCAATAACAAGTGCTAGATTTACCTTTATTTATAACAGGGATATCTCTTTTTAAAAGTCATAAGAAAACTACATGTTCATCCACTATTGATGCTTTAGACAATTATTAGTATAAAAAAAAAGAGACAGAAGTTTGGAAAGAATATGCATCATCACCTTGGGCCCAACACAAGACAATGCATATTGTACTTTTTTTGTAGTATTGAAAATGTTGATAGTTTTGGAGCTCGGAGTTTATTGCATAGTTTAATGCACTTGTAGTACTTTATTGATGAAAGTAGTTTCACTTGTGATTGTAATACATAGCCAATACATATCTTACATATTGATATATGAAGTTGAACATAAATCATCTATTTATGGACACTTTCTGTTAACAAATTCATTGCAACAGATATTTTTGTTCCTTAAACTTCCCTTTACATGTAGGGTTCTTGAATTTCACTTATGATTGCAATACATTGTTAATATGCCTACAGTCAAACCTGTGTTAAGAGCCACCTCTTTATTCAACTCATCTATCAAAAATTGTGACTTACAATTCTTCCCCAATAGAAAGATTTTAGCCTCATGTTGGGAGTAGTCTTCTACTATGTTTAAGACCTCTTGAATTACTTTTTTATCTGCAATTCAATTTTAATGTATAAATCCCATTATAAGTCTCGTCTTTATTTTGGACAATGTTTTCACTGACTTCCTTGTAAAGAGGCTGCTTCCTACATATCCTTATAGGCCAGTCACACCAAATGATCGGCTGCAAACAGACCATGTACTTCCCATTCCAAGTAATGCAATCTCTTGCTCTGTCTGGTGTTAGTCTATCCCTGGTGTAACTGAGCTATAAGGGATATCCTGAAGATGGCTTCCTGTGTCATGGTTACAATAGCCTTGTTTTAAGGCTGACAATATTGATGTGCTACATGTTATATTTAACATATATTCCATTTGTGTGCTATTTATTCACTCTGTATTATATTTAAAAAAAGTATGAGTCTGTCACAATATATTGTTCAAAAGTCATGATAAGTTATGTTTATAAATGTTGGTCAAGTTGATAAGTACTTCTCACAATGTTTAAATCACTTTGCCTGTATAGAACATCACATTAGGGACATTCCATGCTTTTGTTGTTTTAGTCTCTTTGCTTTTTCTATTTTTTCTGTCCCGTACGACACAGTATTATTTTTCACTTCAATTGTAAAGGATGTGTGATCGAGTCAAGTTAAGTCTTGGTTCTTGTGCCCCTTCTGGTATCAATCGCTATCAATCAAGAAAATATTATTTTATTTTCATGCCAAAAAGATATAAAATGGTGTCAAAATGTCCCGTACGACACAGCCTGGAATCGCCCATTAGCAGTTTTATTTGATGTGTGATGTATACCCACTTGTACCAAAATCCATTTGTTAGGTACTACCAATTAATGTAATGTATCCCAATATATTGTAGGGAATATTGTTTTACTGTGCTTATTATAATGGGGGTGGACTGTAAAGGGTTTATAATTTTCTTTCTACAATCTGGTCTATTATAATTCCCATGTTAACGGTAAAATATAAAATTAGTAAATCATTTTTATCATTGTTTTAGATTTCAGTGTATCATTTTCTTTAGCAAATTGAACTTTAAACAGGCTTTCATATTTCAGGGTGTTGCATTCACAGAAAATACCGGCACATATGCCCATATTCTGAACCGAAGACTGTTAGTATGGCTTGAAGTTTGTGCGGGGTAATTGCACGATATTTTGTTTGATGTATCAGACAAAAGTAGCACACAATCGAAATGCCCAAACTTCAACTCATACGCTAACGGATATAAATGTGTCTATCATACACAACACAATAATTGGCTTTTTAGATGTCTAAATCATTGAGAGAACAAGATAAAAACAGATATGGTATCATTAGACTGACATGTGTAATATTTATTTCCTTTTAATTTTGCTTCATGTACATTGATATCTCTATGGAAGATTTTTCTTTTAATAGAAATATACATCTCATTGAATAGCATTGCATAGAAATGATAATTTTCTACTTGTGCTAAAAGTTTCTGCAATATCATGATATAATATATATAATTTTTATAAATATGGTTTGTTCATTAAGATAACCATATCTTTGTTCATTAAAATGCCTCATTTAGGCTACATGACATTAACATTTTCTTGTGTTGTATTTACTTCAGTTTGTAATTCCTAAAATGGTTGACCTTGAAATTTGGGATTATTCACAATTATCAAAGATCGATAGAGCTGCCAACTTAATTTATAACATTTCAGTACCATTATTCAAAAGACTCAAAATAAGTATTTTGATGAGAAAATTCAGTTGGGAGTCTTTTTTTTTTGTTCTCAATGTGAAGATTGAAGAATTTCATACCAGAAAGCATTGCTCATGCTATTTTATATAGCTAAATTATAGAATATCCATTACATTTTCTCTTCCTTGATGATAAGTGCATATAAATCATAATGCCCTATAAACAGACACACATAATGGAACATAGATAGTAGAATACATGCATGAATATCTGGCTCAACAAAAAGAACAAATAAACAATTTTTTTTGCATTTGGAAAGAACCTGTGATATTATCCTGTTATTCAATACTACACGTATTCACTACTACTAGTCATTATAAAATAATATAATCTTTTCTATAAAGATTGTTAAATTGTTTAACTCTTTGTGCACTGGGCCATGAACCCCTTCTGTGCTGAATTATTTTCTTTGTGCACTGGGCCATGAAACCAGTTTGAGCGTGAAATGCGAAGTTCGCGCGGCACCGTGTGTACATCAGCGCGAAGTGCGCATTGAAAGAGTTAATATCTAAATGGATCTTCTTAAATCTCTAAAATTTAAAAACATGCCTACCTACTACCAACCAATATTGACATTAGTAAAATTTAGTTTGAGAAATGACTTAACTACAGTTTTAGAATAATTAGGTTGTATTATTTTTGTAAGCAAGCACCTTTCAACTGCTATAAATGTGTTGTTCTTATTATCAGGCAAAATGCATATAATTTTGGAACGGAAAAGCAGGTAGACCTATGTTATAAGCGCATGATTGAAATACATTGTTATAGAATTGTACATTTGGCAAATTTCAGCAAATAAAAAAAAAAAAAGATTAATATTCTCAAAGTTCATTTTTTTGAGACCCATTCAAAGTGATTACACCTAGCCTCTGGGTTATTCTTGTGACCCTCTGGTCGGTTACACACGAAGAACTGTTTCCCAAGATTTGGTCCTGCTTTCTTGACTGTCCGTAACAAGCAAGGCTCTTGGTGTGCTCTGCACTTGGGTGCAGGTGGGGGACCTTTGAAAACGTTCTTCCATGCAGATGCAAGCTGCTTCTTGGGCTTTGGCTTTGGACTTTCTTCAGTAGTGTTGGTAGTTCTTTCCAGGGTTTGGGTAGCATCAGGCACCTGCTGATCAGTACTGGAGATGTCGCTACTTTGAGGAGTATCTTTGATGGTTTTCTGGGAGTGAGTACTGCTTTCTTCTTTACTCCTTTGACTGTCTGGACAACTTGTATTGGATGAGCTGAAAGACGATTGGTAGATTTCAAGATCAGTCTGACTTCTGACTTTCGCATCAGCTTTCTTTTTGAAGAAGCTTGATATATTTCCTGTCTTGGCCACTTTGCCATCTACCTTAGTCTTCTTGCTTGGATTTCCTTTTAAAGACTGTCCTTCTCGCTTCCCAACATCCAATCTCGACCAACCTCCCTGCTTATTTCCACCAGACATGACCTTCTCATGCATTCCAAACTTCTTCGAAGGCGACACCTTCTGGAAGAAGCTGGACAGCTTCTGCTGCTTCCCCGTAAACTCTGGCATGAGCTTTGCGCACAGGGGGTGGAGCTGTTCGGCAGGGGAGCAGCCTCCCTTTAGGGTTGCCTTTACAGGACAGTGGTCTGATCCTTCAAAGTCTGGCATGATGTCGCATTCTGTGAACTCATCTACGCAGAGGCGCTCATCAGCTATGATGTAATCTATCCTCGTTCCGTAGTTTGTCTGGCGAGCTCCTGTCACAGTGGACCAACAAGTGAATGCATTCTCACGCTTTGGATGGAAGTAGCGGAAGCTATCCACAAAGAGGTTATTGCTTGGTGGGATATCATCTATGTCAATGTTACTGTCATCATGGCAGTGTCGTTCATCTTTATCATCTACTTCTTGTTCATCAGAAGGTGAAGACGATGTATCAGTTCTCTCTGGACACTTGCAATCTTTGATAAATCCATTTAGCCACCGTCTGCTTGGATGTGATTCAAATTTACCCTAATAATAAGGAAAGAAAGATGAGAAGAACTATTGAGGAAGTAGCAATAGTTGTAGAATTCTAGCAACAGCTATGTGTATATGGCTCAGTCTTCAGGGCCCAAGGTCAACCCCCCTCCCTTTGGGGAAAAAGCTACATCTACCAAGGGTCACAACTGATGAAAAATAGAAGAAAAAAAAAAAATTCTTAAAATAGTCCAATGAGAACTTCTTATCTGCTGTTTAAACACAGTGGACTGATTTCCCCTGTAACCCTATACCCTGACTTTGAATCCCTATGTGAGGTGTGTTTACACAAGTTCATAATTTGTCAGTCTGCACTTACCGAAGATCCACTTGGATCACAGTGGTCAATACGCCTGTGTGAAGCATTCACATCACCTACAATCACGACAGACCTATCAGTAAAATAACAAGGAAGCTTGTAACAAAATATCATAACAAATAAGGAAATGCTAAATAGTGACATTGAGAATATAATTAATTGAAAGTGAAATGGTAAACCTATGTATTCTGCCAACATTCTTCCAATGATATTTGAGGAAAATATTTTGATAATAGGACAATTTTAAGACTCACTTAGACTTAACATGCTTTTTGTGTATTCTGACATAGATTAATATATTTATAATTTTTCATGGTTAAAACAAAGTTGTATATCTGACAAGAATCTGCCACAAACCTGCATCTCCTCCACAGACAGATGAAAATGTAAGCTGTGGATCTAGAATCTTTATTTGATCCAATAAATGTGTAATTAATTGTAATAAAGCTTACACTGTAAAGTACTTACATTACTTAGAGAAATTCAATAAATATAAAATATCATCAACATTCACAGTCCTTAATTTGAAATACAATCAACTATACAAAAAGCTTACTTTCCAGCTTGGAGC
The DNA here is from genome assembly GCA_940671915.1 of Paracentrotus lividus. Lineage (NCBI taxonomy): Eukaryota > Metazoa > Echinodermata > Echinoidea > Camarodonta > Echinidae > Paracentrotus > Paracentrotus lividus. The sequence goes on along the minus strand of CALNVZ010002100.1, from coordinate 33,811,712 downwards.
AAGGCTTCTGCTCGTATCTGAAGAAGGCCATAGAACCTCATCTTAAAGCTCACCCTCTCAGGGTTTTCATGATCCGCACGAGGGCAGTATACATTAATGATGACGAGATCTCCAATGGTGCCGTCTTTCTTCCTAGAAATTAAGAGTGAAATCAATAACATTTTGAAAAGAGATATTCTATTTAATGACCTAGATGTTATCTGGTCATTGTTAACCACAATTTTTCTGAGAAATGTAATACGTGAGCACATTATTCCAAAAATATTTTTCTTTTCCCGCAATTTATCAAGGGATAATGTAAGACAACACCCCCTATTAGTTTCCTCATGAAGGTGTTCACACACTTCCTGGTGATAAGACTAGATATTTGATACAATTATACTCCTAAAAAAAAAAAAGAAATAAAAAGAGAAAAGAAAAATAAATTTCATTTCCAGATGGGAAAATAATTAAACGAAAATTTTGTGGCAAAAATAGTCAATTATGACTGATTGCTAAATAAAACCAAATACTACTACTACTACTACTATACATTATACATGAGGACTGAATGAACTGAAATTGATTTACTATATTAAACTTGTCTTCTCTTTTGTTGTAAAACCATATGTGTCATTTTAAAGTATTGAAAAGTTTTCAAAAGCTTTTATAAGTTTGATTTCTTACCATTTCAAAGTGATTCTTAAAATGCAGAATACACATCTAGACAAAAGTATAATATTTCTATTTTTGAGGAGGATGGCGTCATGATATATAACCGGACATGTTGGCGCAATCAGTTTGCCTCATGAACGGGAGACCATGGGTTCGATCCCAGGTCGAGTCATACCACAGACTTAAAAAATGGGACCCTCTGCCTTCTAGCCAGGCGCTTGGTATTTGGAAATGGAGAGGGGTAATAATAACATTATGTTATGCAGGGCCCGCTGGGAGACCAGTTCATTAAGAGCTGAAGTGGCTACCCTGGGTAAATAAGTGAATATTATTATTATTATCATTATTTTATATCTTGGTTATCATGCAACACATGCTACTTAAAGTTAACGTCTTGTGATTTTAGGATTGAATCGTTAGTTATACCTGTACTGATGTTGAGTAATAATAGTACGACCTTCTGCATCAATGGACTGAAGCTCATCTGGAGAGTAGGCAGACTGGTCTCCATAGCAACCGATTAAACTGTGCTTGGTACCACGGGACAGTACGCCAGTCAACCCTTCCTCAGCAATGACAGGGGTGTGACTGTTTCTGCAATAGGTTGCAACACCTAGAAAACAAGATGATAATTTATAACATTCTGTGTGTAAATCATGGTATTTTATAATATGTTCAGTTAATGTAATGATCTGTAAATTAATGTTCCAACACATGTCATAATCTTTATAATTATCCAATGTTACTTTAACTAGGTCGAGACACCTCCTCAAAAAACAAAAAAACAAAAACAAAACACACACACACACACACACACACACACACACACACACACACACAAATCCTGTCAGTAAATTTAAATTTGTATAAGCCATTGACAAGTAAAATTTATCTCCTTTCTTTTTTTTATACTTTGTTTCGAGTTTTTGCAAAAATCTTGACAGAAATTTTGACTTAATTATGGGCTGTGCATGCATGCTAAACTATTGGCAATTTTCTTTTTGCTGTTTCAAAATGTTCAGCTATATTATTAGCAAATTTATCTGAGTTATAACCCTTATCAAAAGTGGTATAGTAGCACTTCTAGGTCCCATTTCTTTGCCTTCATCTTTGATGATAAACTTTATGTATTTACCTGAGTATCCACTTCTTTTCTTGGAGAAGCTAAAGTAAGCATTGTAGATTTATCTGAGTTATAACCCTTATCAAAAGTGGTATAGTAGCACATCTAGGTCCCATTTCTTTGCCTTCATCTTTGATGATAAACTTTATGTATTTACCTGAGTATCCACTTCTTTTCTTGGAGAAGCTAAAGTAAGCATTGTAGTCATCCACATCCACTAAATCACTATCAAGTTGATCTCCTAAAACAATAAACCAATACCAGAAATAAAATAAAAAAATCAAAATTATTTCAGATAGAAAATCTAGTGTAAATTTAGATCCAAACTCAGTTCGTGGGGATAAGAATATAAGAATGTGGGGTTTCAACCATCTAAAAAAAAATGTAAAAAGGGTAAAATGTTGGTATCAAGGCACTCATACAATTTATACAAGGTCAATTTAGGGGTGGGCCACTTACACTTATGCATGGTCAAACATCTATAATTTGACCCATGGAAGGGTTGGGGAATATTCTGAGATAGCCTGACCCCTTATGATAAAAATTAAAATTGTCATTCAAAAGTATAAATTTGCCAAATTATGACACAAATGAAATACATGTAGACTCTAGTTGTACAAAATCTGATTTACATAGTGTTAGACCCACAATACTTCATTCACATTAAAATGCAAATTAACATGCACTCCCACTGCCTGGCTCCAAACTCCAACAAACACATAGACCAAGACCTCGATCAATACATCTTAAGTTTTGACTTGAAGTTCTTCTTAATTTTAGTCCATCTCCTCCATTCAATCAAATCTCAGCTGCATACATTCTACTGAAATCTAAATCAGCTAAGTTCACATGCACAGTCACTGAGTCACCTCAGACAGTACAGTACTAGTATTGTTGCAATGCCTCAATCCCTCATTTAATAAGATTGAAACTTCACCTGGCCTTGCCTTGTCTTTTGGTAGCTTCTTCATTCTTTCAATTAAATTTAAAAATCACAAAAAGGTCCAACTTAACTTACTTGTTATTTTTGTCTCTTGAAGGCATATAATATCTGAATCCAGGTTGGTAAACAATTCCTTGAGCGGGACTTTGCATGCTCGGAGCCCATTTATATTCCAGGTTAAGACTTTCATCTTCATTCTTTTCTCAAATCATGTTCACCGAGTGTGTGAACTGTGCATGCATGTGATTGAGATGTGGACTACGCTAGTGGTTATGAATGTATTAGGGAAAATCCCAACTGTAGCTGGTTGTACAGAGCAGATGCCAGACTAGACTTACAAGGAACCTGATTGGCTATACTTGATGAAGCGTGAAATAATCCACCAATAAGCGATGTTTTTACTCATGACGAAATCAACACATTAAGATTGCGCGCGGGCTTTGTCAAATGTGACAAAACGGGAAACATATTTTGCGTTTTATTGTGGATATTAAGTATTTTAAAATTTCTTGAAAATCAACATGCCAGGCAAAGTAGAGGATCCATCAAAACTGACCATTAGCCAGCTCAAAACGCAACTGAAGAGGCTCGGCGTTCAACCTCCAGAGAAGGCAAGAAAAGCAGAATACGTCGAGCTGTACGAGAGCAGCGTCAAGGCTTCGCGTACCCAGAGAACCGGCCGGCGTACCCCGAGCAGAGCACCGGTGACAAAGCGGTCTGAATTCTCAAGTGACGAGGAGTCTGAACCGGCACCTAGTAAAGCCAAACAGGTATTAATTCATCTTCATTCTCAGCTAAATACAAGGAGAGATAAATCCTACTCGTATCCACAAAGTTGAAACCTTAGTTAAAAATGGAATAACAGTTAACGTTAAGGCCTCGTCACACCGAGTCCGGTCCGGGTCACGGCACGGGCCCGTTCCGGTTCAACAATGGGCAAAAACGGTCGAAATGAATCGGCCGTGTACTATTGCAATGAGACTGGTCACAACAAACACAGGCTATGCCGTACTAGCCGGAACGGCAACTGGTACGGTTTTTATGGGATCGCTCATGGAGCGATTTGAGACAGTTTGCCGTACCGGACTCGGTGTGACGAGGCCCCTGCCTTTACACTTCTAACTGTTAGATTAATTGATCTGACATCTTGATTTTGATTGACTTGAACAATTTCAAATTGAAATTTGAAGTTGAAGATGTCCTAACAATAGATATCGACTTAAACGAGTAACAACTAACGTCGTCTTCGAAGTAATGTTGAATTTAGGCCCTATTAGAAAAGCTAAATTTATTAGGTCTAAAAGTTAGATGTAGAAAAATCTATATCTAACGTTAAAGTTAAATGAATTATCAAAATGGTAAATTGTGTCAGATAATTAAAGGGGAATCCAACCCAATAAGAGAATCAACCTTATAGGAAAGAGGAAAATGAGAGGAGCAATCTAAACAAAAGTTTCATCAAAATCGGTTGTCAAATAAGTGAGTTATGGAAGTTTGAAAAGTCTAGTTGTTCCTTCTATGGGGATCCTCAAATTGGCATCATCGGCTTCAAAATGGCAGATCTTATGGACAACTCTCCATTCTTTTTGTACTCAAATTTTCAGATTTTCCCCATTTTCTTTCGAAATATATCTTACCTCCTTTTGAGCTCAACATATGTTGTGCGAAATATATTTTCCCATGACATATTTTGAGCTCAGAAGTTAAGAAGACATATTTTGAAAGGAAATGGGGAGAATCTGAAAATTTGTGTACAAAACAAATGGAGAGTTGTCCATAAAATCAGCCATTTTGAAGCCATTGTTACCAATTTGAGGATATCCATAGAAGGTACAACGAGACTTTTCAAACTTCCATAACTCTCTTATTTGACAACCGATTTTGATGAAACTTTTGTTTAGATTTCTCCTCTCATTTTCCTCTTTCCTATAAGGTTGATTCTCTTATTGGGTTAGATTCCCTTTAATGATCAAAGTATTTTTTTTTTTTTACTCTTGGACTTGGGAGTCTTGGCTCAAGTCAAGATTCATGCCACATGTTGTCATAAAGACATAATGTCACTAAGTTCAGATTAACTTTGGCATATATCTACAGTAACTAGAAATGTCAATGTCTTGATCTGGAGACTTAAGTATAATTGAATGATAATATTGATTTTCAACTTTGAATGATGAGTGTGAAAACAAGAAATATAATCTAACGTCTAGGCCTAGGCTATAACAAAAAAAAACGTAAGAAGACTGTGTTTGATGTTTGGTTGGTGATTGATTTTTGTCTTGTCTGGTCTCAACAATTATGTTTCAGGATGGGGGCGGGGGTTGGGTCTCCAGACACCTAACAAAAATGCATTTTTTCTTCTTCTTTGTCTCAGGAATAAGCAAAAATTATAGATTGAATCAGTATCTGATCTCTTTAATATTTTCTAACATTCTGTGCTAAAAAAACTTCAAAAACATTGCTTGTAAACATTTTCAAATGGCTATTTAAAATAGTGTTTCCAAATTCATATTCTTTTTATATAGCTTTCTTGACAACTAGTATACTGTAGGGAGGCTCTACAACTGTAACACAGGCAAATTAAACTATAACCAAATTCATATATTTGTACCACTATTACCAGGACAGTGGTACATGTAAGCCTACATCTCTTGAAGATTCAGGTGAAGTTTGAAAATGGGTCATGGTCAACAAATTTCAAAGGTCAAAAGGTCAATAAACTTTGAATATAAAGCTGTACTTACGTTGTATATACATGAAAGCTTTCCAGGGCTTTGAAGGAGGATTGTCAAACTCATACTGGTTTGCTGGTCTCTTGAATACTCTGGTCAGATTTGATAGGTTCATGTTTGCCAGACTTCAAAGGTCAAAAGGTCAATGAACAAACAAAGCTGTATAAAAAGCTTTCCGCAGCTTTGAAGTATGATTGCCAAATTCATACCATTGAGACATTATCTCTTAGAGGCTCAGCTCGAGTTCAAATATGGATGAAATCCAACAAAGGTGAAAATCAAAATGTCAATAAATAATGAAAATCGTTATATCGCAACAACTTTATAGTTTTGGGGTAGGATCGCCAATGTGTATTTCATACCAAGAGCACATCTCCATCGACATTTTTCGTGATAACTTTGCAACGCGGAAAAAAAAATCGCCGAGACTTCAATTTTTTTTTTTTCAAGTCTCGCGCAACTTTTGAGACCAAATTTGCGATGCCCGGGTATGCAGTTCCGAAATTACGTAACATTTTGTAACCATGTGTCAGGCTAAATGGTCAATGAACTTTTTTGGTAAAATGCAAACTGCCAGAACCAAAAATTCACTTCCTAATCTGAAATGGCATGGTTTGGCATGCCCCCTGGGTGCAGGCGAGACCATGTTTGGCATTTCTCATATTTTTGCTAGAAAGTTTGTGAAACTACTGGGCACCAACACCCTCTCTCTTTTTTTAATATTTTTTTTTAATGGGGATATGTCCACTTTAATACACACAATATGAGCACTGAAATAAACTACAGTCTGTGTAAAAAAGAATGGTACAGTGACAGTCTGGGGAAAAAATAAATTAGGTATGAAAACTTTTCAAATGTCATGTATGTATGGTATCAGATTAAAGGCAATATATTTTTCTTGCTGATAAAATTTATTTCAAATAATTTGCTTTTGTAGAACAAAAGTTATGCTAATTTTTGTGTGAAGACAAGAGATTTAACTTTGCACAAACCTATTGTTCTTTTACGCCAATTTCGGTGGCTTGTGTTTGAAACCTACACAAAGGCATGGCAAGGCGTTCGCAAAATGGACTTTTAATGATTGTAGAAAACTAATCATATCTCAAGATCTACAACACCAAATGAGATGAATAAATTGCAGAAGAAAGCTCATTTCCCCTGATTTATGAAAATATCAAGCATTACAAAGTAGTGACTAATCTTCATACAATAAAAAAATGTTTTCCAACTGTACCCTTTTTTATTTGACACAGACTGTATTGGCATGGTTTACAATTGAAACTATCCAGATTGACGTTAAGACTTTAAAGGAAAGGTCTGGACACAAAATAAGTTGCTTTTGTAAAAAGCAAAAATATAGAATAAAAAAGTTTGAAGAAAATCAAAGTAATAATAAGAAAGTTATGAATATCTTTACGATGCACACAAAATTGATCGCTATACCAAATTGGCAACTCAGTTAAAAAGCTGTGATGTCATTGAGGCACAACTTGCCATGCATGTTCTATATTGTTTTATGATAAATTTTCACTTTATGTGTTAAACTGTTTTCCTCATAACTCTGGCCAAGATATATTGATGGCAATATGCTATTGCATCAATACATTAATAGTAAAATCAGCACCCCATCTAAAAATACAAAAAACAAAGATTTTAAGTAGGTTTTCAGTATAGAAAAAAAGATATTTATTTCATGAAAAATGTAATTTTTCTTTTGAAATGTCATTACAATTCTCATTTTATGAAAATGCATAGATGCCGTAACGTATTGCCATCAAGATATATCTTGGCCAAAGTTATGAGGAAAACAAATTCTTAGCAAATAAAGTGAAAATTTATCATAAAACAATATAGAAAATGCATGGCAAGTTGTGCCCCTATGACATCACAGGTGTTGCCAATTTAGTAAAGCAATCAATTTTTTTGTGCATCATAAAGATATTCATAACTTTCTTATTATTAGTCCAATTTTCTTCAAACTGTTTAAAATCTATTTTTCTCATTTTTCTGCTGTTTATATAAGCAACTTACTTTGGTTCCAGACCTTTTCTTTAAGATCTAGAGATATATGCCTGTGGTCTCTCATCACATTGAAATATTGTATCCTATTAAATGTTGACCTAGATTGGTCTGGACTTTGAATATTATTTGAGCAGGAGTAGCATTGCTGTCACACTTTTTAGATGGCTTACCTTTTGCCACGGCACAGAATGTACGCTTATTTTGTATAATGAAGTCCCCATGAAGTCCCCATATCAACGACGGAGTGGTGGTAAATTTGATCATGCATGGTTGTATACCTACATGTAGACTTGTTTGTTTTCACTGATTTGAGATCTTCCATTTGCTCCGGAACTTTGAGTAGTTTGTAAATTTTACAGTCAGATCAATATGATTTTACTAATTTTGGTCCATTTTGCACTTGTTTGGGGAATTCAAACCCTTCAAACAAGGTGAAAAACTAACCATGTACAGCCTGATGTACATTAAGGTTTGTTTAAAAGGAAAATGTATACTGTGCTAATAATTTGATTGTCAATTGGTGTGACTTTTGTGAATGATGCCAGTCAACAAAATGAGTATTAGTCTCAGCATAACACACCCAAAATTTGGAGGCTTGCAACATTGCTGCTATTTTATAAGACACACTGCACATTTTAACTAAAATGTGCATTTGATTGTTGGTCCACTGTACAATTCAGTACTTAGTACAACAAATTTATTTCGACCATTACAAAGCAAAAACAGATGGGAAACTACATGTATACTGTACTAGACTTTTATATCAATATTACTGTTGGTGTTTTTTCTTCGCTAAAATACATGTTTAGCGTATAGTTTATGCAGGCATGAATCTTTTATGACAGGTGTCAAAGAACAACTATTAGATGACAAGATGTTTGCATTGGTGTCATGTGTGAAAAATGGACTTATCAGCAGAGCATAATAATATGAAGCGCTGTAAGAGTTCTTTATATATGAAAAGTATTAATGGCAAAATTCTATGTAAAAACAAAAACAAAACAACAAATAAATAAGAAGAGTAAGCAGCATGTCAATGTGGGAAATTGAGTCAAAGTCTCTCATAACACTCGTTATTTTGCAGGTTGGCTGTAAGCCCATTCACAAAAAAAGTATGTTAGATTTGAATTATGATTTCGTTTTACCTTAAGCGACTTTCCCATTTTTTTTTCCTCAAGATCAATTTATTGCTTTATTGGTCAGCTAAAAATTGCCCTGAGCTAGTTTTTTATTTCCAGACCCTCATTATAGAAACATTGTCTATGTATACTAGTGGAGCATTTACATTATCATTAGCGATTGATTTGATCCTAGGTTATCTATTTTTAAAATCAAATGGCAGCAGATAAAACACATTGAACCACCATAACCATAACATCTTGAAATAGCATCTGTTTATTTAGCAGTTTTTGTTGTTATTGAAGTATTGGGTTGCCCTTAATCATAATTTCTTAGGCAATCGCTTTTGAAAGTTTTATTATTAAAAAAACCCACTATCAGGCCTGGCGATGATTTGAGCGCAAGATGTATGTGGGACATCTCACCTCAAAAACAATAAAATACATGTAGGCCTACTTGTTAATACAAATCAGACAAAAATATTACAAAAGGATATTTCTTGAGAAAACATTACCAGACATTTGAAACCAATTCTTCAAAACTTCTGATAAAACCGAGTTTGTTTATCACAACATCAACCCGTCTATACTTTCCAATCACTGTTCTATGCTAGTCTAATATATTCAGACTCATTATACTAGGTCCTTAGATGACAAAATAAATAAAATTTGGATGCAAGTATTTTTTACCTACCTTTTGTTTAATGTTTATTTCAATGTTTTTTTGTCTGTCACATAGAGACAAGATAATTTGGCTTGACAATTAGTTCATTAATTATACAATTAATTCTTTATTTTTCGTTGGTCCAAATTTAGAGGTGTAGCTTATATTCCCTTATTCTCAATCTTATAGCCTATAGGCTTGTTGTTAATGGACTCTTATTAGGTCCAGATTATATGTAATACATCACATCAAAATGAGAGACAAGTTGCAGAGCATACTCAGCAAAGGGTCAAAGAAATCAGCAAGATAATAAAAAATGTCTAACTTTGGGGGAAATATTTTTTAGTTTTCTGAATATATTCAATGTTTCATTTGTGTTCTGTAAAAAAAAATTGAGTACAAAAGCTAAAGGGAAAGAAATTTTAAAAAAGGGATAAATTTGCCAATATCTTTGACTCTTTTCTGGCGACTTGTCTCTAATTGTGATATGATGAGTCACATATTTGTTACTAAAAATAAAAATCAAGATTAGGGTCGCAACTCAGAAATTCAGGGCAAGTGGTTTTTTCTCTTGGGCAAGCAAAACAAAATTTCTCTTGCCCAACAGGGCAAGTGAAAAGTATAATTTTTGTAGAGGCCTGATATACCCCATACCAAACTTGTCCAAGTTGAGTGCTATTTCATACAAAACATATCATTCTGCGAGAGGTCTGAATTGGGAAACTATTATCAATCCATAAATGGAACCTGGGTTTCCCCATTTCCGGGCTCTCTTTCTTTTTCTCTTTATGTCTCTCTTTATTTACGCATTCCTGCCTTGCTCTTGAGAATCATCATTCAATCTGTAAATCACTTAAGCTGTTCTCTGTGACTTAGTTTCACTTTGTTACATGGGCCTCCATAATTGTGCACAATATTAGCAGTCTGCAAAGGTTTCACGTCACAGACATACCATATTTGAGACGTGTGTGCATCTAATATGGTATATCGATTGGGAGGTACATATTGTATCACTGCACAGTAAATTTCTGATTCATTCTGAATAGCTTGTGTGCTATTCACCTGTATTAAACTTCTAGTTCATTCAGAGTAAGTAGAGCATGATTATAAATGTTGATTGATGTGGGCTAGTCACGACTGATTGTATGTGTATTGACTGTGATAGTGGTACATGTATACAAATACTAGTGCTAGACATATAGAGACCAGGCAAGGGAATATTTCATGTTTATGTATAAGTACACCAACCAAGATACATGTAAAAGAAGAGGAGGTGATTTGTTCATGATATGTATGAACATGTTCACAAAAAAGAAGTTTTTAGTAATTTTTGGGGTTGTCATTTCTGAATATGAAACAGCCAAAGTGAATATCGGAAGACTTGTGGGGTGTAACACAAAGACTTACGATTGATTAAAAGTTGCGATTGATTTTTTTTTCTCGGTGCCCTCATTTGGAAACCAGGTACAGTCATGGATTAGGATTTTGATATGATTAAGAGTAGGGTTAGGGCTATGGTTAGGATTAAGATCATCAACTTTGGAGCATCCTGTCCGTGATGAGACTAATGAGAAAAAAATCAATCGTAACTTTTAATCAATCGTCTTTGTGTTACACCCCACTGGAGTCTTTGGCATTATATTTTTATTGCTACATGTATGTGCATGTACAATATACAGAGTATATGATGATACTATTTGATCCACGGGTACAGTATACTAGGGTGATTTTCACTTAATTGTCAGGGCATAAGAAAATATGTCTGGTTGTGCTGTACATTTTCTGTAAATAAAATGCTTCACATGTCAGGTATGGAAATGAAGGTTTTCTCCTGTAGATTATGCAGTCTTTAGGAGAACAAGAGTGATAACATTAATGATTATTTTGTCAATAGAATTTCATTTCATTTCATTTCATTTCATTTATTTATTAAGTCCAAGGTACTTAGTACATTTGGAAATTTTGATTGTTCGCATATAGAATACTGAAGATATAAGACAAAAAATAAGGGTTGGCTCTCTCTTGTTTTTACCTTGTAGATGGCTCCAAGGAAAGGGAAAAGAAGTGCCAAGGATGAGAAATTTGAGCAGAATCTTGATATTGTGCAAGGTCTGACAGATAGGGAGCTGAGGGAAGAGCTCTCATATTACAACATTTCAGCAGCTATTACAGGTATGTAAATGTACATGTGTATGAAATGTTTGACTATTTGACCCTGACCTGATCTGACATCAGTGCAACTGCTGTTAAACACACATGGTGTAATTTTCAATCCTTGCTGCCCTAAAAAAATTGAATTACACCCTTAGTTTAAGGGTCATCTTTTCATGTTGGTTGCGGACAATTCCACCATATCTTGTGGGGTAATTGTATGTCCAGGGATTACTAGTGTAGATTACCCCCTCTCCCCAAGTAAAAGACACAATCTTGAACAGAATTTGACATCACTCATCACGTTTGACAAGAAACAGATAAATTATATATGATCATTATAGTAGGAGGGATTTATTTGAAAGAGTAGGCTGAGGTGGTATGGCCATGTGGCTAGGAGAGAAGATACCCACTGGCTCCAGAGGATACTCAATTTTACAGTTGTTGGGAGGAATCCATGTGGGAGACCCCTCAAGACATGGGGGAAACTATCAAAGAGGACAGAAAATTGTAAAATACTACCCACATTGACCCAAATGATGGGACGGCATGGAGGAGAGCCATCAAGGAAATGAAGTGTCCAACCCCACAAAGTGGGAGAAACGGACATCAAATGCACCATCAGTTGATGATGTACATGTAGGTACCAAAATCAAATTTCTAGCAAAAAGTCATTATCACTATCAGTGTCCTTTAACCGATCTTCTTATCTGACAAATATTTCGATTTACTTCAATAGAACTATACATTTGCCTACCATTGCTATTTGACCTCAAATCGCCGCAAACCGAAATTTACACCGAAATTTTTGCCCTATCATTCGCTATTTACCCCCCACCCCCATTGAATAGCGCCCTCCATTGACGAGGATGCGGCCGAAAGCGATCCTATACACTTCCTCTAACTCTATCTCTTC
>CALNVZ010002100.1:33766503-33785489 GCA_940671915.1 Paracentrotus lividus | reverse complement strand
CTGTGTTAGAATTTTAATAAACAGACATGAAACTGGCAGACCAATTATACATATGTACAGTATTATCCATTGAATCAAAATCTTCCACATATGAATTACCCTTAAGTTTGTAATCGAAGACATACAGCAATTTCATGCCCGAACTTCATGGAATTACCCAAATATGAGGGTGTATTAATTACAAATGTATATGACTCCACAGTATGTTAATGCCCTTTTTTCTTGAGATATTTCATGTAAATAGACCATTTTAAAAATATAGAGAGTGAGAGTGTGTTGTGCAGTACCTTTTTATGTGACCAAAGTATCCCTTCGTAATTAGTAATCCAGAATTTTTTGACAAATCAGTAATTAATCAGTAATGTAAAAACAGGTATAGCTTTCCTGGGTGGTGTTTAACCAAGTCATTTTGTAACTTACGAACAACTTCACGAATGCCTGGTGATCAGTTCTTGTGCTAATTGATTGCCAATGTGATTAGATAAGCATCCAAGAACATGTTCCAGTCGTTAGTAAAGTCTTGCGTAAATTTACAAACGATTTGGTGAAACACCACCTTTGTATTGCAACGTTCTCACAGTATTAAGTTTTTGTTAAGATCCATATACTGTATAAGCCAATATTTTCACGTACAGATATTTTTGCGTTTTTGGACTAGTTGGGGAAATTCGCGAGAGCAAAATTTCGCGATTTTGATGACTTCATTAATACTATAAATAGCCTTGTCTGAAGTGGATTTTCGCGATGACCGACTCGCGAAATTGCGAAAATAAAAGTCACCGCGAAAAATAACCACATATACAGTAGATGTATGCTCAAGGAATATAATTTTTTTTAAATTGGCAGCATGAAGTAAAGTACAAATGTAAATTGAATTAACTCTGCTTAATCCATAATTTAAAAAAAAAAATTGAATCTACAGCTTAGAAAATAAATTAATAGACCACTATTCACCTTATGCAATATGATACAAATTTTTCTCATGTGGTATTATGATTAAAGTTGCCAATTTGTAATAATGCAGGAGTAATGTAATACATTTGTCTTCAAGCATATTATATATATTTTATTGCAAAACCTGCATTTGCGGTTCTTGCATCGTAATGCATGACAGAATTCTATTCCAATCAGCTGATTGCAATGTGAAATCATGTGCTAAGCGTAGGGAAAATTGATTTTTGTTTGTATTTGCTGTCTGGATTGGTTGAAAACACAACTTTTTCCATCAAATCTAAAAGTGATTCTTTTGGGAAGAAAGGATATTTTGTATTAATTTTGGAACAATGGACTAATTTCTAACTAGCACATCACAATAGTAGATGCTTCATTCAGCTCATTGTACTAGAATTCTGTCCCATTAAGCTGTGCTATGAAAGAACTGTAAATACATGTATCATTCTTCTCGTAAGTTGAGAGATTTCTGGTTATAATATACTCTTATTCATAACATCATTGTGGAAATTGTAAATGATAAAAAAAGTACTAGTTATGCAAGTCAATCTTTGTAAAGTTTTCCTAGTTCACAGCATTTTACATTACTGTACATACATGTAAGCTGTTATTTTCGTAAGGTAGAAACACGGCATGAACATATCCTCGCTATTAATCATTAACACGTGTTGCTATGATGTAAAAATATGTGAATTTAGCACATTGAATATGCAGCAGATCTATGCCGTTAATCACGAAAAGAAACATTTATAAATTATTAGCTCTGTAAATGAATAGAATTTTAAATACTCAATGTAGGTTTTGCACACTGGGATGCAAATGTATTGACCCGGAAATTTTCTAAGTATATCAATAACTAATTCAGAACCTCCCCCCCCCTCCAAAAAAAGAGTAACGCTTAATACGCTACTGCCATATGTAATACGGGTCAACAATATTATGAAATTGAAAGAAGCGATATGATTTCTGACTTATTGAACACTTGAGCATTGCATCGTTATGGGACCACCTTACACTAAATATGCCCATTTCATCCAGTGGGATAGATTAGTAAAAAAATTGTTGAGGAGATAATAAAGTGCCTTTAATGCTTGGTGTATTGCATAGATATTTCTTCAACCATGAAGTATTTAACAATTGATTAGAGCGATGTGAATTTATTTCTTTATTTTTACTTCAATTCTCATAAACTTGACTGTACTGTTTATGTTGGATGAATAAGCTTTTTATGTTATTGCCTTTTATCAGAATTTTTGAAGTTAAGCAATGTGCAATAGTCACAAGCCACTTTTACTGAAATTCTGAATTACTTGCTTGATTTTAATAATTGTTCACAAAAGCTATACACAAAATGTATTTATTGATTAGAATTGGGAAATAATTTTGTGTCTTTAATTTATTAAATTAGATTGGGAATTAATTCATCATTTTTAAAAACATTTGTAAATGAAAGAATGTTGGTGTGTTCTCAAATCATGCTAGATTAATGTGTATTGTTGTGAAGAAACACTTTTAATTTGTTTTTGCTCAAGTGCCTTTCTGGCTGCTACATGTGCACTACATTTTAGCAATAGGAAAAATCTGATTGGGCAATTGGAACAGTATTGCTTTGTTGTGTTTTCAGTTCCCATTGAATACACTGAACGGCAAAAAAGAAAAGAAAATGATACTAATAGCGAAACATAGCATTCCATGTAATGAAATATTGCTATAATGTATGTGTTTAAAATTTTGTACATAATTTTTGACAAATCAATTGTAAATTTTCTCAGTTTGTGCACTTATAGAGTGTATTGGTTTGAATGATTGCGTGGATGTTTGTAGATGACAGGGGATATTTTAATAAAAACTGTACATACTGCCTTTTACCATCGATCGTTTTAGTAAATATCTGTCTGCCATTTTATCAAATATATGTATAATGAAATGAGAGGAGTTAGTGATAGTTCATTATGCAGAGATTGTTTGAATGAAGAAGGGCCTTCTTGTATGCTGACATTGTTTTTAAACAAAACTAAGGAATAGGGTAACACTGTCTTTCTAGAGAGAGAGAAAGAGAGAGATAGGAAGAGAGAGAGAGGGAGAGAGAGAGAAGGATAGAGATGGAGATAGAGAGAGAGAGAGAGAGAGATAGAGAGAAAGTGAGAGACGGAGATAGAGAGAGAGAGGAAGAGGGAGTGTGGTGTTGGCAGACATCTTAACTCTAAAAATTAGGAATAGGGTCAGGTCAAAGTAGAGAGAGAGAGAGAAGAGGAAAAGGGTGCGTCTGACATCCTTACCTAATCTTAGGAATAGGGTTGGGTCAATAAGTGGAAACAAGAGAAGAGAAAGAAGAAGAGGGGGAGTCAGCTGAAAACTCAACCTTAAAGCTTAGGAATAGGGTTATGTAAACTTGAAAAAGAGAAGAGAGAGAGAGAGAAAGTAAGACGCTAGAAGAGATTAAAAAATAAACAAAAGAGCAAATAAGGATTAGAAAAAAAGAAGGGTTTATGATATATAGTTAGTGAGTGAGAGAGGGAGATGGAGATATTGAATATGGAAGTCTACAAAGGGATAAAAGAATAGTATATCATAGAAGCATCACAACCGTAAATATATTGTAAAAATGAAATTCACAATAAGAGGTAGAGAGGGGATACATTGGTTTGTATATTTACAAGCAAATTAAATCATAAACTATTTGATATATTTTCTTTATTTGAAATAGAACATTTACATATGAAAAGAACATAATAAATCATTATGTAACTCATTAAAATTGGTCATATGATATTTACCTCATAAAGAGAAGTTTGCAACTACAACAATGCAGATTAATATTAGTAATTTCTTTACAAAAATCAAAAGGCTTGATTTGATAAAACGAATTAAGGGAATTAGCAGTAAAACAGTTCTCATAATAATCATGTATTCACTAAGACCATACATGTATGTATATCATTAATTCTGTAAAAAAAAATTCTGACGACTCTACAATGAACATTCTAAAAATATTAAAAACAGTCTAAAATCACCTACATCAGATGGCCCTGGTATTATTTCCAGAGGCAATTGAACATATTTTGTGTAAATGGTATTTAAATTCCATGCCATAACATTCCAATTGGAAAATATTTTTAAAAAAAATACATTAAAATCTATATTCCAGCATATTTTTAAAATCGGAGTGTTTAACATGAAAGGCACACATAGGTTTGCAATATTTCATTAGGGCACGAGTTTATATGTTTTTAATGTATTTCTAGCATCGATATATACAAAAATGTAATTTTATTTGAAACACGATAGCCTAAAACTTTCACCCCTTTAATTTGTAAAACATAAATAATTGCACTTTTTGTACATGTGTTTTTTTTCTACAAATGATACAGGTAAATACTAGATGTAAACATAAATATCAAGTACAAAGATTACTGAAATTGTTACCTTTGCAAAACACTAGTATTTTTTAAAACTATTGAATAATAGAATTTATCTAATATAACATACAATAAAGCAGAATAATAGCTGGCAAATTTCTTTATCAGCCAAATTTTTGAAAAAATAATGCTTGTTGATTAATGCTTGTAAAATTTTATTTTCTCTAAAAAAATGATATCATTGAGTAATGTTTATTATGTTTATTAAAGTTTATTTTGCCCTTTTGAAGAAGCTTGCATTTTCAGTGAGGCCTACACTATAAAACAGTGGAAACTTGTTATAACAAGCTCCTTGGAACCATGGAAATTACCTATTTATATTTGGAATCAAATTATATTTGATCTCTTTCTAACATTTTTCCACTCTACATGTTAACAACCTCCCTTTGCTCTCACAAAAAAATTATATACCATATTAGTACCCGTTTCTTGAACATTGTAGATTATTTGTTTTCCATTTACAAGCGGAAGAGAAATCTATCAAAATTGTTCTTTTAGTATATGAAGTACAGATCAAGTAAGCTTGATGGCCTGAATTCATTAATATGGTTTACATTCAGCCCAGGCTCACATGTCCCCTGTTTTCAATAAAAAATGATTAGAATAAATTGTGTCGTTAGCATTTTAGTGCACTTTAAACAATAGTTTACAGAAATCTAGCTTCTGATTTTGGGTCTAACATGCTGGAAATAGATTTTCCCCCCTAAATATCACACACTACAATTAATAATTTCATCAAAGTGGAATGTTTGAATGCCTATAATGTCATCATACAATATCCATTAAGCCTTTCTTTGGGAAGTGAATGACTCAAAGCGAAAGCAGTACACTCCATGCAGTAACCTCAAACTGTACATGAAATAAGTACATTGCATATATGTATCAAAGAAATCTACAATTTGTAGAACCAGTTTACCGAGTATATATAAAATTTACAGATTTTTCTTTCCTGGGGACCTAATACAGTCTACTCCCGATATAACGAGGTGCTCAGGACAAAGCCTAGCCTCGTTTAAAGGATATCTTAGTACTGAACAATGAGTCACAAAAATATATTTGCAAATGATTGGAAATAAGATCTACAGATTTTTCTGTTGGCAAATTAAGAGATCTCACATCCATGCTCATCATGATGGGAGAAGACTGTACTAGCTGAATAGACTACAATACTGAAATTATGGTTTGCATATACTTGTTGATATGTCTGGCAAGCTTTCGAGTTAAGAGCAACGTTATATAAAATATATTATAAAATTAGTAAACATGTCTCTTGAGTTACTACATGATATGGCAGCATAGTATTACACCTCTGTGTTTTGTTGTTTAAACCTCACAACCAGCACATAGAGGTAGTTTATTTCAGTATTTACTTAATAATAATAATACCTTACATTTATAAAGCGCTCAATACAAATGTTTCTAAGCACTAAACTTAACATTTCTTACAGTTAAATATCGATCTTAATATCGATAAGTGTATTCCCCCAGCATTTGTGGTTGATGAAAAAGACCTGATCTGAATGTACATGTATTTGTTAGCCTTGTTGAAAGGAATTATTCTTATGGCTCATTTACACGGCTCCTAGCTTATATACAAATCTCATCCTCACACATGAAAGCTTATCTCTAGTCAAATACGAAATATTCAGCATCCAATATCACATAAAAAATACATACATTATGTATTCTATTTTCTAAAATTTTTTTCTAAAGGAATGTTATTCAATATAGCAAATAAAATCATTACTTGGCATTGATATAAAATCTATTTGTATTTTTAATTAAAACATTTTTTTATCAAATTAATTCACTTTTGTGATAAACTATGATATCCAAATTATCATGAACCATGAAAACACCAACGGTGTTCATTAGCAAATATTACTGGTATACCATTCAAATTAACTTTAAACACTACCATATTACCACAAATTCATCAAAATCATATAAAATTATTAGAGAATAAAACATGATTTATAAGCTGTTGCTTATAAAGTAAGAATGATTCTGTATGCATTCTTTAATTAATTGACCAAGGCTAATGAACTTGAAAATGAAAATGAAAAAAAAAGAAAAAAGAAAAAAAGAAAAGAAAACCAAAATAAATACAGAGTTTATTGTGGTTTGACTGGTACTGTGGTATAATTGGAAGAAATTGATCAATAAAGTTTGTGAGATGACAATCTTTTAACACATCACAGCCTTGTCATAAAAAAGAGCCAACATTATATTCCATTATTTTCCAACCGCATATTATTTTGAAAAGTAATTTTATATTCCATGCCCACTTGTGTATTATTTTAAAATTTGGATGTTTTATTGCTTTTTGGTTGCATGCGATACAGGTTTACTTCAAGAGTTCTTTCAGCATCTCCATACACATGTATAGACATCTTGGCACATGGAAGCAACCTGGAGAAAAAGATGAAATCGGAACAGAATTAGAGAGCGGTATGCGTTTTACAAAAGAACTCTACAATAATAAATTTATTTTCAGTTTCTTATTTTCCTTATTTTTTAATAGGTATGTTAGATTTTTTATCCTGGTTTTTCTATTTCCTTTTAATTTTTAGCTTTTAGCTCCTTTGTATCACCTTTAATCCCTTCTCTTACTCCTTTTACCAGCTTATCATTACTCTTTTGTTCCGGTTCTTGATTGACGTTGTCTATTTATCTGTTTCTTGATTTCCTGCCCCTCCCCTATGCTTCTTATTTACCCCTTTTATTTCCTTTGTTCTGTCTCACTAAGCCACCCCTAGCTTTGCTGTTTTATATCTTTATTAGTGTTTGTTTACTCTACATGTTTGTCAATTTGTCTCTGACAAAGATTCTTCTTGGAATGATAGTTAACTATAATTTTGTTAGAAGCTGATGTAAACAATGATAAAACCTCAAATGTTAAGTTTATTATGCTAGAACTGACACAAGATTTTTCTTATAACAAGATATTTAGCCTAGTCCAGAGCACCTTATTTTAAAGGGGAATTATCCCCTCAGAGAAATTTGGCTTCAGGGAATGGAGACCAACCCTAAAAACATATTGGTAAAAAGTTTCAGAAAAATCAGGCAATGAATAAGAGAGATATGAATTTTGAGATTTTGAGATGACTTATGATAAGGAGATCCTCCAATTGGCCATGCGACCATGTGTGATGTAATGCAGGGAGATCTTTCCCATATCTACTGTACTCATTTTACTAAAATCCTCTCTTTTCTCAATTCTAAAGGTAGAATATAGATTTTTTTATGGCTTACATGTAAATATATAAAACACATAATAAACCATGCACACAAAATCTGTTCTATCATTAGAATGAAAATAAAGAGACATTTTGAATAGTTTTTGTGCACAGCATAATGGGGAGTTCTCCCTGTATGACATCACAAATGGTGACTGCGTTGCCAATGGGAGATTTCCTATGTCATCAGAGATCTCTACATTCAAATACTCATAACTTTCTTATCACTTATCCGATTTTAACCAAATCTTCACTTATGTGCTTATTTGATTTGTCTGCATCCACAGTAAGCCAGCAATCTATAAAGGGTCAATTCTCTTTTTAAAAGAAGTTAACTGTATGTGTTACCTTTAAATGGTCCACCTTTGAAGTCCTGATTGACGACTCCTTGTCTTGATAGGTAGCCATACCATTCACCATGCTCAGGGTCTACAAACTGAGTATCAATGGATTAAAGGAATAAAAGTTGAGATAACACATTTCATTATCATCACATTTCCATGTTTAAATCAGTAAAATTGCTGTAGAAATTATTCAATGATGATTATATGTATTGTACAGAGACTTAAATGAATTTTAACTCAACGTAGGGTCTACAACTAAAAATTACATAGCAATAGAATGAAATTAAATTAAGACTATCCTTGCTTTTGTATTAATCAACATGCAGAAATGATAACATAAATCACATCATTACTGGCTGGTTTTATTTTGAGCATAAAATTAATATACTTTTGTCTTCTCCCACTTTAGAGAGTATGTTATACTTGTACATCATCTATACCTTTAAATAAATCAATGTTCAATAAATCTTAATCTTAAACAAACTCTAAGAGGGAGAACTAAAATGTATAACTGCCGAGCTTGAAGTAAACTTAGATACAAATTCCTTCTCACATGTTTCATGGTGTAGTCCCAGACCTGCTGGAAGTAATCTAGGTGCTTCTGTTCTCCTGTCTCCTTGTAAGCCATGAGGAAGGCAATCAGAGCCTCATTATGAGGCCACCATAGCTTCATGTTCCATTGCAGCTGGGTAGGTGAGAGACCATCCGCATCCAGGAAATAGAAGATGCCACCCTCCTCCTGGTCCCACCCTGTCAAGAAGGGCGCAACGATGAACTTTGAGATGGCAAGGTCGCGGACGTCAGGTCGGTTGCGCTTCTTGGCATACTGGATCAAGAACCAACCGGTCTCTATGGCGTGACCTAGAATGTAAGAAAGGGGCATTCATCTTTTAATAGAAAATACTATTGTTTGTAGAAAAGAAGATTTGACTATTCTAATTTTTGAGGAAATTGTCTATAAGCCTTACTTTATTATATTGATTGCTTATCTACTGCTGCAGTGGTGGATTGTGTGAAGAAAGACCACATATATCTTCTTCTTAAACAAGTGTTCAGTTGAAGCCCACATTGCAGGGACTTCTTGAAAAGAAAAAAGGTCAATTTCTGATCACCACTGAGTGGACTACATGGTGTGTTTTTTTTTCTTTCTAATTCATCATTTCACAACAGGTGCCTGTGATAATTGGGGTATGAGAATGGAGCTATAAATGAAAGAACTAATTATTGTATACGTATATTGGCCCTGTACTTGCTTAAAGCATTACTATTATAATACCTTTGCCATCAATGGTAACTTTCATGAAATACTGCATTTTGATTGGTTGCTGAGCAATGTTACCATTGATGGCAAAGTTACTATGATAGTAATTTTTTATGCAACGGGTCCCAGCTTGCTATAAAGAAAAGTGAAACGGTAATGACCTGGATTCATTAGACGACCTTGTGAGCCTGGGAGTTCATTGCCGTCTGTTCCAACAAACTCTAGGATAATTTCACCATTCCTCTGAGAAAAAAAATTAAAAACAACAGAAAAACAATAGAAAATACAGCACTGTAAAGTTTTACATGGCTATGAGCAGTTTTGATATTGATTGGCTCAATCTTTCAGTACCTTTGAGGCAACAAAAAAAACAAAAACACAATCTATATTTTCAATATGTGTATTATATGCTGTATTTTGAAATGTATTTTAATGACATTAATTTACTGAATAAAGGAAGAGTAATCTCTGATTTTACACTATACTAATATTAAAGAGGTGAAAACAAAATCCATCAAAGGTAGGTTCCTATGGAAAATATGTAAAAAAAAAAAAAAAAAGAAAAAAAAAAGATACCTGCACATGCTGCATGGTTTGCTTTAGACTCCACTCTTCCAGAGGAGCATATTTCTCTCTCAAATCAGCGTCGTCCCATGCTAGCTCCTCAACAAGTATGATGAAGATCATTGCTTGGGCCATCGCGTTGATTGGAGGTGAACCAGACAAGCGAGGGCGTCCTAGGGTAGTGTCGTCAACCATCACCCAATGCTGGAGCTGATCCATCATTGCTATGGCTTCAGTCTTGAAAGGAAAGAAGTAAGTGAGTTAAAAAATGGATGAAAAGATTAATTCCTTTTCATCATCATCATCATCATCAATCTCTCCATCAATGTACACTTGGCGGCTTGTTTTTAAACAAATATAATTTTTTTTTTTTTCAAACTTTTTTCCTCCACAGGGATTTTATTTATTTTCAGTCTCAAAAACAAGTACATTTTCAAAGCAATTTCAAAGCATGTAATTCATATAAAATGACATAAATCAATAGTATTTTAAGATAATTCAAAAAACGAATGTAATGAATAAACTGTCAAGTATATCAGACACACAAGTCATAATCATTTAAAAAGTGTTTCAAAAAGGAATGCAAAATAAAAATATAACATTCACTATGCTAAACTTCACTTTAACAAGTCTTTGAATTGAAACCATTTTCTTCTAAACTTATCAGTTTTAAAAATTTGATTCTGAAATGTATTTTTCATTTTGAAATAGGTTATAATCAAAATTTTGATATCATCAAAGACAGGCAATTTTTTAAAACAAATATAATATTATTTTAAACAAAATGAACTTCAACAAATAATGTAAACGTCGTTTAGGATATGTTTTACAAGATCAGATAGCAAAAAATGTATAAAGCTCCTAGCCAAAGTATTTCTAATGCAGACATATCAGAAATCCTCAATACAATTTAACAATTACCCCAGAGATCGGAATCATTTCCAGACATCTTTTTTTACAGGGGCACATATGAAAACATCATATCAGGGACTCATTTACCATCTGGGGGGAATTAAGCATGTAAATAAAAATGCCTCACACAATATGCAATGGCTAAAAATAGCCACTTCAGGTATTGCTTCAGGCATTGGTCCACAGACATTTGTTGAGAGCTGTATCAGCAAACTCTCCAAGAAGGTCTGTTTAGGCAAAAATGCTTCAATGATAAATTAAAATAGTTCTTTTGAGAAGCGAAGGCTAAAATAAAAATTCCAGTTAAAATAAAATTCACCTTGTATTTTGAATCCCCTGTTGCTCTAGCTAGCTCTGCCATAGCAATCATGTAGAAGCACTCGCTGAAGATGGTCCGCTGAATCTTGATAGGGTCGCCGGTCCTTGTGACGGAAAAGAAACACTTGTTGTTTTCCGGATTCTTCACATATTTCATCAAGAATTCACCACCTGAAAAAAGTACATGGAAAATTAGATTCCAGTCTGGGCTTGGGATAAACATACAAAATTTATTACATGAGGAATTTATCTTTAGCAAAATGATTTAAGTTGAATTTAGAAAAAAAAAAGAGAAAAGAGAAAAAAGAAAATGCACAAGTGATGACTCTTTCCTTTCTCCCTTGATGTAAACTTAGTAGCCAGGTTGCAATTCTGTTTTCTATCTTTTTTTTTTTTTTTTTTTTTTGTGGGTTTAGAATACCTTAGGCAATTATGGTTTGTCAAGATCAAGTGTGCATATAATCTAGCTATGCAAGAAAGGTCAGTGTCCACATATGTAGGAGTTTTATATTTACGGCCTACAGGTTTAATTTTTAATGTTAACTGCGAAGAGAATAAAACATTGTGGTCTTCAATTATAAATGCTAGTAAATCATGCTCGAATTTATTTCTTCAAAACTGGTCCATAGATTATCATACCTTTTTTAGCAGCATTTAGTACTGTATCAGTGTGGTACTTTGGAACATTGTTGTACAATTTGCAGTACGCCATACCTATAAACAAAAGAAAAAGTGGATTTGTAACATTTCTTAGGGTCAAGAAATACATAAGGAAAGCACATACACAGAGAGTGGGGGATAAAAGATTGACAAAAGGGGGGGGGGTGAGGTGCAGCCCGAAGATTTGAATAATTGGGGGGGGGGCAGCAGACAAATTCCCTGAATTTAACAAATCAAATCAATCTTTATACAATCCTGACAATTAGTTCAGTTGATTAGCGGTTTCCAAATGAGGGAAGGGGGGGGGCAATTTTTTTGCGTCCCTGGATCTGCCACACTACAGAGTTATCTCAACTGTTAACTCAAGATCAAATTCAACAATATTCAATTTCATATTATATTGAACAAATACAACAGGACAAGTCATTCTACAATTCAACAAAAGTATTTTTCTTTACTGACACATAACAAGCTCAATGTACTTTGGAGTGTCAAGTTAAAGATACAGTTTTGATTACGAGGGGCCTTATTTACTAATCTGATCTCGGGGGTGCTTTATCAAATATTATTATTTTATTTTTAATTAAGTTATGTACACCTTTCAGAACAAGATGAAGAGAGAAATGGGATACTCAAAACATTTTTAATCATATTACCTAAAGTTGAAATATATATGCAGAATTATATCATTGAAGTTATTATTATTTAACAAACATTTGAAGGATATTTTTAGCAACAATTTATTTCAGATTATATGGGGAAAAGCGGTTGAATATCAGGAAGAAATTTGAGCATCCCATTTGGATCTTTATTCAAATAATTAAATTTGTGCGTAAATTAAGAACAAGTCTGTGAAATACCCCCTGTATTCTTCACACTTTGCCCTCACCTGTCACATTTCATATTGACAACTCTTTGCTGATAGTCATCTGAACTTTAAAGTGTCAAACTATTATCTGTCCTTGTACTTTATAGCATAAGATTACAGGGTCACTTGACTTAGGTGTATTGTCAAGATTATGTTTATGTTCAAGTGGATTCTGACACTTCCTTTTATAGTTTTATATTGACAATATTTATTACTGATCTTAAAAGATATGCCTGTTCTGGTATCAGGTTTCATTTTTTTTTCTAGTTTTGCCATTGTTCAGCATACTGATGACCTCATAATCTATCATTCTGTTTATACAATGCAGACAAAGAGCAAAGTGCTTTGCCAATAATGTATCTAGTACAAAAGTTGTAAACAGCAAGGCAGGATTAAGGCCTCGTCACACCGAGTCCGGTCCGGGTCACGGCACGGGCCCGTTCCGGTTCAACAATGGGCAAAAACGGTCGAAATGAATCGGCCGTGTACTATTACAATGAGACTGGTCACAACAAACACGGGCTGTGCCGTACTAGCCGGAACGGCAACCGGTACGGTTGTTATGGGATCGCTCTTGGAGCGATTTGAGACGGTTTGCCGTACCGGTTACCGGACCGGACTCGGTGTGACGAGGCCTTTAGGCCAATAACTTGAGTGTTGATCTTGCAATTGAAAAGTTTTAATGGTTGGTCTAATGTACCTGTACATGTATAAATCATGGAATTTGTAGGGGTACCTGTACACACAACTTAAACCCCTCAAAGAATGTGCCCCAGAAGAAAACGCAAAACTAGTGAAAAGTTGCAAAATGCAATGTTATAGCTCACATTGAGCTTTCAACCGGTATGAATTCAATAACCACTCATTTTAAAAAGATTTTTAAAAAAATTTAAAAAAAAAGAAGCAATATCCAATAGCCCTTCAATTTGAAACTTTCCACTTTTGACTTTGACTGACATTTAGGTCTACTGTGTATTCAAGCATGACATTACTATTTCTACTCATATCATTGGTGAGGGGAATCAAACAAATTTCTAATGGCTGACAAATCAAGAGCAATTGAAAAATAAATAAATAAATAACAGCAACTACCAAAAGATGGTATGACAGCAAATCAAAAGGAAAAACTTTTATTGAAAGGTTTAATTAAAAAAAAAGTGATTTACCTGTCTCCCCTGTAGCCAGCAATATTTGGTTTCATCATACACTTTACCATCCCTTCCAAGACAGATAAAGAACCCACTGAAATCAAATCAAGGGATGAATTAAATAAGAGTGTTTGCAACAGTTGGGTAGATATTAATTCAATATCAATATGACTATTACTTAAACATATTTATTTGGTTACAGCACGGACCTATAGGTTCATGGTTACAGTGGGACCTTGTATTTTCTATCAAAATCTAAAAGACCAGTAAGTGTATTATTTTTGGTCAAATAAGCATTTTCTTGATCAATGTTGTATGATTGTAGAAGATCAATAATATTTATCTGTTTGTACAAGATGAAATTGATATGAATAAAACAAGAAACTATTTTATTTATTCTATTTTTTATTTTTTTTTTTTTTGGGGGGGGGGGGTGAACAAGAGAGGGAAGCTGGACAATGCAGGTTAAATTATGACCATCATTCAAATCAAAGTTTTTATATCATTTTAAGAATAGAAAATGGTAGAACTTTACCTTCTATGTGATAAATATTAGGCTTAAATGACTTTAAAAATTTCTTTGAAATTATAAAGCAAAGTTTTGAATAGAATAATTGTTTCAAAATGAAATAGTATTTTTTTTCACCACATATTTGATTCATACATTTCTACTAATGATCCGGATCCAAACTGATTGCCCTTACCCATGTTCTTCATCATGTGAGTTTGTTAGCCAGAAGTTCACAACACGATCCAGTTCAGACTCGCATTTGTCCAAGTAGGATTGAAGCTGCTTTCTTGTTGCCTCGTCCATGGTGCAATTGGAAACCAGACAGTGATTGGTGTTAACTATGTTTGTTCAACAGAGATGATCTAAGAGAAGAAACACAAATTTATTGCTGGTAGAAAAAGAGAACGCATATATTATCAGATCAAGTCTGATCAGTCTGAAGTCTGATGAAGAACATAACATATTGCAAGTATATTGAAATCTACATGTATTGTTAATAGGAGCGCTCTAGAAAAAGATTCTGAACAGGGTTAATAAATAATGGAAACCTGAAACAGGTGGTCTGGGAGTGGGGTAGAAGGGCGAATCAAAGGTGAATGAAGGGTGAATGAAAGGTGAGATTTAAAGGTGTAATACCTACACTACACAACAAAATATTAACAATTGACAGGGCTGGCTTCGCGACCAGGGCACGTCGGTCTACATGTAGATTGTAGACTATATCAATTTAAGTCCATTTACACATTTTACAAATTGAGATGAACAATCGGGGGAAAAAATAACACATATTGTAAAGGCCTAAACCTTGTAGCCTAGAGTCTTATATGAGCATGATGAGTAAAAAAAACTGAAGACATTAGTCTAGATCTGTGTTTTCAGTTATAACTGCACTTATATTAGGAAGAAATATTCCACCATTCTTGGGATATTAATTGAATATTCGGAATTTGTCCCATATCCCATGTGAGCATTCAGTGTTTAACCAATGCAATCCCAAAATAGTGACTGAATCCTTCGGTCTACACTTATATATAACAGCTCTCATCATCAGTCTCACTCATATTCATAATTCACAAGGTCTCTCAGTAATTTTGTCACACATGCAGATCTCTCTCTCTCTTGTGTCCTTCCTCCGCTCAGATCTGCAACTTACTTGTTTTAAATTTGAGTGATGTGACTCAAAACGACTTCAACTTCACTCATTCAGTGTAGGTCTGCAACTGTGAATGAAGCAGACTGGTCCAAGAATAGGTGTGAAACTCGTGGCAATTGTAATTTGAGCTAGTTGAGCTTGAGCACGTTAGGCCAGTTGTTGTAGAAATAGAATGCTTGCAGCAGAATCAGCTGGGGGGCGTTTCACGAAACCGTCATAAGTCTAACTTCTTGACTAAATCGGAGATAGTGTAGTGAACAACTTGTCCACAAGCGGGTTCCAAGGCCCTATATATACAAGGTTACGACACCGGAAGTCGCTTGCGTTTGAGCATGGAGCTTTTCAATAGTTCCAAACTCGGCTAAGTTTGTGTACAAAGTCAATGGGGGAAAATTTTCGACATCAAATTTCAGGTAATTACAATTATTTTTATAAAAATCTAAACGATAATTTTTAAAGAAGATTTTATTTGCTTCATTTTGATGTATTTGATTTGCAGTAATTTTGTGATTAAATATGATTTTTAACTCATTTTCAATAGTTCCAAAATGGGTTCGCCCCGTTAACATGACAGAAAAGATACGGTATGGGACATACAGGCTGCGCCGTACCTCTCCGATGCCAACTGCGCTGACGCTGTTGGCATATCCAAAGGTAGCTGAGCATGAGAGATGATTGACTGCATTTTTTATTGGCTTGTAACTTGAATGAATTCATTGTACTTGGGACAATATCATGGTTAATTCATGATTATGTATGCAAACAACTAGACCTAGCCATTTCTAGTGGTTTCTCTTTCATCTTCTGTTCGATTTCGGATTGGTTATCACAATGTCAAGACAATGACACAAGTCAACTAGAAACTGAAAGTTGAAGTTGAATTTAATTAATGAAGCAAAAAAACATTGTCATTATATTTTGTTTTACTCCCCCTCCCCCTGCAATTTCGGGCCTGAATAAGTAGAATCAATCTAGATCTAACGTTAGATCTATCTAACTGTTAGGCCTAGGACATAGTCATACTCATAGAGTCTACATCTTTTTCCTTTTCTTTATTTATTTATTTCTTTATTTATTTATTTATTTATTTTACAGCCCAAGGCAAAGGATGGATTCAAAGTAGACCTAAACCTGTAACAAGTTAGTCTCCAAGATTTTGAACTGGATTTTTAAAGACAATTCATAATCATTTCAATTTTCATGATGAGTTTATTTTTTAACTTCTAAAGACAAGTAGACTAATAGATGGTACTCTTTAAAAAAAATGAATTTTTGACAAACCAAGCAAATTTTTTGTGAAATATTAAATTTAAAAAAAAATTAAAAAATCCATAGATTATAGGCCTATGCAAGAGTGTGAGTTCCTGGCCTTTGGAATAACTAAGTTGCTACTCTGCATGCTTAACAGCTTGCAGTCCTTTTATTTAAATTAAGGCATTATCTTAAATTTTCATAAATATTCTCTGTGACCCAAGACCATATTGTAGAAAATTCTAGAAATAATTTACGTTGCCCCCAAAGGCTCACACATTATCTATTACTTACTACTACTACTACTACTACTTCCCATACCACTACCACTACTTTTACTACTGTAGAGCTGTAATATGAACATGTATATTTTTAAATTTTGATTGATCATCTTGTGATCATCCTCTTCATCCTGATCATGTCTTTATTTTACATTCCTCTCATAGTCAACAGATTCCATCCTTTTATTTCTTCACCTCCATTGACATTCCTCTGTTCACTCTCCCATCCATGTCTCTTTTGTTCTACTCATGCTCAATCAGTAGCTATGCTCTTGTACTTTTATTGGTTCAATCCTGATGATGAGATTATGTATATTCAGTAGAAGCTCATTTATATTCATAGAAATCTATGCATATTCATTTAACTCCTTTATTTGTAACCTATCTGGGTTCAAGATCAAATAGTTTACTTGATATACAAAATGGACATGTGAATATATTATATGTAAAATAAACCCCTGAGATTGAAAGTATGCAATCTCAAGGCAGTACCTCCCAGGCAATCATCGTGTCAAGTTGATACTCTCTTAGTCTCTCTGTAAGTTTAGAACCACGCCCGTTGTGTCTACCTAGCTGCTCTGGCTACCCTACACTACTATTATGACTATATTACTGCTACAACTACTTGTGTGCTATATTCTCTTTGTCATGTGCTGGGTGAGTTCGATTCTCACGAGGCAGATTTTAATGTCATTGACCACTAGGTCCATGGTAACCTTGGCTGTTTTCATGGGTGTCAGTACATGTACAAATGAGTTCTGTAGTATACTTGGTAGGCATGTACCTACTTTTTATTTAATTTTTTTTTTCTTCATCATTAGATAAATTTTATTCTTGTTTTACAGCTACCTAAACTGTGCCTATTTTCATGTTGGCTTAGATAGCTAATCAGATTGTTCATTTAAAAGTTGATCTCAGTGATCCAATGAATCTTGACCTCCAATTTCCAAAATTGTCAAAGTGCCATCCTGTACTAATACCACAAGATTTCAGGTCACTGAAGGTAAATCTAAAATAAATACTCCTTGACACATCATAGAGGTACAATCTAAAGTTTCTAAACGCATCATACAGCATAGTATACATGTAAACCACAAATACAAAACAAAAAATATGAATGAAAGTTTGAGCCTCTGTTGCCACCAATGATATTTTAAAATCTAAATTGAAACTTGAAAAATGAAAGAACAAAAACATGAATTATAGTACTTAAGTTTGATTGACTGTATATATAACGTATTGAAGACCTCTGAATTCCATAAGTTAATTTATGTAATATTTTTATTACCTTTTATTTTATTTTGGAATATTTAACTATGCAGAAAGGTACATTACATTAGAAACCCATTAGAAGTGTCATAGTCTAGTGGTCATATCACTAACGAGGAAAGCAAGGACCGTGGGTTCAAACCCGGTATGACACTTCCGTCCAGGGAATGGGCGTTTTGTCTACAATGCTCCTCCCAACCCAGGTGCAAAGCCACCATTATTATTATATGGTTGATGCGTGTACTCATTTTACATACAAATACAACCAAGATCCTTCTTAACATTGCACAGAAAGAAAAAAAAAACGATAGCAGATATGAAAATAAATGATTAAAATACTTCCATATCCTATTTTATCTGTCATAACCTTATTCATATTGCTAGATCAATCTTTAAAATAGCAGGCTGGTCTGGCCTACAGTAGGGCCTGTCATCACGCTTACTTAGCCAAATTGAACTAATGACAATACTCAAGAAGATATCTTTCAGGAACCTAAAATTTTCATTATCAAAATAACATTCAACATTGAATATTAATCACTAACTAGATGATTTGGATGTTCATTTCACTATCCCTGATTTTTTTATTTATTTATTTATTTTTTGGTTTTTCCTTTTCTCTGAAATTGGGCTTTTTAGGCAATTTTAATCACTTCAAGTCCAATATTGACGATTTCACTGCCAGAATAGGGTGTTTGTTTGTTTGGGTTTTTTTTTTTGTTCTTCTTCATGCTTTTTATTTGAAAAGTTTTTAAAAACTATCTCTGTGTAAGCATATAAATTTGAAAAGAAATATGGTTTAGAGCCAGTAGGCAAGTTGCAAAATTGCTTAGCCCA
>CALNVZ010002100.1:33710564-33765557 GCA_940671915.1 Paracentrotus lividus | reverse complement strand
GTCGACAAAAACACCGAGTTGGAACTATTCGGGCCCTTCAAATTTGACCTTTGACCCCTGTTGTCGTAACCTTGTATATATAGGGCCTTGGCGGGTTCCACGAAGCGCCCTCTCTGACAAGATCGTGGTCAACAAGCTGACTAAATACTTATGACAGCTCCGGACCTGTCATATCATATCTTTTGGAGAGCGCTGATACGTCAATCAAACGTAATTTATGGCAAGCAATCGGTTTGGGCGAATTGCATTTGCCGCGACAATCTCGATTTTCTCATTTTTGTTCATACAAAATGTGGCAACCTCAGGATTTTGGTCTAATATCTAGAAAATAAATGGTTGTTAACAATTAAGTGATTTTTATATATCCAATAAAGAAATAATATCTCGTAATATATCCAATCAAGAAATAATATTGAATAAATTGCAAAAGCTTTATTTAGCTTACCATAAAGCTAAATAAAGAGACCCGCAGAGACTACGTTGGTAGTTAAAATCGATCTATTAGTCCCAAAATTAATAATTTTGAATAGATTTCTTTTTAAATTACAATGCACTATTAATTTCTTTTTGTGAGCAAACAGAAAGTTTAGGAAAAAACCTCAATCTAGCTCCATTTTCAGCTAGCGTACTTTTTTATAGTCTGAATTACGAAACTATGAAATTAGCGCATCCGGGGGTACCCATCTCATGTTCTGACGTGGTCTTATTAATTTTATGATTGACACCTTCTAGATGTATGCAGTAAGGAATATTGTGCGTTTTAATACACATTATATAAATTATACATAATTTTGTGAGCTTTCATACTGTTATTGACCGATTTTATCACTTCAATTTCGATAATATTGAAAATTTTGCTAAACCACAATGTCTAAATATCAACGAAACCGTGATTAAGGCTATAACTCGATGACATCATCTCCGATAATATCGATATTACAAATTGTCTAACTTGGAAGAGCTTCGTGTAACCGACTTAGTAAGATTGGAGCTAACTACGTGGTTGGTGGATAAAGATATGACTAACTTGTCCATGGTTTCGTGAAACGACCCCCTGATCAACCCCGCCGCATCTTTGCAAAACAAAAATAAATCACAGCTGCACAGGGCCATTATTTACCCGGAAATGCAAATGAGGTTTAGAGCAGTGACCCCATGTGACCTCAATAGCAGCTGCCAAAGAGATGCGTGTGATATTTTTAGGAGTGGCAACTTTATAGAAAACCACCGTAGAAATCAAATAGGGAGCCAAAATGCCTGGGATTCAACTTTTACGTCTAGAGGACGCTCAAGACGATTCTCCTCAGGTAATTTTCATCGAATGCCAATGGTTGGAATAGCATTTATTTTCACTCCAATTGTCGGTGTTATTGTGTGTTGTTGAATGCTCCATTTGTTTATTGTGGTCCCATCTACTGAAAAACAGTGATGTGTTTTGTTTAGATCTAGCCTAAATTTTTACAAATTCATTTTCACTTTTGTTTTTATTTTTTTATATTTTCAATTTTATGCAAATGTGTTTGAATGTTTTATTATATTACTATGTTCTTGTTACATTGTTTTTATTTTTCAATTTATCGAGTTAACTGAGTGATGTCAGATGATATTACGCACGTAGAAAAATCTACAAGTTCGTTTTTACAGAGCTAGAGTAGAGAACAATGCATTTTGATTGTTGGGCGCTCTGATTAGCTATCGCGCGGAGCTCCGCCTCCTGGTTGCGATGACTGAAGTGCGTTGACCGTAACTGAACAACGCGATTCAGCTGTTCCCGATAAAGACCGCTGCCGGCTGCCTTTAGTCGTGCGCGCTGTCAATCATAACCAAACCAAGTGGACCCATTTCGCAAGAAAAACTGCAAGACTCGACTTCACAAAAGGTTAAGTGTAGACCCACCCTTTCAATATTTTTTAGAATAAAGAAGAGAAATATAAAAAGGAACTTCAACAAATCCACTGTCGGACTTCGCCCAACATTTGAAAATGTATAAAGAAATGAGGACTTACCAAAAAAATAAATGACGAATCTAAATTTTATCGTGACTATTGTTCATTGGAAGGCACAATGGTAGTGTATTTCACATGCTAAATGTGATCATTCGAGCGTCATGCATAAATTATTAAATTATGGAGTAAAAATTTCTACGTGTTACGTTGACCAGGGCAGGCCATGTTTGCTATTGTACAGCAGGCATGCCGACACGCGCGGAAAACGACAGAAATTCACGGTAAAATCAAAGGAGGACCGTTTGACTGTTACTTTGACAAGCCTTTCTATGCCTCTAAAATCTAATTGTTTGTTTATACGGGGACAATATATCAAGGACGTATGGATAGACACATAAATAAATAGCCATAAAATGCCAAAGACTCTGATTTAACGACATTTGTTGCCACTCAAAATATAGGGGGAAAAACAAGGTAAGTTTCGATAACAATGCCTCAAAATTAGTACTAGCACTTCGTAACATTTTCAGGGGAAAATTTCTGGGTTTAGGAGGTTGATAATGACTTTTTCCGTTCGTTACACTCGTAGACATGACTTGTATATAATCAATAATTCTGGGGCAATTACAAAATCGAAAAAAACTTACGAAAACCAAGGCGCTGCATTCGCTTTTCCCAGGCGATATGGGAAGTGTCTTTTGATCTCAAGATACCGATTTTTGTGTAACTATTTGCATGTGTGCGCGAAAGCGACATCTTGCGTTTATGGGGGTACCTATGTTTAATTAAAAAACTGAAAGTGACATATTAAGTTCAAAATTTATTTTTTTAAATATGATTGATCATCAAGAAAGGTTACAGTGAATTATCATGTATATAAAAGTATGGACTATCTACTTTTTAAAGATTTTAAAGTAAGTTTCTAACATGTTTTTTTTTTTTTTAATATAGATCTAGGGCCTATTGTTGGATGCTGTGAACATCATATAACATTGCAACATTTGAAACTTTTAACACCGACGTATGTGATATCATCTGAGAGCCAGAAAGTTGTATTTAGTGGCCAACTATCTAGAAAACTCACCTACAAACAATGCATATAATAATGCCAACTACATGTATTTTGCCTCCCACTAGAAAAAAAATTGTGTCTACAAAATTACCTTTCTCTTTTCTAATGGTGGTCCTAAGGCTTGGCTGCATCTTCTAATATTGTTCACAATTAAAGCTTTAAGGAGAGGATATCATTAGCATATCTACATTTATTTATTTATTTATTTATTTATTTGAATATATTTATACAGGAATAAAAGATCAGCAAACATGCTATTTTAAAAGATCAGCAAACATGCTGTTTTACATGTATCAATCAATTGATGTTTTATTATTTAACCAGGCCAGATCCTTGCTGAGTCTGTTTGAGACGGATGCCTTACAGCTGAACAGCTATATGCAGGGGCTTCTAGAAACCTGTAAGAATGTCATTGACTGCCAGGTAAGTAAACTTATCAGAATCATTAATATTTACACATCGATTGATTACCTTGATGCAATATACCTCATATTTTCAATTTCAATGAAATGTTTACATACAGCTAAGTCTCGTGTGTTTTGTAAAAGAACTTAAAGTAATATCATGTCTGCCAGATTTTGTATTCCCTTTCTCCTTCATCAAATCAACATTTGGTTATTCATTAGATGCCAGAGCATCACTGAGTATAATATTGTGTACAAAATTAGAAATAAATGAATAAATGTCTAATATTTAAGAGATTTTTATGCCTCCGCCACCGAAGGTGGTGCCGGAGGCATTATGTTTTCGGGTTGTCCGTCCGTCCGTACGTCCGTCCCGTTTTCGTTCTCGCGATAACTTAAGAACCGTTTGACGGATCACTTTCAAACTTGGATCATGTATGCATATGGTAGAGACAATGATCTGATTAGACTTTGGGGTCATTAGGTCAAAGATCAGAGGTCACAGAGGTCATTGTATGCATGAAAATGGCTCGTTCTCGCCATAACTTAAAAACCGTTTGACGGGTCAACTTCAAACTTGGGTAATGTGTGCTAATGGGAGGGGCAATGAACTGATTAGATTTTAGGGTCATGAGGTCAAAGGTCAAAGGTCACAGATGTTATTATATACATGAAAATGGTTCGTTCTCGCAATAACTTAAGAACGGTTTGACGGGTCAACTTCAAACTTGGATCATGTATGACAATATGGTAGGGCACAATGAACTGCATCTAGAATTTCGAAAGGCAGCGCTCAAATGACGGTTCAAAGGTCACTCAGATGGTCATTGCTGTACATGAAACATGGCTCGTTCTTGCGATAACTTACTCAGAAACCGTTGGAGGAATAAACTTCGGAAACGTCTGGGAGGTTATACATCATGCATGCCATAGAATATACATGTATGCGCGGTCATATAGAACTCTTATTAGATTTTGGGTCATTGAGGTCAAACTGTGTCACAGAGTCATTGTGTAGTGATAAAGGCTTCTCGTTCTTGCAACTAAGAACAGTTTCGATGGGCATTTCAACTCAAACTATGGATTAATATATTACAGTATGGGCTCGATGGACCAATGAACTTTATTCAAATCATCTTTTGGCTGGTCATCGACGGTCAAAGGTCACAGAGGGTCATGTGTAATGAAAATCGGCTTTTTGTTCTCGGCAATAAAACTTCTAAAAACCGTTTGACAAACTCCAATCACGTTCAAATACCATTATATGACGAGGTAGACGTCTCCATATCGTGCGAACAGTATGGGACAAACTCTACTAGACGACGACCCTCTCCAAGCATACAACAACACGATCCTGGAACACTCTCTGACCATCACGCCTACATAATGACAGAACGGCCACGCTCTACTCTCACACACGCAAACCCACTCTGGAATCACCGCGCCGTCAAAATCCACAACTCTGATTATCAACCGCACGAAGACGACGCCCAATCCACTCAATCACATCAACACGGACAATAAACTGTTAGTAATTCTAGGAGTCTATGAAGGCCTCAAAGTTCACAAGCCACAGAGGACATTGTGTACGTGAAAATGGCTTTTCTTGCGATAACTTAAGAACAGTTTGATTGTGGATGAACATCAAACTTGGGTCATGTGTGCATATGGTAGGGACAATGAATTTATTATATTTTGAGGTCATGAAGTCAAAGGTCAAGGGTCACAGGACGTCTTGTATACATGAAAATGGCAATGTTCTTGCTGTAACTCTGAAACCGTTTATGGATTAACTTCAACTTGGGTCATGTGGGAGGAAAAGATGAACTGATTAATTTTTGAGGTCAGGACATCAAAGGTCACTGGTTATTTATGTAAATGACTCGTTTGTGCAATTTCTGAGGACCTTTGACAGATTCACTTAAACATGTTATCCTTTTATTACATCAGTAGCCATCCTTCTGAGTTGGAAATAAATTCTGATGATACAACTTTTATAATTGGGGTCAATATCTCAAAGATGTCATGGTATAAAGAGCAATGTAATATCTACACACCATGGCGCAATGCACTCTCTTCTTCCCTGACTTGTCGGGCAATACGGAGGCATGCCTTCCGACCGTGCGCAGTCGAAGATTCATCTAGTTTTTTTAAATTCTCTGTAGGAGA
This sequence comes from Paracentrotus lividus, assembly GCA_940671915.1. NCBI lineage: Eukaryota > Metazoa > Echinodermata > Echinoidea > Camarodonta > Echinidae > Paracentrotus > Paracentrotus lividus. Next base: position 33,759,966 of record CALNVZ010002100.1, on the reverse strand, counting down.
AATACTGATGTTATATTAAAAAAAAGAAGATATATATAAATAAAATGATTAATTCTTATACTCCCTGATTTTACTTATAAATTTTGAATGACTATTTGCCTTTTTAATTGTCTATTTTTTGTTTGTTCGCTTATGTTTTTCGTATTAGTTGTCAAGTGTTATCTTTATATGTTGGGGACAAACCCTTGATAGGCCCTGGGCCTTTAATTTGTTTGTCCCTCCACTTTTTGATATTTTGCTAATGTTTTGTACTTTGTTTATTCATTGTTATTGTATACACATGTACTAATAATAATAATAATATATGAGACTTCTTATGCGCTAAATCCACCAAAAGATAGGTGCTCTATTAAAGCGCATGTGTGTATAAGAAAATGACAACTTATGTTTACGTAAGTACAAGATAATAGGGAAAAGGTAACAGTGCAGACAAAAATTAACAAAATAATCTAATCATACGCTGAAGTGAAAAGATATGTCTTGATAATGTATGATAATGTTTATTTTATTTTATGATTGACTTGTGCCATTGTTATGTAATTTTTATTGAAAATAAATTTAATTGAATGAATTGAATTGAATTGAATGTTTGAAAAATCATGAGTAATATTATAAGATCTACCCTTTTAAATTATTCTTGTCTGTTCTCTTTTGTACAGTATGCACTCACAAGTGCTACTCAAGCTCTGTCCCAAAAGCTAGGGGAGTTTGGAACATGGGTAAGTTCAAGATCTTCTCTTAATTTAGTCTTTAAAAAGTAGTGAATATGTATAGTTTGTCACAAAATTTAAGTGTAGATTGATCTTCAGTTTTAATAATCTTGTTTATGGCCATGTGTTTTGAACTCGCCACCCAAAAAGGGTGGTTTTGTTACGCTTTTCCAAATTTTGTTTCAGTAAATGTATGATATCTTGGCTAAATAGAGGTGTATTGCCATGAAATTGGTGTTATTTGAAAGCTGTGCAAACCCATTGACTGTGCAAGCTCTATCAGACCTGTGAATTGGAGCGTACTCGCACCTGAAATCGCGACACGGCACAAGATAGAATACGAAAAGGTAAGGGTGGTTGAGGGGGGGGGGGGGAGAGAGGGGGGGAAGAGGTACACACCAAGTCTATGGATTTCGCACCCTCCTGTGCATTCGAAACATCATAACCATGATAACTTTATGGATACTTATTTTGTGCTGTGAGCTTTTAGGACTTTATAGCTTAGAGTCTCATGCATCTTTGATACCACATTTATAAAGTTCCAGTGATTTGGTAATGCGCAGCTCCGAAAATCGCCGCGCTGGCGGCAGTTTAAAAATGACAATTTCCCCATTGACTGTGTATTGTACATAAAGTAACTCACTCCAGTTCCTGCTGTATGTGAAGCGACTTACATAAATGGAGATAACTCAAAATTAATTGAGATACTGGTCTGAAACTTTATGAGCTTATCATTACAAAATAGCCCACTTACATGCAAGTTTTTGAAAACTTTGGACCCACCATGGCTGAGTCTTGAGGAGGGGCGACCCCCTCCCTGCCCAGTTTGACCAAATATTTGGCCCTTTTATGGTTAAAATATTTTTTTTATTAAATGAAGAAACCCCCTATAACTATATATTTTCTGAAGGAAATTTCAAGAGCAATTCAAATATGGTGAGAATTTAAGACCTGGATCAAAGGGAGAAAAATATTGGGGGCTGCAATAAAAAATATTAGGGCCCCAAAAATTCAATATTTAATTAAAATATGTTACTACTTCACCCTACATTGTGGATGGAATTTTGGAATCCACAGACATTTCCTCAGAAAAAGTATACTTTGTAGGGTTAGAGTTAATATTTTCAAAGTTATTACACTTTTGATCCTGATAGGTGCACAATTTTTAGATTTAGGTGGTGTAACACAAAAGGGGGCGAGTTCAAAACGCATGGCCTTTTATAATATTAGCATGATACAGTTATTGTAATTGTTTGATGTCTACCTTTAACATACCTAACCAATATTGCCAAGATTTTGACATATTATGTTTTCCACCTAACATCGTGTGGGAATCCATCTAAAGACATGATGAAAAATAGAATAAATAGATGTTACTATGCTTTAAGTGACTTACAATTAGTTTTTCCTTTGTTATTTTAATTTCTAATAGCAGCTCCGCAGCTGTGTGTCCGGTAGAGTGTTTTCTAGAATATCAATATTTTGGGCTCATTATACTTGGCTAGTTCATCCTGCTTAACACCAATACCAAGGTGGATATATGTATTAAGCGCTATATAAATGTAACTATTATTATTATTATTATTATTATTATTATTAACAGATACTGTGATTTATTCAAAAAGCATGCAGGTGTATCTCTTCAATAACATGATTTGCAGATCATTATGTAGATCGAGTATCCGAAGTAATACACTGGGATTTATACATTAAAAATCCTTTCCTAGGAATAATTGATGTTTGCTTTATATTCTTTTGTGTAGCAATTTGAGCTTGGAAGAGATGACAGCATACTTGTATCCACTCTTAAACAGTTTGCTGGTAATGTTGACCAGGTGAGAATGATCTAATATATTGTAGTTGGAAACACAGTAAACAGCAATGTTAGGACTTTTAAAGCTTTATGCACATGCTAAATTATAATCTTCATGGAACACTTTGAATTTGATATATCTAGAAAGCTTCTATAAGGCACAAGTAAAGTGTTTCTATTTTGCAACGCTTTTGGATAATTTTTCCAGCATGATGCTGTATGTTTTTATTTTTTTTGTAATTGTGGATTTTATCAACTTTTATTTTAATGATTATGTTTTTATTGCTTAATAATGATTACCATGTAATGTAAACTGTTCACTAACTCATGTAATCTTTATATCTCCAAAATTTTGATGTCATGTTTGATAGTACACTTCGACCTCGCTTATCTGGCCACGTTGAGACCAGCACCATCCGTTTAAGTGACATGGCCGGTTGTGAGAGTAGAGAAAAGCTTATGTACTGGGACACCACATGGTATTTCTATCAAACTTTATAGGAGAAGGATTTGATAGTCCTGAGGGGGTAAGGATTTATGAGATCATTATGGATGATTGTACATAATCATAAAGTCTTTATGAGAGTAAGGAGATAAAAATAAAATGAATAACAGGAGAAAAGTGAGGCTTTTATGTGAATTTAAAGAGGAATAAATGATGGAATCTGGCCATACTTTTTGGCTGGTTTATAGAGGAAGCCGGTTAAATGATGGCCGTATAAGCGAGGTCGAACTGTATCATCATTATCATTGACATTGCCCGTTGATTTTGATTTTATATATACCTAGGTGAGTACAATGCACTCTACACTGACATCATCACTGGAAGACACCGTGCTGCATCCTCTAAATAGTTTTATAAACAGTGATATGGCAGAGATCATGAGCATGAGAGAACTCTACAAAGCTAATCAATATGGTATGTTTTGATCATTTCACTGTAAGAATAATTGTTAAATGCAGGGGTCTTGCTCAATATTTTTGAAGGATGTAATTTCAAATTCATAGGAGGTACCATCATTGCAAGGGCGCGAAGCAACCAAGGAAGAGAGGGGGATGTCACCCTTTCCACAGGACCTTTTTGGATTTTCCACTTAAAATTGTGCAATCTGGTGCACCTAAAAAGAAAATTAGGAGTAATCTTTTCAACTTTATATTTCACATAATATTGTAATCAACACATGTCAGATTAGCTTTTGTATTTTATTTCTGTGATTTTTGCATGGTTTGTTTAGTAATTATAGGCGGTAATAAACAAGTGAATAGGGGGCAATTTTTACTGGTTACCTGCTTTAAATGACAGCCCTGAAATGTATTTACTCTATAATTCAGATGTGATAATATCATACTGTGTACAAAAGTCTACAATTTGACCATGGGACTGCAAGTAGATTTTTAGCTCAAACCATTAAATGTACTTCTACTACTTCCAATTTCTTTACGTGATTGGGCAGAAAAGTATAATCAATCTGGATGTTTATGGTTTCTCAAATTTGATTATCTTATAATTTCATGGTTATTGACAATACTTGTTTAAAATATAATTTATTATAAATGAGCATGTATCACTGATAATGTCAAAATGTAGCCAAAAATTGTTCAATTGATACCTGAAACTGATGGTTATGAATACATGTTCCCTTTTGAAATGAAATTGTCTTCATGCTTTTTTTTTTATTATTTAAAATTTTCTTGTTCATGTAGATTTCAATGTACTGCTGCAAATATAGATTTCAAATAAAAGGATACAAAAATATCTCTTACTTTCCTTTGTATAATATATTGCATTGTACTTCTGGGTTAAGATAACCACATTTAGTGTTTTAGATCTCACAATGGTGGAATGAAAAGCAACAACTTTCCTCTTTTTTATTTGGTGTGTGTTAAGAAGGAACATTGGCTGAACAATTAGTTATTGTTTTGCATTATCCTCCTGAATTTCAAACCTCACAGATCATGAAGCAGTATTGTCTAAATACAGCAAGGTTTCCAAGAAGAGAGAACATGAAACCAAACAATGTATTGAGGTTAATGATGAGCTCTATGCATGCCGAAAGAAATTGCAACAGGTTTGTATAAATCTTGTATCAGATTACAAGTTTAACCCTGAGCTATAGGTTTCATCTTGGAATTCTGCTGCTTTTGACAAAGTATGCTCTCTCTCCTCGCCTTATCTCTTTACCCTTGTAATATGGTTTGCCTCTGTAAAAATGTCTCCTATATGTGGGAGAATTTCCATATGGAACTTGCAGTGTGTGGTTAAGTGAGTGATTCACCTTGCCAAGAGATTCCAAGAGTATCAAACCATCTAGATTATGGCATCAGTACGCAAACTTTCTAACTATTACAAGTCTTTTTTTTAAAGCAAACCATCTCATGTGAGACTGGGGCTTCCTGTTCTTGGAATAATGTCATGTTTGAGGATTTAAAGACTGCCATGAACTATTATACTACTTCTTTTAGATAAATGGCTTTAAATCCAAAGTGGTTTGAATGATGATTAATTGCTTTTTTGCTTTTTTAGACTGCCATGAACTACTACACTGCCCTCAACCTGCTTCAGTACAAGCGGACCACAGGTCTCCTAGAACCCATGATTGGTTATCTTCAAGCACACATGGCCTTTGTGAAGATGGGACCGCAGATGTTTACAAGACAAACGGAGGAATATCTCTCAGATATTAACACAAGTGTACAGGGGTAAGGGTCTCATATAGTGTATATTACTTACATTTTACATCTGTTACCGGTCCCTTGACGGCGATGGCTGTTGTAGTGACATCATCGGAGACGTGGCCAACATCCTCCTTCGACCATTTCTGTCTTCCACCGGTCTTTGGGACTCTGTCAATTTCATCTCTGTCCATTCCTGGGGGGCATTTCATCAAAGGACTTGTCGGACGTTTTATCCGACAAACTGTTATAAGCTACTGAAATTCTTGCATCTGATTGGCTGAGAGCAAACTTGTCGGATAAAATATCTGACAAGTCCTTTGATGAAATGCCCCCCTGGATATTGTCTTCTCAAACATTTTTCACACAATGGGCTAATTAGCTATAAAAAGATTATACCAGACTGTTTAATGTTTCCTGGAATATATGATTGTGGTTACCTTCATTAATCTTTGTGAAGATGGGACCAGATGTTTACCAGGCAAATAGAAAAATATCTCTCAGATATCAATATAAATGTACACAGGGCCAGTGTCTTTATATATTTTCAAAATTTAAAGTAAGCATTTTGAATCTTGGCTATGTTGAGTTTGTGAAAGATACATACTTGACATGGTTTGTACAAGTTGGAACACCATCAATAACACATGACCTGCATTAAGATTTCAGATGTTTACCAGACAAACAGAAGGATATCTCTCGGATACATGTATCAACTCAATTATTCAGGGAATGGCCCATGTTTGTAATATTTTCATGCCTCAAATTATAGCGAAAGTGAACTAACAGCGATTGAATCTCTCTAGCCATCGCCTAAAATTAAATTGGTTTCATACCTTTCAAAGGGTAAAATAAACTCTGACTGATTTTGTAATGGAAATCTAATAATTAATATGAATGTTTTCAAATATTACAGAAATCTGATGCCATAAGAGCTGGTGTATATATGAGATGTATTATACATTAAAGGGGAAGTTCACCCTGGAATTTTATTGGTCTTAAAAAATGAAGAAAAATAATAGAAAAATATTAGTGAAAGTTTGAAGAAAATTGACCAAAAATTAGCGAAGTTATGAATATGTAAAATTTTGATTCTGTGACGACACGTGCGAGCAGCTCTCCCATTGGTTGTGTATGTAAATTCCATAAATTTGTCTTTTTGTCATGGTTCTTGATAAAGGAATGGGTCAATTTGATATAGTCATGTCTATGAACATATGTTTGATGGTATATAGACCGCACAGGTGACATAATTATTTTCTTTTGAAAAAAAATGACATTTTATGGAATTTACACTACATAACACATAGGAGATCTGCTCGCATGTGACGTCACAGAATCAAAACTTTGAATGTTCATAACTTCATCATATTTTGGTCCATTTTCCCCAAACCTTCACTCATATTTTTCTTTTATTTTTCTGCATTTTTTAAGACCAACAAAATTCCAGGGTGAACTTCCCCTTTAAATCTAGATGTAAATGATTTGTTGTTGAATACAGCGTCATGACAGAAATGAGTGTGACGTGTGAGAGAGCCAGAGAGCAGGTCAGAGAACTGGACACACAGAATCCATACTATTACGTGCCTGAGCCGACCCCTGACCTTCAAATGCCTCCAAAGATCATCAATAGGAGGCGCCATCAGATAGGCGGCTATCTTTGGATCAGATTGTAAGTGTGAAAATCACGCCAAGACATTGTAAGACAAGAAATCAATAACAATAAAATCGTACAAAAGTTTCTGATACATTGTAAAGCAATAGGAGTAAAATAATTTCATTTTATCAAGGTAAGATGTTTTGATTTGATTTGATTTGATTCATTTATTTGTTTACGGTAAAACAATGGGGCCGTGCAAAAACAATAGATTTACAAAGTAATCATTTAAACCAGAAAACAAAAACAACATTAAATAAAGATAACAAAATAGAAATATTATGGTTGATGATGATATCATGATTCTGTTCTCCAAATGTTAGTAACTAGTTGTCGCCTCCCTTTTGGAAGACTGACTTTATTTCGTTTGGTAGATGGTTTATCATTGTCTGATGAGCTTTTTTAAATTTTTTTAAAACTATATTTTCTTTTCAAAAATAGCAACTCAATGAACATGATTTTATCTATTTCAGTGTTATGTAATGTTATTTTTGATGGTGTTGTTGCTATTTTTTTTATAGTAAATTGTTTGATATATGTATCGTCATCATCATCATCACCTTCATTGTCATTATTATTTGATTGATTGATTAATAGGAAATCAGGATTGTCTCACAAATGGGAACGGCAGTACTTTTTCATCCAAGGGAGTAATCTTATGAGCCAAGCCAAAACTGATGTAAGTACTGTCATATCCACTTTAATAATGCACCATATGTTTTAATCAATGCGCTGGTATATACACATATATTCGGTATGCAATAATAGATTTTAAAGACCTATTAATTCAACAAGATCAATATTAGAGAGAAATAGGGGGAGAGAGAGAGAGGCTGAGAGACATTTTTTTTAAATGGATAATAGGGAAAACATGTTTAAAAAAAGAATAGAGCTTAACTCCATTTTTAATATTTTGGTTTTGAAAGACAATTAAAGTAAATCACTGCAAGAAGATATGTAGATCTTTGTTTTTGTTTCGTTTTGTATTGTTTGTTTTTGTTTTATTAAATAGATTGATTTATCAGTAACGGAGAGACAAAGTTCATATACATAAAGTATCCTTTCATGTGTGTGAGCAGTCTGTGCATGCTGTTAGGATCACTGTTTATTTAGGCAGTTTGGGATATCCTCTTTAATTCACATATCCTTTAACCAATGACAACCAACAACATCAAGTTCTCAGGCATGCCCAGAATTCACCAATGCTACTTCCCGGTTCCCATTGCAAGAGTCTGGTCAGGGTGGTGTTTGAACAAGTCTTTCTTTAAGTTACGAATGACTTTACGAACAACTGGAACATGTTCTTTGGCACTATACTAATCTCACACTTTATAAATTAGCACAAGAACTGATCACCAGTCATTCGTAACTTACGATCTACTTGGTGAAACACAGCCCTGGTGAAATTAAAGTGGAGGCCTGAACAAACAGGATTTTAATGAAAGATGAAAAATGTGAGAAGTAGACCATTTTACAAAAAATGTACATTACTCAGTGACAAATTAAAAAAAAGGCTCTATGGTTAAGCTTACATTAAAAATTTTCTTTTGTTAATTTTCCTTGCCTTATTCTAAATAGAAAAATGAAGTCACATGCACGTACTTATGGTATTGATTTATCATAGAAAAGATGAAGTCACATGCACGTACTTATGGTATTGATTTATCATAGAAAACATGTTTTTGTTTATCCTACTCTAGGAAAATGGAGATGTATACACCAACTTGTTTGTAAATATCTCAATGTTAATTCTTACCTGTCATGAAGATTGTCTCAGCTTTCCCTAAATTATGTTTCAGATGATAAAATATAAATTGAATTCTCTCGTTCCCAATTCTCTCGATCCCATAGGCTTAAACAGGAAACACCTGGTTCCTCTAAAAATCAAACTCATGTCACGATGGACTTCCTTAAATCTATGCCTGGTTTTATACAGTGACAAGTGCATGGAACTAATCTTTTGGGATTAACGATTTATTCCTGTCTTGCCACTTCAGTTGACCTCTGTCACATACATTTCTTAATCTGTTGCAGACGAGCTGCTTTGGCTATGACACGCATTTCCCATAGACCTCAGCCCTTATATATTCGGGCTCAGTCCTCAGGGGGTTAACAGGCTACTTCATCTGCCTCTTCTAACCTTATTTCATTCTGCCGTTGCTGCATCAAGCAAGAGCACTTTCCTTTCTTAAATGTGGCTTTTTTTTCCTTCCTCGGAGACTAGAAGCAACAAGAAAGTTAAAGTTGCTATATATTAAGAAGTTATTTTAATTTTTTCGTCATTAAAAATTCTCACCAGAACTAGAATTAAACACCGCAATATTTTTGCATGATTCTAGATTGGAGGCCATCTTGTGATAGACTTGGAGGGATGTATGGTGCAACCATCAGATGTTGATGATCGTCGATTTGTCTTTCATATTCAAAGTATCCAGGAACAGAAAAAGTGAGTTTTACCATAAGTTCACTTTCATCATATTGTTTTGTAATTTGAAATGTCAGTAAGGGTTTTGTGTGTGGAATAATGAGAAGATATGGAAATGCGATTGAACAATTATAGTGACTCTTGTCAGATATAGTACACTGTAGCTTTCTTATTTTATCTGGGTTTTGGGGATATTGGTGAACTAAATATTTCTTTCTTTCATATGTTTTGTATTACCAGATAACAAATGTAGAAGTGTCATAATCTATTGGTCATGTCACATGACTTTGGATGCAAAGATACTGGCCCGTATTCACAAAGGTGTCCTAAGTTAAGCCTGGCCTAAATTCTGTGGGTAGAAAAATGTGACACATCTCGAACAGGAGAAGTTCCATTTATTACAAGTTTTTGGTACTGAAATTATTAAAACCTGCCTGGGAATGATAGTATGGTGGAAACTCGTTATAGCGAGGTCCTTGGGATCACAGAAGTTACCTTGTTATATCGGGAATCTTAATATAAGGGAAAAATAATAAAGAATACAAAGAGTTGGGACCAGCAAGATTACCTCGTTATATCAGGAACCTTGTTATATCAGATCTTGTTATAACAAGTGTCCACTGTACTTAAGTTTTCCTAACCATTAAAGCATGATTCCAGAACATAAGGAACATAACAACATAGACAAATTGTGTCACATTTTGCTAGCCATGGTAGGCCTGGCTTAACTTAGGACACCTGTGTGAATACGGGCCAATGGGTTCAATCCCCTGCCCTGGCACTTACCGTTTTATCTTTCGGCAAGGCATCGAATGTAAATACTTCAACCTCACCCACTTTATAATCCTGGTGTATAGTTTTGGTAACAAAAAAAGTAATCAGCACAAAACTGATTAAATGTAATCTCATGTTGTCCACATTGCACTAAAAGATATGTGTGAGAGATGTTGTGACATTCCTTTCATGATTTCCGATGAATTTCAGTGAAAATGTTTGAAAGAAACATAATGTAACTGCTGTTTTAGACCTCTGCTGGGAGGTTCGCATGCCCGAGGTTATGGCATGAATGGTGTGTAATGATCTGTGTGTAACACCCACACAAGAGAATCCCCATTGGTTTTCCACGTGAACACTGACTCAACGTTGAAACGTTGAAACTTTCCACGTTTTGTACTTATATTATGAAATAAAGACACTTAAACAAGATTTCAAGTACTATAATTTGCTTTATTATAGTTATTGGATTCAATCTTTCATATTATCTAAATGTGAATCCAAATTAATTTTTTCCTTCTCCCTAAACTATACACCAGCTTTAAAGTGAGTGCCTGGTAGGATCATCCTTTGATCGGAATCAAATCCAATAACTGAGGTAATAAGACATTGTAAAGTGCTTCAATCAGTTAATAAGTTTTATAAAAAACGATATTTTAAAAGATACATACTATAATTTTAAATTAAAATATATGATCAAATATCATTATTGATAAATTATTTTGATAAAACTAAAACAGATCAGTACATCTTCAGACAATGAGCACTCTAGACAGAGAAGAATGGATCTGTACCATCAGGAATATCAACTCAGATTACAGTGCTGGATCAGGAAGCAATAGGGTAAAACAATTTATTTCCTTACAATTCATTGTCTGTAACCCAGGTGAAGTTTGATGATGTATTATCGTACTAATGCATTGCCAATCCAACCCAACCCATAAAACATTTTCTATGTATATGGATATACATATACATATTTTCTGTGCGGTTTTAAAGTGCTTCAGAATTCGCTCCAGAAAGTATATTGGCCACTAATGAACAATAATAAAACACTTCAAGAAGATCAGCGTAGCCAATAAAAACATTATAATCATTTGTTCGCTTGAAAAAAAAAATAAGTGGCAATTTAATATTTTCTCTATCAGGTTCACATATGCCACAGTCTGCATTTCCGATATACATGTACCAGAGCATATATTTTGATTTGTAACTTAATGCTTTAAGACTCTGTTAATTCTAAATGATGTTACTTTTATCACTTTTCAACAGGGGAGTATCGTGAGTGAGGATTCCGGCTCAGTCCCTGGGGTCAGCTCGGGGGGAAGTTCACCTTCAGGGAGCGTCACCGGGACCAAATCAAAGAGGCCCACATCACTTCAAAACAAGTGATAAACAAATCTTTACTTCCATTTCCTCTCATGGAGTGAGATTATGATTATTCATAGTCTATTTCAAATGCATGTTGTAGCTTTCAAATTAGAGCATTGCAAGGTATTAGGTATGATTAGATCTTACTGATATATGACTGTATAACAGTGTAAAACAGTGTTTGAAAAATAACTTTCATGCAAACCCCACTCACTTCCATGCAAGCACTGTAGCATTTATGCTCAAAGGATACATTTAGAAGAAAAAAAAAAACCCAAAACCCCGAAGAAATCCATGCTATTTGAAAAGTTTAGTCATAGATTTCCATTTATTTGCCTATTCAATGTGTGTGTGTGTGTTCTAGAAGAACTACCCCACCAGAAACTACCACCAAACCCTAACCCTAATTCAATGTGGGGGGGGGGGTATGGTTAAAAAAGTATATTTTATTAGGAATTCTTAGTGATGTACTGTAAGCATTGAACTGTACATACTCTTCTTTGAAATCTACCTCCATCTACCAGCTCAAAAGGAACCAGTGAAGGTCATAGGTCAAGATCAGGGAGTAAGGATGTCCCAGCGACTCCGCCCCCTTCGCCTTTTGACAGCATGCTGCCGAGCACGCCTATATCGTTTGACATGATCTCACCGGGAGAGCCGGTACCCCCTTCACTAACCAAAGCCAGCCCTACACAAAGGGACAACCCTCCGAGGAGGATCAACCCTTTCAGTGAGCCAGCAGGACAGATTAGAGTTGAACAGAGTAGGTTTATCAACTTATTCAATCTGTGTGTGTGTGTGTTTGTCCTTCCCTTTTATATGCTGACATACAAAAAAGCTGATGGCTTCTAGTATCTTTCCAAATCTATCAAAAAATGGCACATCACTTGATGCAGACCTATAAAGGCAAGACATGATAATGTTTTTTTTAAATGGATGGTAATTGAATTGCAAACAAATAATTTCAAGGGAACAATCATGAAATTCATTTCTCCTCAAACAAGTTAATGCATCAGAAATATAAACTGCAATGACCCATAAACAGGTTCTGTCTTCATGTTCAATATTGAAGCCATCGATGAGATGTTTGTTGGATGATAGAGGAGATTGAAAATTATTTTTAGTAATATCATCTACAAAAAACATCACTTTGGTGATTATTTTATGAGAAGTTAGAGCGTTATTTAATTACTACTCTCTTTTAAACCAACGCACCCAAATTTATAAATGTAAACATCATCTTGAAAATCTTACACAGGTAAATCTAGTATCCCAGGATTCTTGCAGCAGTATGTGGTTCGCTTCCTAGGGTCAATGGAGGTCAACCGGGACAAGGGTTTGGACGTGCTTATGCAGACAATACGACACATCATGGCTGCCCGTGCTATTCACAATGTCTTTCGAATGACCGAGTGTAACCTCATTATTACAAATGACAGCATCAGGTAAGAGCATATTCCTTTCTGTTTACAATGAAGAAATTATTCAACTTTGAAAATCGTCTTTAGTTTAAAAAAAATACAATTGGAAAAAAAAAGTATTAATTTGATTGTCCTGTTAGGACTCTCGCAGTGTTTGGTTTATCTGTTCATACTTAAAACTAAGTAGATTTTGTAAGTGCAAATTTTTTTTTATTTTTTTAAATTTTTTTTATTCAATTCAATTGATCTCTGGAACTTTTGTGAATCAAAACCACTCAAAATTTGTTAGGGCAATTGGTTTTAAAAGAATTTAAGGAAAGTATAAAAAGTAGTAGGCGTACCAATATTATCTCCTGTAATACCAGTACACAATAAATCTGTTCTTAATATAACTTTACAATATACTCAGTAATCCCTAGAAATATATATATAATTTGTTGCTTGTAAAGAGCATACTGTATTACAATCAATTTTGATTTGTTATACAGGTTAGAAGACCCAAGTAATAACTCCCTGAGAGCTTACTTCCAGTTGAAAAACATCTCTTTCTGGGCTGCTCACCAGGAAAATAAAAGGTAATGATGAAGATGAGACTACAGTCTGTTTCAAATAAAATGGTACAAGTGGAATTTTTTTTTTATAGTATGAAGATAAATCACAACCTGGTATTGTTTGGTCTTTTCATAAATCAGGAAAATTCAACTTTCTTCGGCAATTTTTTTCATCACATTTGGTGCTGTAATTTTTGAGATATGACTACTTTTCCACAATCAAGAAAAATCCATTGTTTTGCACGCCATGTAGTTTTCGCATAATGGCCATGAATTCAGCGCTCCAGAACAATAGAAGTGCGTAATTTCGATTTGTTCCTCGTCGCACAAAATGTAACATAACTTTTGTTTTACAAAAAAAAAATTATACAGAACAAAGCGCATCAGCAAGAAAAATCTTTTGGCTTTAATTTGTTACCACATTCACTCATTATTTGAAAAGATTTCACACCTAAATTATTTTTTTCCCGACTGTACCATATCTTTTTACACATACTGTACAATCTCAGTGATGAGGTTATAAGTACATAATGATATGTTACACCACCATTCAGAATCATTTCAAAAACTAAATTTATGTTTACTGTGTGAAGCTATATGTATTCTTTGTATTGTATGTCTGATGTATAAGTAAGTAAAGTATTATTGTTACTATTTAGTATGACATTACAGTATACCTCATGTTTGATACTGTAAATCAGTATTACCTCAATCAACCATTATTACTACTGCTAACGTTACTACTTATTTATGTTTTTTTAAGAGAAAAATTATTGCATTATCTTGTCGTATACATTGAAATTTCTACTTATTTATGGTATATATGTTACTACTTATTTATTTTTTATCAGGGCAAAATTTATTGCATTTTTTTGGTCACATAAATTGAAAAATTTAACAAATAACGATTAATGATCTATGTAATTAAAATTTGTTCTTCGATATCAAAGTGTATTAATTTCTTGTAACAGGTTGCTAGCTTTCATCACGATATCCCGGCCTGCAGACAACACAGCACGGCCGATGTACACATGCCATGTGTTTGAGACAGACAGCGGAGGCGAGGAGATCTGTCAGTCTCTGAGCGTTGCTGCCGAGATCTGCTTCCAGGCCATGCTAAAGATGAGGACTATGGGAGGAGGAGGAGGGGCGGGAGAGGGGTACGGAGGGGACGAGTCGTTGACCCCTAGCGGGCAGGTAATGGGAGGTCATCATGGTTCATGATGGATGCTGTCATCTGCCTACATTGTTTGCATGAGTAGCTGAGCAAGATAGAAAGCATAGTAAGCATGCTGCACATTCAAAATCTCTCCTCATTGGCCCAAATTCACAAAGCTAATGGTGGTATCTCATTTTGTGAAGACATCCCTGCAACTCAGACACTCAGAGATGTCTCTGATGCCTTTTTTCCGTTGCAGAGATGTCTCCGATACTTTTTTTTTGTCCCTGAGACGTCTCCGCGACAAGTTTGAAAATCGTCTCAAACCCATCTCAAAGTAGTCCCAAATCCATCTCATGGCAAGTGAGATACCACCATAAGTTCATGTAAACCATGGTTTATAGGAAACCAGTACCCAAGGAAATAATCACTTTTATAGGAAAGAGCATAATGAGAAGAGCAATTTAAAAAAAGTTTCATCAAAATCTATAATAAAATAAGAAAGTTATGGAAGTTTGAAAAGTCTTGTTGTAACTTCTATGGGTATCCTCAAATATGCAACATCGACTTCAAAATGGCCGATTTTATGAACAACTCTCTATTTCACTTTGTACAGAAATTTTCAGATTTCCCCATTTTCTTTCAAAATATTTCTTATTTACTTTTAAGCTCCAAATATGTCATGGGAAAATATATTTCACAAAACATGTGTGAAGATTAGAAGGAATTAAGATAAATTTTTTTTTAAATTGCTCCTCTCATTATGCTCTTTCCTATAAAAGTGATTATTTCCTTGGGTACTGGTTTCCTGGTGTCAAAACACAGTTTATTGAGACCATGCTATGAAACTGCCTGCTGTTATACGAGGCACTCTGTAGAGAGCAGTGGACAACCTCCTTTGTGAATTTGGGTCCTTAGGTTGTCTTATCTTTTTCTTTCATTTGTTCCGTCTGCATATTTTCCATTTGAGGGTTACTTTTATCTTTCTTCTCTCTCTCTTTCTATTAAGACAGCTCTCTTTGTCTCTTTAATTTTTTTTCCTACATCTCAGTCAATCATGTGTCAAGCTTGACACTTTACTTTGTTTTTATTTTGTTTGCAGTTCTCTGACTTTTTTTAGTATTTTGACTCTTTCCTTCTATTTATCTATCTATACTTTTATCTCGTTCTCGCTGTTCTATTTTCCCTTACTCAACTTTCCAAGAGTTTTGTCATTTATTGGGGTCTCTACAATTTTTTTTTCTTGACATATTGGTCTCTCATTTGCAATTTCTTACAAATGTGCCTGAATCATTGCTGGTTTCACAATCCAAAGAATATACAAAGCATGAAGGCTCTGTAGGTATATCAGTGGTCTTATAACCCAGAGGTTCCATAATTGCAATCCTTGTTACCGAGTCTCTGAGATAGGACTTAACCCTCAAAAGACTGGGGGGGGGGGGCCATCATGGCCCCCCACTCGACATTTTTCGCAAACATTTCCACGCGCGAAATTTTTTGATCGCGCTGCTTGCTGACTTTATACTTTCAAGTCTGGCGCATCTTTTGAAACCTTTTTCGCGAAAAATCAGTCATACCGTTACGACGCTGCACGATTTTCAAAAATGTCCGTCAGACCGAAAACGGCTCAAAAACGTGATTTTGTGTACAAAGTCAATGCAAATGGAGTTTTCTCACCTTAATCATAGAGATATGATTATTTTCACTTTCATTGGCTGAAATCAATTTATTTTAGCATTATTATGCTTCAAAATGGTTCTTCAATAATTTTTTCGAAAAAAACAATGAAAAACAAAAGGTCAAAAAACAAAGAAATTCATAAGAAATTCATAAAACAATAAAATACATAAGAAATTAATTTTGATACTAGAATTTTTTCCTAGTACAATAGTTAGGAATGCTATAATACACAAAATTAGCATTCTAGGAGCTTGATTTTTTCAATTAGAGCAAAAAGTATGATTTCATGCATAAATTAGCATAATTAATTCATATAAAATAAATTGATATTATTTCGCAAAAACTAACAACGCAATTTTATAGATTACATGACACACTACCATCGTGCAAATTTTCCGCGCGGTCGCGCGATCGGCGGCCGAGATCTTAGGGGGGGCCATCATGGCCCCCCCCCCCCAGTCTTGACAGCTACCAAAACACCCCAGTCTTATTAGGGTTAAAGCCATAGGTCCCCTGGTTGCTTTCACACAGATATTTAGTGCCTTTTTAGAAGCTGTAGTATATAATCAAACAGAGTACCATTATGTCAGTTTTTGTGAAACCAGCTGTGAATTGTAGTTTTTGTCTGTCTTGTGGCAACAATGATTTCTGTTTCTTAAATGAACATGTTATATACAGTTCGTTCAAATGGGAAGCTCGTAAAACACATACAAAACTGCTGTGACAATACTTCCATAGTTAATGAAAAGTCGAGAAGTCATTTGTAATAAATTGTAGGATAAACACTGTTCACCGTAATGGCTTCTGTGCAAACCCACATACTTTGTGTGCTTTTATATTCCTATTACATCTTTTTTTTTGGGGGGGGGGGTAAGCAGTTTACTAATGTTTTAAATGGCCTTTAAATTTTTGATCAAATCAATACAATAAATATTCAATTCAATTATTATTTGTTTTCACATAAAAATACTACATAATTGGTCGCCAAAAGGCTGAAATTATCATTTAAATCAGTCATGAGGGCAGATAAAATAGAGAAAAAAAAGCATTAAACATGAATTTCTTATCCCTTTGAATAATAATAATAATAATATTCATTTATTTACCCAGGGTAGCCACTTCAGCTCTTAATGAACTGGTCTCCCAGCGGGCCCTGCATAACATACAGTTATCTGATGGTTGGGTAGATGTTTTATAGAACAATAACTCACCTATCCCTAAAAAAGGATAGAATTAGATGCTGTTAAATTGTATGAAACATAGTTGGAAAATTAGCAAGATAGAGAAAAGTATCTAGATTCTAACTGCTAAATTATCAGTACAGGTAGAAAATACAAATTTGACTAATTAATATTAGACATTTTCAATTAATCAATGGTAGTTTTGTGATAGGCATAGTCAATAATAGCTAGAAATTAATGTATAGCCCATAATCAAGCTTTTGCTGGTTAAAAATCAAGTAAGTTCTCTTTCAACTAAAGCATTTTTGTGCTTATAGTTTTGTGTGAAGCAATGTGAAGATCTAGATTACAGAATAACAATTACAACCGTCAATGATATTGGGGAAACTCTGGAAAGGGTTCCCACTTTTTGTTTGTATTTGTTAGAAAAGTATAAACTAAAGAACATTGAGAATCAAGAAAATAACAATATTAAAAAACAAATGGACAAGCAAAATGGAAAGTAAGAAGTAAAGACTATAAGCCTTAAAGTATTATCTGAGCACTAGCAAAATATTAGAGAAATTGTTTACTGATATAGAATATAGGGCCTATTATCTCTTCACATCCATGTTTACACCAACACATTTTGAGATTTGCACTCTTTTCTAAATACAATTTCACATTTTCTCACAAAATTTTATGGTTGCTACATATGCATTTTGCAGTTTGCAGTTGTATCAAGTAAAATCAAATTCTGTGTGCCAATGCAAATTTTGATCTCCTTCTGTACTTTCTTGTATTACAAACTATGTAGTTAACAAGTTCTAAAGTTGAACATTTTCAGTTTACAATTACATTTCATATGATTTCTGAATATGTGATTTAATGCACTTATTATAAAGGTAAGTATTATGTTCTTTATGCAATTCACAAACCACATGCTACCAATTTATAGCATTTTATGATTATGAAAAAATAAGAGAAGGCACAGAAAATAGAAAATTGAAAAAATTGAGGAAAAGATATAACAGAGAATGGTAGCATACCAAATATATGGATATGTATATTGATATCTATACCAATGCATGGAACAGAAAAGGGAATTTAGGGAGGAAGGAAGGATTTCTTGTCATGGCCCAGTAATGCAGTTTGTTGCATTCTACACAAACCGAATCAATAGCACACCAACCATAAATATAAATTTTATAGTGGATGAGATGTAAATGAAATGTAGCACCATGTTTTTGAATGGCATTGAGCTGCATGCACCTCCCTTCACCACCCAACATGCACACATGATCCAATTAATCTGGTTTCACACTTAAATCTTAAAAGAAGAGAGTTGAATTTAAATTCATGGTCTTTTTGCTTTTTTGGGGGGCATGATTTCAAGAGTTTTTTACATGAAGAATTTGCTCTATCTCCGTCCATGTCACTAAACCCATGTCCACCACCAGAATTACTACTTATTTTTCTTCTTTGCAAACCACAAAATAAACAAGCAAAATACATTACAAACTAAACAGCTGTGTATTCTTTTGTTTAAATTTGGATGACTGGCAGATTGGATGAAAGATTATGATGATGGATTCTATTTCCATAATGCATCCGTGCTGAGCATTCACTGGCAAATTGATACATGTATAATCAAATTTGATACAGATCATGAGGGAAAAGACATATTAAAATGGCCATGAGGGAATGTCGATATACCTACAATATCTTCACAGATTTTTTTCTTTTTCTCCAAAACATTTAGCCTTGTAGGGTAATATCATCAATGCTTCTTATCAATTTAAGACCATTCAAAAATGAATCAGTATGCACTATTAACAATAATTAATTCATTTGGAGCTGGTTTCTCATTTTCATTACATAGGAACTTTCCAGTATCACCGGTAGCACCACGCATATGACCCCAACCCTATCACAGCCCCCGTCCATTGACCCCCCTCAACCTATCCACACGGGTCCCCCTCCTCCAATCCACACCAGCCCCCCTCCCCCTGATGATAACAGCGCTGTATCTCAATCACTCTCTGCCTTGGATCTCAATAGCAACAGCAACCGGAATTCAAATGTCGCCATGGCAACACCCGATGCCAACTTCCCCGTCAACGTTGTGCTTAATCTAGGAGGAGCGACTGGCAAGGAATCACAGGCTTAAAGATAGGTCTTCGCTCATCTGTGCTTTCATCTTCATATGTATACCAACCAAACTTCTTAAGATACATGTATTTTGTCGAAATATGTTATTAGAACTCATATATATTGAGAAGATTCAACTGTACCACAAAAACTAGCCACAGGGAACAGTGCTAATGTGGCAAACAGAAGAAAAACTTTGTTTTAATCTCTATTTTTTGTTTTAAAGTTATATTAGTAGTAAGCAGGAAGAAATCATATTTTCTGTATTTCTTATTGACAATTTTTTCCCCATTTTGATTATATTCTTTACTGTTACAGGTGTAGTTACATGTAGATAGAATCTATTTTTCTCTGTTCTGAAGTGTCTGTGTGCATGTTTAAGTAGAGTTTATTAAGCAATGCAACTGCTCCTGTCAGTTAGCTTGTACAGTGTACAAAAAAAAAAATTATTCAACATAATAACTACATATTATAAGCATGTATTTCTTTGAATTAAAATCATCAAAGAATAAGTGTTACAAACTTTGTCCCACTTCTTAGTTTTAATGACTTAGTAATCATTAACTGTACAGGGTAAATAAATTGTGGTACCTTGAGAATTTCTGCCTTTAAAATTTTCAGGGTTTGTTCAAGGAATAATTTTACATGTACTCTTCAGGCTGATTTGACCAAAATGCTTTATCATATGCCTTTGAAATTCGTAAGCGTGTTTTTCGACCAAATTTCATTAAAGAGACTAAACCTTTCAATTTGAGCATGCAAACCTAGATTTTCGAGGGAGAGGGGAGAAATGGTTGCCTTATAAGAACATTGTGAGTATTTAGTGTTGTAGTAGATTCATATAAATCACATCCTTTTTTATGCAACCAGTGCCCTTTAAGATAAAGAGTTATGATCAGTTGCAAATTTGAAACAACAATTCTGATTGGTTGACAGTGAGACTTTTATGCAAGAAGCCCATTAACAAGGATCCTGATTGGCTTCTATTGATATGAAATTGATCTTAACTCTTTATGTTAAAGGGCGTGCTTGTAGACGTTGTACTTAAGGTATTGTTAGGAATTCCCACATTGATTTCACAATCTAATTGAGTTACAAAATTTTGTTACCCTGGTGTTATAATGTATTATCTTACCTTCACCAAGACCATTTATTTTTGTTTACATATTTTTCAGCGTAGCTGCAACAGTACTTGCAAATTAGGGGTCGGTCATATTTGTAGGTCCTTTGCTGACTATACTTCTGTGTGTAGTGTAAATATGTATGAAATATTTTTTTCTGAGGAGGGGCAATGATTGCTTTTAGTTTATAGTGGAAAATGGACTTGAGATGTTATCATGAATACAGACAATGTTTGATGAGTTTTGTCATCAGTGACAAATAACAGCAGTGGATCCAGCCTCGATCCATATAATAAATTGCATCAGCCTGTGCCCAAACTTAATAGAGATCCTGGATCTGCGCCTGAATAAAAGTAGATATAATGCAATTCCAGATTTTATTTTTGGAATAAAATAGCAGGTAATAGGTCAGGTAAAATGGTGCTGATTAGAAAATGATTGATCCAAATGTCTTTTTAAATGCAATTTTGATTTTCTTTTCTTTCCTATCAATGATTGCTTATTGCCTCTAAGTGGGTAACTTAATATGCTTCATCGTTGTCTATACAATATGGTTGCTCTCAAACGAACTGCATGAACAACTGTGCCTTTTTCATATTCTTACAGTACACGATTCTCCATTTGCCAGTGTCAAATATACAACATTCATACTCTACATGTGCTATTTAACAAAAATGCTCTTCATTGTCTAGGACATAATAATAAAAAGAACGTATTTGTATAGCGTCATCTGTCTATTTAAACTATTCCGAGGCGCATAGGGACGTGTTGGACATAGTGAGTGACTATGAAATATGTATTACTATAGTGAGAGTAGACCAATGCGTACATACATGTAGTACAATGTGTAAGTTAGAAAATCTGTTTTGTTAATTATTATATGAGATAAATATGAGGTGCTTTATTGTGTGGCAGAGAAGGTGTAGAGCATATTGCTTCAAAATTTGCGAATTAACACGAACATGTACTTCTTGTAGTGTAGAAATTGTTGAACAATATGATTATTGTGACTGATCAATTTTGCTGCTCAGCTATAATAGTTTACACACATTCATATTTTTAAAATATACATATGGTTTCAAGGAGGAAGTTTCAATGTTAGTGGGGTCAATTAAGATTCTGGTGTTGAATAAATTTTTATTGGTTAAAGAAAACACTAGTGGGATGAAAAATGAGGCTGCTACTTTAAAGAGATAATTTAGATAAGTACTCATATTTGTAACATATTTAGTTTTTAATTCATCTATGGTTATCATTAAATGACTAAGAGAGTACCTAATACAATCATTTTAACATGTTCTTTAATTGATTAGAAATGTTATGACCATCGGAATGTAAATGCAATATAATCTTGAATGTAGAGATATATTTGAACAAAATATTTTTTGGTATGAAATATGTTGATATATATATTCTAATAGCTGATGTTTATCAGTGTTATGGCCATGTGTATTTATTGGTAAACAGATTTATGACAGGATATTCTAATGATAATGTGGAAGGTTTCTGAAAACTATTGAAATGTGCGCTTTGCTTAATTGCATCTCAACACAGTGAAAATAGCTGGAATCGAGAATTTAAGATTTTAAAGATTTCTCTATTGTAAGTTTAGGCATATTACAAAGATATATATCACAGTCTTATGAATGCTCCCCTATATACCAATATTTTCTTTGAAAAAAAAATCTGATAGTGGGGTAGATGGTGCCAGCTGTTTAGGTTTTTTTTTCTTTCTTGGTGTTTGGCAAAAATTCAAATTTTCTCATGTTTTCTCTATGTTATTCTAATAAACATATTTATGAAATGTAAAATGCGGATTGTTTTCCAGACAGGTTGCCTACCGTTTAATCACTTTCTGAGCTACTTAACAGGCTTGACCTGCTACTTAACCTGTAGATCGATGGTCTTAAAAAAAACTATGCCAGTCGTTAATTTTTTCATATTTGAAGAAGCACTTTGTTTTTAAGACAAGAACATTGAGGAATATTATCATTATTGTGTAAAGTATATTTTTGTCGTTTGTGCTATTTATAGGTCATCAACTGTAATCAGAGGTGCTCACATTATAGTTCTTGTGATTACTATTTTTGTAGGATTTGTAGTGAGACACTGCCACAACAAATTGTATTACTAGTGACCCCCTCCCCACACCCCTAGTATCATTTATGACCCCCCCCCCCACACCCAACCAACTTTAAAAAAACATCATATTGAAACTTTATGAAATATAGCTCCACCCTGCTTCAGAATGCTATTTATCATACAATGTTAAGATTATGAATGATTATTATGAAATATTTACTATGGATTATGATTTTGCATTTGAATTTCCAAATTGTTTTGTAAAATGTAGATTTATAAAAACATTTGAATATTTCCATAAACCAACACCCTATCCCTTATCCTAAGGTTTATATATAGAGTGTCTGTCTGTGGAAAGACCTATAATATTTTGAGTTATGTGCAATTTTTTCCCCTTTTTTGTTGAAAACTTCACGTTCACCATATTTTCATATTTCTTTTAATCTATTTTACTGTAATTAAGTCATTGGTTTGTAAAATTCATTTTTTTTCCCAACATACATTACTGTTTAATGTGGCAGAAATCGTATACTGCCAGTTTGTACAGATATTATGATGTGTGTACTCCAAAAAAAAAGACTAACTAGCCAAGAAATAAAGGGATACTTATTTTAGAAGAATTTTAAAGTGTGATTGCTTCCTTTTGATCGTTGACTGTGTTATGTAAGTTGACAATGAGGATTGGGAAGATGTATATAGTCCAATTTCCAACTCACTGTAAGCCCCCCCCCCCCAAAAAAAAAAATTATCTCGATTTTTTCATAGCCTTGAGACAGAATGTTAACACAATGAGGAATGAGTCTGCATATGAAGAGTTTCATTCTAAAAGGGACTAAATCCACTTGGAGATTTTGAGTAAATCACTGATTTTTTATTTCTCACTTTACCATGACCTAATATAATATAATATAATAATAATATAATATAATATAATATGACCTAATTTTGGTACACATGCTAGTACAATTGCCTTAGACCATTTTAATAACAATTAAAAAAATCTAGCTATACATTTTTTTTTTTGGTTTATGAATTTTTACAATTTCAATTTCTGTGGATTTAGTCCCTTTTGGAATGAAACTCCCGTAAATCGTCTATTTTCCCAATTATTTGGCCTAATTGAAGTTTTGGGTCAGCTAAAAATGTGTTTAAATGTAATTCTGAAGGTGTATGAATAAAATAACAGTAAAAATTATAAATTTTGAAGAAAAAAAAAAAATTCGCCAAAAATTTGATTTTCAGCCGGTTCAAATATTTCATTCCAAAAGGGACTAAATCCAAGAATATTCATAAAATTCTTAAAAATTAATCAAATTTATTCAAATTTTCTTTCAAGATCTTAGATCAATATCTACAGCCTGTGTGCAAAAATCAGAATACATATCCAACGGGAACATAGTTAAAGTTAAGATATTTAGAATCCACAGACTGGATTTAGTCCCTTTTGGAATGAAACTGTTTTGGATTTAGTCCCTTTTGGAATGAAACAGAAATTTGAAACATCAAAATATTTTTTTCCAAATTTTTTTGGAATGCGATGTTGAGCATTTTAATCCCTTGTACTAGGTGCATATATTTAGCTTAAAAAGTGAACTTTGGTCAAATATGGATTTAGTCCCTTTTGGAACCAAGCTCTTCATATATCCAGGCTATGGGAAACGTCTGTACTACGTGTTTTATAGCCAAATCAACTCATCTCCTAAAGTGTGCCAACAAAACCTTTTTATCCATTTTAGGCAGAGATGCCTGTAGAAAATCATTGAAAGTTATATTAAGTTACCTAAAACTGTTAACAAAAAGCAGCAGATATTAAACCGAAATTGAAAACAGTAGGCTCTATAAGGATTTTGTTAATTATTTATTCATTTTTTGGGGGAATGAGGACATTTTTTGGGCCTGATGGATGGGCTGATTTTTGTCAAATCGATCCTTTCTAAAGGCATGCTCATGCAATCTCCTCACACAATATTACATCTGCCGGCCCCAGTGGAATATATATAAATAAAAGTCTGGGAGAAAAGTCGAGACAAAAGTTTTTTAACATTGTTTTCTTCTTTTGATATTGTATGGCAAGCAGACTATTTTGCCACTGTGACAGAAAAGTGAAAAAATTTAGCCTCAACTTTTCTCCCAGACTTTTTATTTTTATTTACTCTTTTTCTGTGACAGAGAGAATATACTATCAGTTATTCGTGCTTTATATATATATATATATTTTTTTTATATGGGGGACGGGGGGTGTTGCCTGAATAGCTGAATGTGTTTTTTCCATTATATATTCGCCTGATGGTTAAGACTACATACATGATCACGGCGAAAACACGTGATATCGATATCACAATCGAAAGATGCGATTCAATTAAATATTAACCTAGACCGAAGGATTCAGTCACTATTTTGGGATTGCATTGGTTAAACACTGAATGCTCACAAAATAAGAGACTGAAAATCGTAGTATTCCGCCGTGCATGGACCCCAGAGAGCTGGCGAGGGAGCAGGGCATGACAAGACTTTTCACTGCACTGGTGACTGATCCATGAAAGACAGTGGTCTCGAAATTCCCTTTTTAGTTCTAAATTCATCTTTTCATTACTCTAGATCTACTAAATTTCAAATACATAATAATCATATATATTGGAAAATGTTCTGAGCCTACCTTAACTTGTATATTGAGCCAAAGAATTCATTAAATTCTTCCTCTATTCTGTCTTATCGCGATGTTCCAGCGGTAGCCATCTTTACTCATGAATATTCATATGGATTGGAGCTTAAATTGAGCTACCCATGCGCACATGATGTGTTTTCATTCATAAAGTTCAAAGCTATAAATATTCATAAAAAGTATATCAATATTCATGTTGAATGATCTCAGCAAGTGTTCTGATTGGTCAAAATATTTCTGGGGCATATTTTGACCTTACTTCATATTAGCATAGCTCCATTCAACAGTAGACAGACAAAAAGGATTACGCGATGAGGACTCATTTTCAGAAAGTAAGTGCTTTATTTTTATATTTATTTATTATGATAGATCTAGCCATATTAGTTTTAGCTAACAATAGAATCTAGAGATTCTATACAACTACAGATCTCCCTGATATTGTACTTTTAAGTACAAAAATTTGGGAGACATTGTTAGTCATGTCAAAATGGCTTCAAAATCGCTTGCCATTGACTTTGTACATGGCTTAAAAGCAGCCACGAAAGGCGTTGTAGACCCCCTACGGAAACGTATGTAGTATACTTCCACCGTTCAATGGGATATGGGACAAATTCCTTTAATATTCAATTAATATCCCAAGAATGGGATATGGGACAAATTCCTTTAATATTCAATTAATATCCCAAGAACGGTGGAATATTTCTGCCTAATATTAACCCGACTGGCGAAAAGGAGGAAAACATGGCTCAGAAAAAGACAAATTTTGTGGGAATACCGAGAGATCGTGATTCAGACGATGATGGGGATGATGATGAAGTTGGAAAGACGGATTTGCGCAGAATTGGAAAGACACCATCTCAACGTTTATGGCACTTTTCTGGTCCAGGTAAGTCCGATGTCGATTGAGCAGAGTGAAGAATGTGAATTGATAAAATAACCAGCATGAAATGTGAAGGTGTGGGACTGAGCGATAAGCTGAACTTTGAAGTGACATTTATTTTATGATCTTCGCAGCAAAGATTTTACCAAAATTCCAAAAATATTTTTAAAAATTCATTAATGTCATGCAATTCTTCACAGATTTAGATCTAACCTAGATTCTATTCATTCATCATTTCAATGAATTTAAGCTTTAACGTTACAATGTCAAAAGAGGAATGATGTTTTCCATGATGTATACCCAGTTGCTGTATGTCCGGACAGGTTGTTTATCCGGACAGACGATTTTGACCAGCCATTTGAAAAGGTTTACAAGCAATCTTTTTGTAGTTGTTTGGAACAAAGTGATAGAAAATATTCTACACATCAAATATTGATGAAGATAAGCATCATTCAACAAATATTTTTGGCTTAATCCTGAGACAAACAAGCAGGCTTCATTTTTGTTAAGTGTCCGGACAACGGGCCCCCCATCCTATGACAATTGACATGTTGTTGTTGAATGATGTCAAATGAATGAATCATAAAATGAGTGATTCATGGAATGAGTCGAGCAATATTTGGTCACGTAATGGGAATTCGCTGCTAATACGTACGTACACGTGCCTCCTTTAATATTTGACAATTAAGCCACCCACCGGCTGGCCACCAGAACTTTAAATAGAACGAAACAAATCCTTCTAAAAGTAAAAGTAATGGTCATTAACTATTATAAAATTACACATGTCACTGACAAGATACCTTTAGAGAATAGGTCTACTTGTACCAGGTTAAAAAAAAATCCAATGGCAATGCAATAATGATTAAAGTGCTGATAAGAAATAACATTTTTTGTGGCTGATAGTACTTTAGACTTTAGTGTACTAAAAAAACTTAGGGAGCTACCTGGGCTTTTTCAATTACTTTTTCAGGAGCCCGCCAAAGTTTTAGGGAGCCATTGGCAACCGGGCTCCTGTTATAAAAGTCAAGCCCTGCATTAAACTAGCCTCTGCCCCCGAAGGTTGTGCCAGAGGCATCATGTTTTCCGGTTGTTTGTTATCGCGATATCTCAAAAACCACTTGAGATATGAACTTCAAACTTGGTGATAGTATGTATCTTCACAGGAAGACGACTTATTAAATTTTGGAGTACGTAGGTCAAAGGTCATGGGTCACAGAGGTTAACTTGTGAAATTCCATACATGTATTGAATTCGTAATCGCAATATCTCAAGAACCCCTGGAGAAAGGAACTTAAAATTTGTGGATAGTATGTAACACATAGAAGACACTTTGACTAGAATTTGGAGTATGTAGGTCAAAGGTCAAGGGTCACTTAGGTGAACTTGTAAAATTCCATGTATTGAGGTCTTTCAATATCTTAAGAACCACTTGAGATAGGAACTTCAAATTTAGGGATAGTATGTATCACCATAGGGAGACACTTTTACTAGAATTTGGCGTATTTACACGTAGGTCAAAGGTCACAGAGGTCAACTTGTGAAATTCCATGTATTGAGTTTGTTATTGTTATCACACTACATGTATCTCAAGAACCAATTGAGATATGTACTTAAAACTGAAGGGTAGCTGGTATCACCAGAGGAAGATGATTTGAAAAGATTTTTGAGAAAATAGGTCAAGGGTCACAGAGGTCAACTTGTGAAATTCCATGTATTGAAATCATTATATAGCGATCGATGTCAAGAACCAATTGAGATATATTATGAACTTCAAACTTGAGAATCATTTGTGTCATCAGAAGAATACAATCTGATTAGATTTTGGAGTATGCAGATCAAGGTCAAGGGTAATAGAGGTCAACTTGTGGAATTCCATGTATTGAAATCATTCGTAAAGGAATTTACGCCGTTGGGATGTTAAAGGACTCATCCGGGCTGGAGTTTGCATTATAAGAAAAATAAAGTAAAATCGAAAAAGCACAACACTGAAAATTTCATCAAAATCGGATAAGAAATAGCAAAGTTATGAATTTTCTTAGGTTTGGAATTTTTTAGGAAACAGTTCTTCAAATTGGCAAACTGATGATGTCTCAGTCCCCCTACTTTCTTTGTATTTTATTGTATGAAATATCAATTATCAAGATTTTCTGCCCCAAGGACATAAAAACACAGATTAATCCTTGTGGAATGTTCAAGGTCACAAGTGCTTTTACTTATTTCAGTATGAGGGACAGATATTCTGTATACGCAATATATGAAAAAAAATGAGATAAATAGGATTTCATATAATAAAATACACAAGAAGTAGGGGGACTGTGACATCATCAGTTTGCTCATTTGAATATTCAAATGAGAAAATGAGACAATTGCCAAGAACTGTTTTACAAAAAAAATCAAGACCTAAAAAAATGCATAACTTTGTTATTTTTCATACGATTTTGATGAAATTTTCTGTGTTATGCTTGATGAATTTTACTTAATTTTACAAAACTTTTTCATTTCAGCCCGGACTCCTCCTTTAAATAGACAATTAATTTATTCATTTGTCTCCAACGGTAGAACCATGTATGTTGGTAGAAACACACGCAACTGCTGTGTGATAAATTTGAAACCAGACAGCTATGAAAAAAATCATAGACTGCCTGGGCAGGAATCAAACTCACGACCTCTGGATTGCTAGACCAGCGTCATAACCGCTAGACCACCGGAGCGATTAAGGTTCAAACTATCCCATATACATGAAAATCAAACGTAAAGGAATTAACGCCGTTGCCCAACGTTTTGTTTTCTTTTTTTGAATGGTTATTTTTTTGTGGTGTACCGGGGGTGGGGGTACGTGATGTAATTTTGATTAATGTTTTGTGTATTAGTTTGGAGGCTGATGTGATTGTGATCTGTTTGTGACAGCTGTTGATGTAGATTTCTGACCAATTACTTGGCACACTACCCTAATGCTAGTCTGAGTTGGTCGACTTGACCCAAGTATAAAGTCTAGATCTAGACTAGTCTGAAATAAAGAACCCGCATTTTGACCGTTGCCAAAATTGTACAGGATAATTATGATTAGGGTAATGTGTCCGGTAATATGTCACTGCATGGTAATTGGTCAGAAGATGAGAGTCGATTAAGTTACCCTATAATTTGCTTACAAATTCATTCTTTATCAAATGAAGATAATGCTGTATTTACAGTCTATGTCTTGATAAAGCTATTATTTCAAAAACTTTTAACAGGTTGCCATTTCTGTTCATAATTGGCACAAAGATTATAGATCGTTATTTACTTTATCTGATGCTTTTTTTTTTTTAATCGGAACTAAATTTATCGAAAAGTTTGGTCGACTTCGTCGTAACTTTTTTGTGGCCGTAGCTGGACGGCTACTGTGTATAAGTCATTGGCGCTCCATTGAGGAGGGAGGTTTGGATTAGGGTTATTAAAATTAGAGGGGGAAAGTAAAAACTTTTTTCTTATTCCCTCAATTTTTTTTTTCATTCTCTGCATCTAGACTAATCCAAGGTTCTTCTAGCTAGAGTATAAAGGGCTAAAGCTGCTTTGGCAAGGTACAAGTAGCATCTTTAAGGGGGGCAGTGGGGTATTATTGGCTGTTTCCCCACACCTACAATAATTAAGGATCAGAAATGAACATGAAAACAGTGCAATATTCTCATTCACCATGTACCCTGGAAGCCATCATTAGTTTATTCCTCTCATGGAAATAAAAATTGTTACAAAATGGGATTTAAGTTTTAAAATGGTAACTATTGGGTGACGAGCATGAAATAGACTATACAAAATAATATATGCCAGTACTCCATGAAGAGGATACTTTCTGAAAGCTAAGAATTCATGCTTCAATATGAAGTGAAAACTCTTTTTTTTTAATGTTTTCATCTAAAGTAATACCTCACTGACCCCTAAAGCTTGAAACACTCTACATAATGTAGCTTGTGTTCATTCCATTTTCAATAAAAATCACCATCCAGTCATGTAATTTAAAACAATTTTTAGTTTTGATAAGATTAAAGAATATATCAATTATTTTAGTCTCTTATTAAACAGTCCAGCTGTGATGGATCAAGGAAAGTGATTAGAGCAGATCTAGTACCTTCTTTGGGCAGTGATATTGTTAGAAAGGGCCTTTCGAATTTCATAGATTTAGCTAACTTAGGTCAGAAAGCTACATGTACATGTAGATATTATTCTGAAATTTCCTCCCCATCTTCATCTGTAAACTTGTTATAAAAAAAGAAGTTATTGCTTGGGTACTGACTTTTGATAAAAGACTTTTTTTAAATACTTGTACAGTATGTATGTAATCATATTGAGATCTCAATTATCAAGTAATGTGTGCTTACTTTTTATTACCTCTCAAAAGTATATAAATTTGAAAGAATTTATTTTCAGATTTACTAAAACTAATTTACTAAAAGTTTTGTTTTTGTTCTGTATTTCATAAAAAGATCAAAGTCAGATCAAATTGTAGAAAATTTGTATTCTCTTTAAATAGGACAACTATTTGTTACCAAAACACACTGTGATATATTGATAACCACTTGAAAGTAGCTGCATGGACTTATAATGTCTTTGCCTATAGAGGGCATGAGACTTTGCAATCTCTTACAGGATCAACAACACCATTTGATTTGTTTGCCTGAATTGAAAAGCAAGTCAGCCATGCAAACACTCAATTCGTTTTTCTTCCTCCATCAGATATTACTGCAAATCAATAGATCCTTTTGTTATTGATTCCCTATTTCTTTGAATCTATTGTCATACTACTGAATATTAATAACCCATTTTTTTTGGAGGCGTGTCCCTCTAATCTATTACACTCTGTTGATGTGTGTGCTGTGCATGCATTCAAAGCAAAGGCACAGGTACGTGAACAGCTGATTGGGGGTCACTTGTGCATTGCATCATGGAGCCGTGAGCCTGATGTTGTTTACACCCATCATTGAATACAGAAGAGAGCAGGGTTGTGGGGATATATAGCTTATATCTGCTTCGGTGCTTCTCTAAAGAGTCACTTCTTTCCCTAGGTGCTTCAATCTGAATTGGATGGGCTGAACTGAAATGTTTTCTCCCTTGCTATTTTACACCCTTGTGTAGACGTGGACGGCACAACTTTCATCCATTTAATATCTTTGACCTTCTTTCTTCCAAGCGTCAACTTTACTTTTTTAACTGGACTTTGGTGTTTTTAAAAGATCTGTAATCATGACAAATAATGGGAACTATTGGAACCCTGTTTACCTGTGCAAAAATGAAAATGGAAGTGAGTATTATGTTGTACAGTTTGTAATTAATGCTTTATTCTATATTTTTTTTTCCCTTTTTCAATTTCTGAGTACCTAATACCTTGGAGTAATATCTCCAAGTTAATACTGTACACATGTAGGCCTATTATGTAATTTGCAGTTTTTAACAACTTACATGTACATTTAGGGGGCCTACATGTAGATTGGATGCTCAATCTGCATTATTGATTTGAACAAAAAATAAATATCTTTTAACCAGATGAATTTTTTCACAAAAGTAGCCTACGTTAGCCCTTGACCCTGAATTATAGAGCTCCAGTACATGTTTCTAAAAACATAGTTTTACTTTTCAAAATTAAAATAATTTTTTGGGGGGGATTTTTTAAAATTTTTTTTACTCTACATGAATGATTTTGTGGCTTTTCTGTACAATGTACAAAGACGTTTTTCACTAATTCGGTAGCATAATGAAATGATTGGCTCTGAGCCATAAATTCATTGATTATTCTCATACATTCCTGATTTTTAGCCTTACAGCACAAACCACTGGTTGTCAAAAGAATGAGGAAATGCTACCTTGTAGATGTGCTTTGTTAATAGGTATGGTGTTGTTTGATGTGTTTCAGAAGGAAAAAATCCAGTTATGTCTACTTTTTATTAGAAATGGCAACCATTGGTTGACTAGAAGTGCTTTCCCATTTTGTTCCCTCGTAATAAATTATATTCTTACATGTACATGTACTTTTTTAATGTCTTTGATGGTTCCAACCACTTGTAATGCCTGATGATTATTGATAATTTCAGTAAACAAAGTGATTAATTGACTCTCAAGCTTGATGCACTATTGTTATTGTAAAAGTGAAATAGTCTCTCATGAAAATGATCAACATATATATGATGGCAGTTCCTGGCAAATCTGCCTTTAGTTTAGACTGGCATGTGCTATAAAGTGCATTGTCATAAATCATCCAATGATTTCAACCTTTGGCTGTCCTGATGTGAAAAGGCTGTGCAGGCGTAGCAGAAACCTCTCTAAATAAAACAGCATCATAATTTGGTTATAAATCACGGTGTTTGATTGGGTAATAAATAATTGATTGAGGTTGGCCTTTCTTGGAAGTATTCATACATTGTTTTGGTCCTGGCTGTAAGGTACAGTTTGGCTCATCTCTCCAGCCATCTAAAGGAAACATTTATTCCTACATGTATATGTTTTTAGATTTTTACTCTCAATTATAACATTTAGAGGCAAATCCATCTGAACTGCATTGTATTGTATTGTTTTATTTATTTAAATACGGTATAAAAAACATCTCTTTAGAGTATTAAAAAAGCATTATATTTGTCTTTGATTTATGTAAATGAATCCTCAGGGTTATCTTAGGCTGTCTACATGAACATAATAGTTGAAAGTCATACAGCCTTGCCCATCTCCTCACCACCTTGCTCCTCTTTCCTGATACCATCATGCACACTATAGGGCTTGTTTTGCAAGCTTAAGGTCACTTGTAAAATAATGAATCTCAAAATTCAGCTCAGGCTAGTAATGGAGAAAGTGGAGAAATAAAACATTCATGCTCTATGAAGCATTGGATACAAGATGCTGTACGTACGTTCTATATAGGGCCTATGTGTCCATTGTCTATCTGATATCGAGTAATGGATATATTCCATCAGCTCAGATCATCGTGCCACTTCACTTTCAAATAATTACTGACAGATGACTTCAGCTCAGCTTGTAAACAGCCTGGATTAAAAGTGCATACAGAGTACACATTTGTGTTGGGTTTAATATTCAAGTATGCACAAATGTTATTGTATTCTATCTAGCCAAATGTGTTTGTGATGAGACTGTCGTACCGACCCTCCCCAACCCCTCATCCCCTCAACAAAAGAAATACTAGAGCATGTTCTGGAGAGGATAAGAAAAGTACTGAATTAAACAGCAATCATATTTTTTTTTTTCTATTTCAATTCTTGTGACCTGTCTTTGAGGAATGTGCAAAAAGAAAAGACATCTCAAGAAAATTTGGTTATTACATAGTGCAACACATACATTATCATTTTACATTGTATACTTTTTCCGACATTAGGGTTCTCACACATGGATATAAGTATGGTTATATACTGTACAAAATGCAAACAGCCAAAGTCTGAACACTTCTAGAAATACCTTTGTAACCAGTACCACATGGAGTACCCTTGAATTAAGAAATTAAACATCAAGCATGAGACAGAGAGAAAGGATAGGCCTACATGTAAACTCAACTCTAGTTTCCGGAGGAGCCCCCGCCCCTCAAAAAATAATATAAATAAATACAAAGAAATGAATAAATTTTTAAAAAATGATAATAATTAAAAAAAGCTAAATAAATAGATAAATAAATATATAAAGAAATAAATAAAAATGATAATAATGACATTTGAAAACAAACCCGCATCAGGCACAATTCAGAATAGGAGATTTATATCATTATTTTGACACAAGCAGTGGGTTAAAGTCTGATATCAAACCTTTGACATGTAATACTGTAGGCCTGCATATTATGAGTGAAATGATTATTTTTTTTTTTTTTTTCAATTTTTTCATTTTTTCATTTTTTCATTTTTTTTTTTTTTTTTGGGGGGGGGAAGGGAAGGCGAGGGGGGTTTACTAAATTCATACACGTATAACATTTTTTGTTCTGAAATGAACAAAAAAAGTGGCCCTGTATGATATGGAGACTACAAACATGCATCCATGGGAAGGATGGCATCTAGGGGTGATGAAATTGAGGTCATCAAGTATTGTGTACTAATGACATGAGTGTTCTAGCCAATCATTGGACCAGCCAAATACATGGACATGTACATGTACATGTATCATGTGTTCAGCCTAAGGACAAGGTCGATGAAATGTTTTGTAAAGTTACTGCTCTTATGTAGCATGTAACACTTGAGTGTGTTTTTTTTTTTCTTTTTTTTTCATGTGAGTGTGTATTGATTTTGATATTTCATTGCAAAGGTTTGAATATTTTTCTTGTACATACATGTAGTAGGCCTTCCAGTGTGTATTTCAAAATTCTATTGAAAAAAATCATGGTCTAGGTTTTTAATATGGTCACTTCTCCATTTTAAAGCAGGCCTCGAAAGTCACTGTTTTAGGGGCAGGCAACTTTTAGTTTTGGGGGCACTTTTTTCAAGGGCAGCAAGTTAGGTCAGAGGGGCACCAAGGCAAAATTCGACAATTATGAAAGGGCACCAAGGCAAATCCCCAAAATATGAAAGGGCTCCAAACCCTTGGTAATACCAAGTAAAATTAAGTAAAGGGATTATTAGCAATGAACGATGGTGGATGAAAACCTACGGTGGCTCCTGTTTCTGGTAACACTAGATTAGTCGAATACAAAACGGAGGTGAGCCCTCTTACAGTTTGAAGAACTCACCTCATTTGAGTTAGTGTAGAACCACCTCTTTAATCAATTCTTGAATGAAGAAGAAAAATTGCTGCTATTTTTTAAAGAAGACATGGGATACCATTATTCTTGCCGAATAAAGCCAGACAATTTATTTTTCTTCAAACACAAATCGATAAACTCGAAACAAAATCATTCGCTCGTATTAATGCACAATCTAGATCAACGAGCCGAAACATTACACATGGAAAATAGCTGCAATGGCACATTGCGTGTAATGTAACAGCCTGTATCGAAACTTTCCCCCCGCTGTAAACTTTACTTGTGATGCAGATACGTTGACACGAAGGGCACAATAATACGAGGGATTGAGTTCAATAAATGGAATGTCCATTGCATTTGTTTACGAAAACTTCTCCATCGCATTTACCCCCTCAAGTTGTACTCGGGTACGTAACGTACATAGGCTATTTGGACGAAGGTACGAGGGAGTGAGTTCGGGTAATAGAATGGCAGCGTGTTTACAAAAAAATCCCATTCACTGCGGTGCGAGCATGCACGAGTCGAGTCGGCTGCAATCACGCTGAACGTTGATGTTGAATTGCAACTGAACCGACACTGCTCTGATGCGCTTGTGAATCGAAGCTTTTATTAGTTGGTGCGAAAAAAATGTTGTTTCGTACGTTTAGGGGAAAAGGGCATTACAGCAAACTGAAAAAGGGGACGGCTACAAGTTGCCGTAAGTATCATAATTTTGAGAGGGGCGAAGCGGCAAGTAGAGGGGGCATCGCGGCAAATTGCCTTTGCCGGCCGGTAATTCGAGCCCTGTTAAAGACATAAATAAAACAAAACCTCAACATGATCATGTACATGTACTTTATTATTAAAAGATCTACCATGTCTTTCAAAACAAAGTTAAGTTTCAGAAAAAGATTTGAGCTAATGCCCACTTAATATTTTCATACTGAACTGTCAAATAAAAATTAAAAACATGTTGACTTTGTCAACATGTTGACTTTACAGAGAAGAATGGTATTGATGGGGCTACATGTAGGAATAATGTACATCAACAATATCAAAATTTATCAAAAATTGTCTTGAAAATGAATATTTTTTAGGACTAGGAGTTGTAATTTTAAACTTGACATGACTAATGAATCAAAGGACTGCTTTGGGCAAATGGGAACTGTCTGGGATAACTAAAAACAAAAAAACATACAACTTTTAAAGGTGAACTGAGAATAAGAAGTGTTTAAGAAAGGTTTCATACCCTAGTGATTGGAATGGTGGCTGTAAGTGTAATTTATTGGATTCTTTTCTCTTTCTTTTCTTTTTCTCTTTCTTAGCACACATGCCAAGCCTGCACAAACCTCATGCGGTGATAGTAATGGTTGGTTTGCCTGCCAGAGGAAAGACATACATCGCTAAAAAATTTCCAGGTACCTCAACTGGATTGGTATCAACACCAAAGGTAGTGGAAAATAAAGCACATTGCAATTTAAATAGTGATATTGCAGTACCAAATTACAAATTACGAAAGAATTTATTTGTTCTCTGTAAAAATTTGATAATGTAGGCTGTGGTACATGTGAATATATAAAAATGAATATTCAAGTTTCTTTAAAAAAAATTATGCTTTATATTATTTTGGCAAGTAAAAGTTACATACATATTGAAAAGGAAAAAAAAGGGAAAAGGTCAACGTGAAACCAAATCAATGCTTAACAATTACCCTTCCAGAGATGGAGAGTTACCCCTAAATTCAAAATTAATTTTATATTGTCTAAGATGACGCCTTTGTGATATTTTATAACCCCTGATTACTCTGAATGTGACACAAATAAAATAAATGATTTTCCTATGTAAGGTGTCGAAGCCAATATGTTTCTCACACATTAATATTCAAGCTGAATGCACACTCTCAACGCCAAGCCAATGGCTTTCGTGGCAACCTGTGTTTGATATTTTAAAAGGTGTGTTTATTATCCCTACTGAAAGGTTAGCAACGCGGTAGAGTTGGTACTGTTGACTTTCATCCCCTAATTAAAATCTAACCCATCCTACAGCAGTGGCCATTTTTCACACTCTCCTGGCATAGCTTGTAAATGACCCTGCCTCTGTCTAATGTTTGATGTGAAATTCATCAGTGTTTGATGAGGGTGGGAGGTAATGGGTATTGACGTGTATGGTGGCTACATGCCTTCTTGGCACCCTTGCTTGATGAGAGGAGTGGGTGAAAGGGGGGGGGGGAGGTGGATAAATGTAAAGACTTTAAGACCTGTGGAGAGCATGCGACTTGCCAAATATCAGTGTCTGAAAACCTGTGTCCAGTTAGAAAACCCATGATTGATTGGCTACACTTTATAGCCAAGTCGCACCAATGAAACCATCTCCACATCAACCACTAGCCTGCCATTCTTGGAAATGTAATATTTTTTTCGGTTTGATGTCGGTTCGGGGTCGGTTTCACTAGTGTGACTCAGCTAATAATAAAGAAACATATATTGGGAAATCTTTTAAAGCAGTTCTCCATGATTTAAATTCATGAAGATTCCATTCCCCAGATTGTTTCACTATTGTGGATTTCTTAATAAACGGTATATAATCATTAACTTCATTTTGTTTTTGAAATGTGTGTCATACCTTGATGAAGGCACCTTAATTTTATTAAAGGTGCAAGCTGATTCAATTTAAAGCATGTGATCTACTTTGTTGACCTTTAATACAGTAACCTGCTTTTGCTTTTTGCCCACATGTATAAAGGACAAGGAGGCAGGTGAAAATAAATACAAGAGGTCAATTTGCCTGAAACTTTACGTAGCTTTTAAAATATGGATGTCCCAAGAGCAAATTAAAGGACCCTTATGTGTAAAAGTGAAGGACAATTCGCTCTGTATGAATATTTTTTCTGTCAACAGCCTTTGTATATTTGTATTATAAAAAATTTGTTCCCAGGGCTTTTAAAATAATAAATTATTCATCTCCAGCTGAGCATTCATTTATTGCAATTTAAACACTCTGTCCGTCCATCAAAATGTCATGTACATGCATCAACATGAAAAACCTAACCTCAAAGAAATCTTTCAGGGATTTTTTTTTTCTTTTTTGTATTTATTTTGCATTTTTTCGTGGTAATATGTGATTTTATTTTCGATAGTGTTCAATGTCGGCGAGTACAGGCGAAAGGCTGTGGGCGGGAAGAGTCCTAACGAGTTCTTTAAACCAGATAATGAAGCGGCCCAACAAGTTCGGTTGTAAGTACATGTACCCTAATACATAGATGCCCGCCAAAAGCGTTTAGGGAAGGTATAATGTAGGGCGGGAACGTTTTTTTTTTTTTTTTTTTTTGTATCAGTGGAGTACCTCATTTTTTGTCTCCACCCTTTTCCAGTTTTCAATGTTGGTGAATATCGACGCAAGATGGTGTCGGGTGAATATCTCATGATTTCTTCCGCCATGACAACTCAGAGGCTTATAAGATTCGGTTGTAAGTATTCACCTTCGCAAATGGCAATGTTGGTGGGGGTCTTTCCTAAAATAAGCAAATATAATGTCTCAAAGTACTTGCTATGTAGATGTAGTGCGCACATGTATATTGGCCACTTCTTGATACACAGGTACATGTATTCTTTTATATTATGGTCAGTATTTAGATATTATATGTATTAACTATAGTGCAATGGTAAAATATTGCTTTACTTTCCGAATTATTGCATTTCTAAAAAAAAAAAAGCAAAGAAGAACAATCTTCTTCCATGGTACCTTCCTTGACAGCAAATGCTGTTGCATGCATAGACTCCATATACTGTATACAAATACTGTATTTGTGGAAATATTCGTGGTACATTTATTTTCGCGGATTTCGCACAAAGAGCGGTAGGCGCGATTTAAAAACCCGCGAATAAATAGGCATGATTTCCTATGCATGTATTGAATGGGTTCAATTGCGAGCTAACAACATGCAGTGCAGGCGCGGATCCAGAGACGAACTTTAACGGGGTGCACAAAGGCAGGCTGATAGCGGGGGGGGGGGGGGGGGGGGTTAGGTGTTGAAATTTTTTTGGGCCTTCGGCCGTTATAAAATTAAAAACGTACTACATATAGGGGTAGGGTCAGGTCAGGTCAGCAGTCCGTCTCGGACAACTGACAAGCAAAAAAAAAAAAAAAAAAAAAAAAGGTTATTAGCAGTTTGACGGGGTGCGTTAAAATGGTCTGTGTACTAAAGGTATGCTGATTTTCCAATTTACGGGTGCTCTAGCACCTTTAGCCCCCCCTGGATCCGCGCCTGCAGTGCAAATTTAAGAACCTGTGAAAATGTCTTGAGGCTGCTCAGCGCGAAAATAACAGCGAATACAGTATATCATTTCGGAAGTGAGTTGAGACTAGTCATGATTTTTACTTTCTGTTTACCGGTACCTGCAATTGTAGTCTTGTAAATTCAGATTTGTATCATGAACTCAAGGCATAATATGGGGTGCTTGTATGTTACACTTCTATTAGAATATCTTTTTTCAATATAATTTATTAGATTAGAAATTTAGATTTTAATGCTTAACCACTAACACCAACTGGCCATTTTGTGAAAATGGATCAAATTTTGTCATCCAGCATCTAGCCAAGTATTCCTCTGTTGCTACACATACTTTCAGTGCTTTGCTGTTCAATTCAGGGGTCCCATTTCATAGATTGATTGCAAATCACAAATAATGTTATTGTAGATTACATTACTGTTCAACTTGAATGAAATCTACCCTGAAGTTTATGAAGCAACAGGACCCAATTAGTGTTGTTTGCTTTATTATTTTCCCACTAATTCATGAACCTTTATTGATTAAAAGTGATCAAAAGACCTCTTATCAAAATTTGTATTCACATTCCAATGTGGCATGTATTTTCTAATTATTTTCTGTTATTTCACTGTTTTTGTTTCAGTGTTGATATTTTTTAAATACATTTATGTGTGCTTTTTTCTGTTGTCATTATTATCATACTTAATTAAAGTGGTACCAACAGTTGTTTGTGGCAGTTTCAAACACACTTTCTTTGGGTTTGATGTAATCAAGTAACAGGTTTGCATATATTGTGTTGACATCAACTGTAGTTTTGAAATCTATGGGTGCTCTGAAATTAATGTTGGACTACATAGTACATGTATGTTGTACAAAAAATAAAGTCACTAATACTTGTATCATGTTATAACATGAGAAGTAGTGACCTATAAATACGAAATTAACCAGGATGTCAGGGCTAAATCTTCTTCATGATAAAAAACACATTAGCCTACTTTTTATCAAGTATATATACTGGCACACTTATATAAATGTATATAGGTGTCTGATATTGAGACCAAATTGTAGTTTGTATATTTTGTCATGCATACATGTACACCTAAATATGGTTGATCCAGAAGCAAGGCTTGGCATTATTTCTTTCTGTCATGAGTGGATACTTTTTTTTTTTAACATGTTATTTACATGGATGTTGAAGCCAGTGTTGTTTGAATTTGTGAATCAAATAATACCTTTGTGGCTCAGAGCAGACCATTTCATCTATGTGACCATAGTTGATAATACCCCCTTCAGCTTTAGTCAATTGTTCAATTTCAGAGTAGTTTTGCAAATTCATTAATGTTCATCTTTCACTAAATTTTTAACTGTTTTGGTTTCAAAACAAATATTTCTACTAAAAATTGTCATGAAGCATTTTCTCTATTTTCCTGTTATATTATTAATATTATATTGCTATTTAGGTGCCAACATTGCTATTTTGAATCCTACATCAGCTTAAGTAGAGTTGGTTTTATGTTATTTATTAATTCTGGCTTGAAGTATATAATGTATGTATTATCACCAGGAGGGATGGCCCCTTGGGGCCCATTACAATACAATTTGTATCATAATTCATACTCTCACAGTCCTTGCACAAATTCAATATCAATTTATGATAACAATAAGGACAAACATGCTGTGCATTTTAGAACAGACGTATGATTACGAGGTCACAAATCAAGGCAATGCATCAAAAACTATAGTGGTATGATTATTTTAGACTGACTGGGAGGGTATTGAAGAAAAGGAATCTTTTGACATTGAAGTGAATTCCCAGAGAACACAAAAACACAAATAATAAGAATAATAATATAATTTATACCTGTATGGCACAATGAGGACAAATTGTCAGAATCATTCTGAACATAAAAGAAAATCCAACAAACTCTAATGATTATCTGTTTATGTATTTTTCAATGACATGATTCTCATTGAATAATATTACATGTAGATTTGCCTTGAATATAAAAAGACATAGGCGAACTCTTTAACTTCATTTTTCAAAACAAAAATGGTTCCTTACTGTGTATGTCTCCGAGATGCAAACACATTGTATGAATATTTTATGCTCTCAAACAGATATAGACCTATTTTATTAGATGGCCATTTGCCTACATGTAACTTGACGTAAGGTGAAAAACATTATATATGGAGCCCTGCATCTAAATATGAGATATTTAAATTGTTTTTAACTAGTGAAATAAAATCATATGGATTAATGTAAATATATTATTGCAATATTCTGTCAAACTACTGGTTTCAAGGATCTAATCACAGTAAATCAGCCAGTCATTGAGACAGCACTTCCTTATAGTCCTTTTTAACCTGAATTCATACGGAAATTCCTGACGTTACTGGTCTCTCCGGATTCGACTACTGATTTAAAACAAACAAGGAAATGAACTGAGCAAAGAATTTGATTTAATGATGATGTAATTCTAGTACTTTTCGGCTTGTATATGTGCCAACAGAAAGTTGATAGACTTTAGCCCAATAGTGCTGTTGCCCACTTGAATGTTATGATTTGTGCAAATTTAACAAGTTTCAAATGAATAGGTATTTTTACTTCTTTTTTTTTAATTCCTATGAAATGTACAGGAAGTAAACAAAGAAATTGACTCAACATACTTTCAAATATCACTGGATATCCTACCAATATCCTCTCAAGACATTTTACAAAAAAAAAAAAAAAAAAAAAAATCATGATCTGACATGACACGACAAGTGAGAAAAAAAGTGATATGAAATTACTGAAATACATTTGAATATATTGTACATGTATATCATGCAAGAAATATTAAGGATCCTTCATAAATGCACCAGTCAATGTTGCAAAGGCTTTTCACTAGAGTTTTACAAGGAAATTCATGGAATGTTAGAAGTGACGCTGCATTTGTACCTTGTGTCCTCTGCATGCGTGGGAGATACAGGATTTGTTCAGATTGTAAAGTGGTTGAAAAATGATTTTAAAAAGCAGATTAGCTGAGTTTCCTTTCATCTGCAATCGGTGCTGAAATTGAGCTGTGTTGGATCTATTGAAAGTGAAAAGCAGGTGCATTTTATCAAAGAATTGATGGCAATAACGGTGAAATCGACATATCTATTTCTCAAGAAATTCAATACCATGTTTGTTAACAGAATTATCTATTGACATTAAGTGCCTTATGAATAGTATTCATGTCAGTCCTATCACAAAAG
Organism: Paracentrotus lividus; assembly: GCA_940671915.1. NCBI lineage: Eukaryota > Metazoa > Echinodermata > Echinoidea > Camarodonta > Echinidae > Paracentrotus > Paracentrotus lividus. The sequence continues at coordinate 33,717,497 of CALNVZ010002100.1, read as the reverse complement.
CTTGAATATGTAAGTAAAGAAAAGGAGATGGATTATTATTAAAATATTAAGCTATTGCTGAAGCTTCTTCACAGATTGTAATGGATTCTCTTGCCATAAAACTATTTATTCAAGCAGAGATGTAAATGATATATGCATAGCAAAACAAAACAAAATCAAAGATAGTAAAAGGGAAACAGAAATGGCACAATAAAATTTAGGGGAAATAATAAATACATGTACATAATTTATTCAGGAAACTGAAAAGGGCTGTTGAAAGTGGAATATGATACAAGTAGTAACCAAATCAAGTTTAGATTTTGTTGACAAGGTTGCTTCCTCAGAGCTATGAATACACTTGTGCCCTTATTCAAATGTTTCTACATCTGTAGCAGAATGCAAACTAGAGTGGAAATCTGATTTAATGGAAATTGCTGGTTGGTGGAATATCCCTTGTGCATTGCAATTCATTTAATAACAGAGTTGGAGTTGTATAGAATACGTGAACATTGGTTTAGTCTATACAGTGACCCTTGTTTATATTTCGATATCACAGTCAAAGCACTGATATGATTCTACATGGATTACACATTGCAGTACCTACAAAACATACAACTCCTTTGATTAAAAACAACAAAATCTAACATGTTTCTTTGTTTGAACAATCATTACCATTATATCTAATTTACATTTGTAAAAGAATGCAAATGAGAGATTGAAATCTGATTTTGTACAATTTAGGTATCTGGGCTTGATCTTGAAGTGAATTGTGACTGATCAGAATTACCCACACGTCTGCATCTCATTGACTGGATACTTGATATGAAACATACAATTGATTCAATATGAAACAACACTCTCTGTAAGATGAGACTTTGGATCCCTTGTACTCAGGATTTTGAACAACAAACAAAAAAAGAAGAAAAAACAAATATTTTCACCCGTTTGTTATGTCTGTCTTAATACAATAATCCAATAAATATTATTTTGAATTGAATGTATGTTGCAAATTAGCTAGATGTAGAGTCGATATTCATGTGTCCGTGTCTGGAATGCTTCTCTCCGTTTCTCTAGGCAATGTGCCAAGGAGGCCCTGGAAGATATGGCCAACTGGTTAGAAGAGGATGGCGAAGTAGCGGTAAGTTTGGCATCCATTGTGTTGCTCATTAAAGGCCGATTCAGACTAACGATACCCTATTAATCATTATCATTTTAATACAATTGTAAAACTTTTATTTTACAAGGGGGTTAAATAACCCATTTGTTGCTTACTTAAAGAGAATCTAGTGTAGTGGAAAGGTGAACCATGGGTGAAGAAATAATTGTGTGCTTTTAATTTTTTTCAAGGTATTTAGGAAGAATTTTATTGTAGAAAGTTCCACTGAAAAGGATTGGTCTTTAAATGCCCTCATAATGATGATGTGACCTAAAAAGCTGAAATGTTCGGGTCATGAACATATAAGCACTTGTACATAAAGTCCCATACATGCATTTTTGAGTGCAGTGCATGTTACTCTTAGAAAACTTTGGTAATTTCTCATCATTTGTTGATTCCAAACCTTACATCAATAAACAATTCTTAGTTGCATTGTTATAAATCTTTCCATTGCTTTGAGACAGTTTCTTCCTCGATTCGATCTCATGACTACAACACTAGATAGCTTTAATGAGAGTAAAGGATAACATCCAGAGATGGTTCTGAAGGTGTGATAATGAAATAATAGTTATAGATAACATTTATATAGAGCTTAATACAAGATATCCATCTTGGTATTTCTAAGTGTCAACTAATTATACATGAACACTAAGAATTGAATTGAGTGAATGCTTATGGTGGTATCTCACTTCACAGAGACAGATTTGGGACTACTTTGAAATTGTCGCAGAGACGTCTCTTTGACGAAAATAAGTATGGGAGATACTCGTCGCGGAGATGTCTCCGATACTTTTTTCCGTCACGGAGACATCTCCGCGACAAATTTCAGAACCGTAGAATTTTAAGGAAACAAGGAGGATTCAGTTTCCAAAACTGCAATGTCATTCCCATTGTATGAGTTCAGTTTACTTTATGCTGAAAAGGAATCGAGATTGGATGTGTTTGAACAAATGTAAAAGTAAACAAATGCCAACCACTTCACTTTTGAAGAATAGCTCTTGTTACCAACCAGATTTGAGGGCCCGTATTTATTTTAATATCTAGAAAATTTGTTAAAATTAGTGGAAAAAAAAACATCAGGAAACAACTCTCTAAAGTAGGATGTTAATACATATACATCAAACTACTTAGAAAATATTCTTTTTGATCTATATGTTTTTATTAATGCCTCATAATTGCAATGTGATCTATGTTAGGTTTACTGTTAAATCATGACCTTTGTTATAGAAGTGAGCCAGCAGTACAGCTATCGATAAAGGTCATTATTTCAATGATAATCTAGCTCCTCTTTAACTAAAATAACAAACTTTCAAACAGATTATGATTTGTTATTGTGATATATTGTCAAGATAAATATGTTTTCACCTTGTTGTTGTATTCTTGCAGGTTTTGATGCAACCAACACAACACGAGACAGAAGAAAAATAATCCTAGATTTCTTGGGAGAGAGATCTATCAAGGTAACCAGAAGTTCTCTGGGGAAAAAAAACGCTTTTAATTATAAAATTCTTCAGATTTACTGACTTAAAAGAATAAATAGATTTACTCCTAATTTAAAAAATTTCATTTAAAAAAGCTGTAAATGTGCATATTGAATAACAGAAGTGGACTTTTTAAGGGGTTCACAACTCAACCCCAACCAGGGGCTCTGCACCTGACCTGATAGCAAACCTAATCGGCCTCCCGGACCCAGACCAATTTGTAATTTGTTTTTTGAAGAGTGAATATCATCCCTGAATAAGTCAATAGTATCCCTTTTGCAAAATATACAGATCATGAGGAGGTTTCAGATTTCATCATGTTGTAATGAAGTCATACTGTATAAGCCAATATTTCCGCGTACAGATATTTTCGCGATTTTTGACCAGTTGGGGAAATTCGCGGGAGCAAAATTTCGCGATTTGGTGATGATTTCATTACCATAAATAGCCTTGTAATGAAGTGGAAATTTTCGCGATGACTGACTCGCGAAATTCGCGAAAATAAAGTCACCGCGAAAATAACCACTTATACAGTAATATAAACAAATTTATCCAGCAGTATAATTTACAAGCAGATAATGTTGATAATGTATGCCTGAGGCTGAAAGTAAAAGAGCACATTTTATTTACTGCAATAATGTCTAATTCAAATCTACTCTAAATCTACCATCTGAAAACTTCCATCTGGATGATACGCCCCTCCAGGACAATTATTCTAATGAATGAAAATTACCCCACCACCAAGACAATAATGCATTTCACGCACATGCATTTTGGTTTACAACACATGCTCCTCAGTCAATTCCTAATGAAGTTTCACCTTCAACCCTAGCCCTGCACTGAACATGTACATCCAATTTCTAACCCTGTATTTTGAAGAAATAAGCTCAGAACAAACTGTCAATGGATTAAAAGCACTTGAATTAAAGTCTTAATTCGTAATTTATCCTGGGTACTTTTATAAAAATACATTAATTTGATATTTTACTGCCTTCTTTTTTGCAGGTTTCTTTGTGGAATCTGTGTGTGATGATCCTGAGCAATTCAGTCCAACATCAGGGTAAGTAGCATTCTCTCACCATACATCATATATTCCTTCAATAAACATACAAGACCAAGTTATTGCTCAGGCTCTGATATTGCCTTAATTGCTATTTCAAATTGAAAATTCATTAAACGACGCTCTTCCTTTGCGGAAGAGCTCAGCAATTTCCTTGGGGCATTTTGTTGAGTGTAATACTTTGATGCATCTGGGTTTGTTATAATCTGTATCTCTTGAGAATCTTTAGTACACTGTGCACTGTCTATAAACTTGCATCAAATAACCAGTATAATATTCTGCAAACATGACCTTGTGCAAAATATGACCTTCAAATAGGGATATTGACCGCATATCAATAGAATCAAAATGAGTCTAATCAACACCTTGTGACTTTTTAGGCAATCTTTTACTCTTGTCCAATTAAAGACAATTATGAGTGATGATATTGTTAAATGAAATATTAAACTGACTCAAATTAATTCTGAAATGTTTACCATGTAGCAAATCATTTTTTTTCAACCAGCAAATGTAAACAAGCCTACAAAAGTTGTTGGGGCCACTTTACTTGAATTTTGAAAACACAATTATCAAAACTACTATTCACAACATAACTATTGGCACATTGAGGTTTGAAAATTTAGTGTAAGGTTTTTTTATTTTATTTATTTTTTTTTTATTGTTTTTTTTTTTATTCTGTGAGAAGTTTTATTTTCATCATGCCAGAACTCAATATATTTGAGCATGTTGGCTCATTATGTGGACAAACTATGTTATTTCTAGTCGATTTCCTTTCCAGCCTACATGCATCTATTTCAGAAGCTTAAAATTATAAATCAATTGGTTTGCCTTGATATGATTATTTAGGAAGTGAAACCTCTCCTACGTTAATTCAGAGCTAGCTGTGTATTAACTTCAAGTTAAATTGAATAACCGCTATATCAACAACATATTTCCTGTTCATGAGATGTGAAACCTAATATGCGTACTATTCAGACCTTGATTTATAATAACTGGTTAATTTTTTATTAACACAATATTATCAATGGATTTGTTTTGTAATGATAGGAGGTGAAACTGAACAGTCCTGATTATTATGATGTCAACAAGAGAAGGCTATCAGAGACTTCTTACTGAGGATAGAACATTACAAGGAGACCTACCAATCTCTTTCAGAGACCATGATAGGTAAAATATTCATATTTAAGTATCTTAAAACACTATTTAGTAGGTTAAGTTTGTGATTGGTTGAGTCATTAATACTGTCAAATGGAATGAACACATTATAGTTTTCCAATCCATATTAGTTTGGTGTGAGCACTACTGCTATTTATTTCATCATTCAAGTCACATTTTATAACAACAAAAATGTTTTGAAAGAATTTGATTTTGTGACATGCATACTCAAAACACATTTTTAATTTGTATTAAATCATATAAAGTTTGTGCCCCGTAAAATAATGTTTTTTTTCCTTTGTAGAAATCTGTCTTACATCAAGATTATCAATGTCGGGGATCGTTTTCTGGTTAACAAAGTCAGTGGTAATTGGTCATTCAACCCCAAGAAACCATGAGATGTAGGATGGGGGGTCCGTTTCCGGACACTTAAGCAGATAAAAACATCATCTTATAAATGCTCTCGATTTCTCAAAATTATGCAGTAAATAGCAAAATATTTGTGAATATTTGTGCTTTGTTATATTGTCTGATATATTTTCAATCAATTAATGAAATACTGTCACAAAGCTCCCAAAATTGCCATCTTTGTCCGGACAAACAACCGTCCGGACATACAACAACTGGGTATACCTTTTTCTTTAAATTGGGAAAGACAAATGAATTCAACAAATGGCATTTGATGTTTTTCTCAAACTTTTTCTGGTATTTTGAAGTGGATCAACTCTTCACTCACATGCATTTGTCAAAACAGTTTTGGAAAATGATGTTGAGAACAAATGCTGTGCAATTTATAATAATTAGATGCTTTAAAAGGAGATCAAGGGCATTCTACATACTGATATACATTTTATGCCTCTGCGACGAAGTCTCGCCGGAGGCATTATGTTTTCGGGTTGTCCGTCCGTCCGTATGTACGTACGTCCGTCCCACTTTCGTTCTCATGAAACTTAAGAACCGTTTGACGGATCATTTTCATTTTTGGTACATATATACATACTGGGATGGCAAGATCTGATTAGATTTTCGGGTCACAAGGTCAAAGGTCAAAGGTCACAGAGGTCAATAAGTAGGTGAAAGCTCTTCTCACAATAACTCAAGAACTGTTTCACGGATCATGTTCATTCTTGGTACCTGTATGCATACTGGAGTGACAATGATCTGATTAGATTTTGGGGTCATGAGGTCAAAGGTCACACAGGTCAAGAATTAGGTGAAAATAGCTTGTTCCCACAATAACTCAAGAACCATTTCACTAATCATCTTCATACTTGGTAAATGTGTGCATACTGGGGTAACAATGATCTGATAAGATTTTGGGGTCATGAGGTCAAAGGTCAAAGGTCAATAAATAGGTGAAATAGCTTGATTCTCACAATACTCGAGAACCATGACACTAATCATCTTCATACTTGGTAAATGTACGCATACTGGGGTGACAATTATCTGTTAAGATTTTGGGGTCATGAGGTTAAATGTCAAAGGTCACAGAGGTCAATAATTGTGAAAAATAGCTTGTTCTCATGATAACTCAAGAACTGTTTCATGGGTCACCTTCATACTTAGTACATTGTGCATACTTGAGTAGCACTGATCTGATAGATTGAGACTTTTTACAAGGTCAAAGTCAAGGTCAAAGACATATTGTATACATGTACATAAAAATAGAACAGATGCTGAATGTTCCATATATTTCTGATCTGACAATGGCGGAGGCATAAATTTCGACCGTGCGCGGTCGAGGATTCATCTAGTTATTTTAAGATAAAAGAAAAATAGTAAATTTGAACAACCACACATTTCAAGGATGTTGAATGTAATTTTTCCCCCTGAACTGCACACCTTGCAATACACAACATTGAATCAATTCATTGGCTTAGAAATATTTCATTTTCATACAGAATACAACTTTATAGTGGGAAATATTCCTGTTGTTCAGCACTCAAAACTGTTATTGAAATATTTTTCTGATTCTTGTGAAATACTAACCTTGGGTTTGCCTGTTTTCAGTCAAGGTTAATACTATTGTATGAAAGGATGTGTTTTGTTCCATAAATACATTTGTAAAGCCATTTGTTATTTTTCTGTGAATATCATGAGTG
>CALNVZ010002100.1:33672285-33710539 GCA_940671915.1 Paracentrotus lividus | reverse complement strand
CGACGCAAGATGGTGTCGGGTGAAATATCTCATGATTTCTTCCGCCATGACAACTCAGAGGCTTATAAGATTCGGTTGTAAGTATTCACCTTCGCAAATGGCAATGTTGGTGGGGGTCTTTCCTAAAATAAGCAAATATAATGTCTCAAAGTACTTGCTATGTAGATGTAGTGCGCACATGTATATTGGCCACTTCTTGATACACAGGTACATGTATTCTTTTCATAATTATGGTCAGTATTTAGATATTATATGTATTAACTATAGTGCAATGGTAAAATATTGCTTTACTTTCCGAATTATTGCATTTCTAAAAAAAAAAAAGCAAGAAGAACAATCTTCTTCCATGGTACCTTCCTTGACAGCAAATGCTGTTGCATGCATAGACTCCATATACTGTATACAAATACTGTATTTGTGGAAATATTCGTGGTACATTTATTTTCGCGGATTTCGCACAAAGAGCGGTAGGCGCGATTTAAAAACCGCGAATAAATAGGCATGATTTCCTATGCATGTATTGAATGGGTTCAATTGCGAGCTAACAACATGCAGTGCAGGCGCGGATCCAGAGACGAACTTTAACGGGGTGCACAAAGGCAGGCTGATAGCGGGGGGGGGGGGGGGGGGGGTGTAGGTGTTGAAATTTTTTTGGGCCTTCGGCCGTTATAAATTAAAAACGTACTACATATAGGGGTAGGGTCAGGTCAGGTCAGCAGTCCGTCTCGGACAACTGACAAGCAAAAAAAAAAAAAAAAAAAAAAAGGTTATTAGCAGTTTGACGGGGTGCGTTAAAATGGTCTGTGTACTAAAGGTATGCTGATTTTCCAATTTACGGGGTGCTCTAGCACCTTTAGCCCCCCCTGGATCCGCGCCTGCAGTGCAAATTTAAGAACCTGTGAAAATGTCTTGAGGCTGCTCAGCGCGAAAATAACAGCGAATACAGTATATCATTTCGGAAGTGAGTTGAGACTAGTCATGATTTTTACTTTCTGTTTACCGTACTGCAATTGTAGTCTTGTAAATTCAGATTTTGTATCATGAACTCAAGGCATAATATGGGGTGCTTGTATGTTACACTTCTATTAGAATATCTTTTTTTCAATATAATTTATTAGATTAGAAATTTAGATTTTAATGCTTAACCACTAACACCAACATGGCCATTTTGTGAAAATGGATCAAATTTTGTCATCCAGCATCTAGCCAAGTATTCCTCTGTTGCTACACATACTTTCAGTGCTTTGCTGTTCAATTCAGGGGTCCCATTTCATAGATTGATTGCAAATCACAAATAATGTTATTGTAGATTACATTACTGTTCAACTTGAATGAAATCTACCCTGAAGTTTATGAAGCAACAGGACCCAATTAGTGTTGTTTGCTTTATTATTTTCCCACTAATTCATGAACCTTTCATTGATTAAAAGTGATCAAAAGACCTCTTATCAAAAGTTGTATTCACATTCCAATGTGGCATGTATTTTCTAATTATTTTCTGTTATTTCACTGTTTTTGTTTCAGTGTTGATATTTTTTAAATACATTTATGTGTGCTTTTTTTCTGTTGTCATTATTATCATACTTAATTAAAGTGGTACCACAGTTGTTTGTGGCAGTTTCAAACACACTTTCTTTGGGTTTGATGTAATCAAGTAACAGGTTTGCATATATATGTGTTGACATCAACTGTAGTTTTGAAATCTATGGGTGCTCTGAAATTAATGTTGGACTACATAGTACATGTATGTTGTACAAAAAATAAAGTCACTAATACTTGTATCATGTATAACATGAGAAGTAGTGACCTATAAATACGAAATTAACCAGGATGTCAGGGCTAAATCTTCTTCATGATAAAAAACACATTAGCCTACTTTTTAATCAAGTATATATACTGGCACACTTATATAAATGTATATAGGTGTCTGATATTGAGACCAAATTGTAGTTTGTATATTTTTGTCATGCATACATGTACACCTAAATATGGTTGATCCAGAAGCAAGGCTTGGCATTATTTCTTTCTGTCATGAGTGGATACTTTTTTTTTTTAACATGTTATTTACATGGATGTTGAAGCCAGTGTTGTTTGAATTTGTGAATCAAATAATACCTTTGTGGCTCAGAGCAGACCATTTCATCTATGTGACCATAGTTGATAATACCCCCTTCAGCTTTTAGTCAATTGTTCAATTTCAGAGTAGTTTTTGCAAATTCATTAATGTTCATCTTTCACTAAATTTTTAACTGTTTTTGGTTTCAAAACAAATATTTCTACTAAAAATTGTCATGAAGCATTTTCTCTATTTTCCTGTTATTATTATTAATATTATATTGCTATTTAGGTGCCAACATTGCTATTTTGAATCCTACATCAGCTTAAGTAGAGTTGGTTTTATGTTATTTATTAATTCTGGCTTGAAGTATATAATGTATGTATTATCACCAGGAGGGATGGCCCCTTGGGGCCCCATTACAATACAATTTGTATCATAATTCATACTCTTCACAGTCCTTGCACAAATTCAATATCAATTTATGATAACAATAAGGACAAACATGCTGTGCATTTTAGAACAGACGTATGATTACGAGGTCACAAATCAAGGCAAATGCATCAAAAACTATAGTGGTATGATTATTTTAGACTGACTGGGAGGGTATTGAAGAAAGGAATCTTTTGACATTGAAGTGAATTCCCAGAGAACACAAAAACACAAAATAATAAGAATAATAATATAATTTTATACCTGTATGGCACAATGAGGACAAATTGTCAGAATCATTCTGAACATAAAAGGAAAATCCAACAAACTCTAATGACTTATCTGTTTATGTATTTTTTCAATGACATGATTCTCATTTGAATAATATTACATGTAGATTTGCCTTTGAATATAAAAAGACATAGGCTGAACTCTTTAACTTCATTTTTCAAAACAAAAATGGTTCCTTACTGTGTATGTCTCCGAGATGCAAACACATTGTATGAATATTTTATGCTCTTCAAACAGATATAGACCTATTTTATTAGATGGCCATTTTGCCTACATGTAACTTGACGTAAAGGTGAAAAACATTATATATGGAGCCCTGCATCTAAATATGAAGATATTTAAATTGTTTTTAACTAGTGAAATAAAATCATATGGATTAATGTAAATATATTATTGCAATATTCTGTCAAACTACTGGTTTCAAGGATCTAATCACAGTAAATCAGCCAGTCATTGAGACAGCACTTCCTTATAGTCCTTTTTAACCTGAATTCATACGGAAATTCCTGACGTTACTGGTCTCTCCGGATTCGACTACTGATTTAAAAACAAACAAGGAAATGAACTGAGCAAAGAATTTGATTTAATGATGATGTAATTCTAGTACTTTTCGGCTTGTATATGTGCCAACAGAAAGTTGATAGACTTTAGCCCCAATAGTGCTGTTGCCCACTTGAATGTTATGATTTGTGCAAATTTAAACAAGTTTCAAATGAATAGGTATTTTTACTTCTTTTTTTTTAATTCCTATGAAATGTACAAGGAAGTAAACAAAGAAATTGACTCAACATACTTTCAAATATATCACTGGATATCCTACCAATATCCTCTCAAGACATTTTACAAAAAAAAAAAAAAAAAAAAAAAAAAAAAAAAAAAAAAAAAAAAAAATCATGATCTGACATGACACGACAAGTGAGAAAAAAAGTGATATGAAATTACTGAAATACATTTGAATATATTTGTACATGTATATCATGCAAGAAATATTAAGGATCCTTCATAAATGCACCAGTCAATGTTGCAAAGGCTTTTCACTAGAGTTTTACAAGGAAATTCATGGGAATGTTAGAAGTGACGCTGCATTTGTACCTTGTGTCCTCTGCATGCGTGGGAGATACAGGATTTGTTCAGATTGTAAAGTGGTTGAAAAATGATTTTAAAAAGAACAGATTAGCTGAGTTTCCTTTCATCTGCAATCGGTGCTGAAATTGAGCTGTGTTGGATCTATTGAAAGTGAAAAGCAGGTGCATTTTATCAAAGAATTGATGGCAATAACGGTGAAATCGACATATCTATTTCTCAAGAAATTCAATACCATGTTTGTTAACAGAATTATCTATTGACATTAAGTGCCTTATGAATAGTATTCATGTCAGTCCTATTCACAAAAGCTTGAATATGTAAGTAAAGAAAAAGGAGATGGATTATTATTAAAATATTAAGCTATTGCTGAAGCTTCTTCACAGATTGTAATGGATTCTCTTGCCATAAAACTATTTATTCAAAGCAGAGATGTAAATGATATATGCATAGCAAAACAAAACAAAATCAAAGAATAGTAAAAGGGGAAACAGAAATGGCACAATAACAATTTAGGGGAAATAATAAATACATGTACATAATTTATATTCAGGAAACTGAAAAGGGCTGTTGAAAGTGGAATATGATACAAGTAGTAACCAAATCAAGTTTAGATTTTGTTGACAAGGTTGCTTCCTCAGAGCTATGAATACACTTGTGCCCTTATTCAAATGTTTCTACATCTGTAGCAGAATGCAAACTAGAGATGGAAATCTGATTTAATGGAAATTGCTGGTTGGTGGAATATCCCTTGTGCATTGCAATTCATTTAATAACAGAGTTGGAGTTGTATAGAATACGTGAACATTGGTTTAGTCTATACAGTGACCCTTGTTTATATTTCGATATCACAGTCAAAGCACTGATATGATTCTACATGGATTACACATTGCAGTACCTACAAAACATACAACTCCTTTGATTAAAAACAACAAAATCTAACATGTTTCTTTGTTTGAACAATCATTACCATTATATCTAATTTACATTTGTAAAAGAATGCAAATGAGAGATTGAAATCTGATTTTGTACAAATTTAAGGTATCTGGGCTTGATCTTGAAGTGAATTGTGACTGATCAGAATTACCCACACGTCTGCATCTCATTGACTGGATACTTGATATGAAACATACAATTGATTCAATATGAAACAACACTCTCTGTAAGATGAGACTTTGGATCCCTTGTACTCAGGATTTTGAACAACAAACAAAAAAAGAAGAAAAAACAAATATTTTCACCCGTTTGTTATGTCTGTCTTAATACAATAATCCAATAAATATTATTTTGAATTGAATGTATGTTGCAAATTAGCTAGATGTAGAGTCGATATTCATGTGTCCGTGTCTGGAATGCTTCTCTCCGTTTCTCTAGGCAATGTGCCAAGGAGGCCCTGGAAGATATGGCCAACTGGTTAGAAGAGGATGGCGAAGTAGCGGTAAGTTTGGCATCCATTGTGTTGCTCATTAAAGGGCCGATTCAGACCTAACGATAACCCTATTAATCATTATACATTTTAATACAATTGTAAAACTTTTAATTTTACAAGGGGGTTAAATAACCCATTTGTTGCTTACTTAAAGAGAATCTAGTGTAGTGGGAAAGGTGAACCATGGGTGAAGAAAATAATTGTGTGCTTTTAATTTTTTTTCAAGGTATTTAGGAAGAATTTTATTGTAGAAAGTTCCACTGAAAAGGATTGGTCTTTAAATGCCCTCATAATGATGATGTGACCTAAAAAGCTGAAATGTTCGGGTCATGAACATATAAGCACTTGTACATAAAGTCCCATACATGCATTTTTGAGTGCAGTGCATGTTACTCTTAGAAAACTTTGGTAAATTTCTCATCATTTGTTGATTCCAAAACCTTACATCAATAAACAATTCTTAGTTGCATTGTTATAAATCTTTCCCATTGCTTTGAGACAGTTTCTTCCTCGATTCGATCTCATGACTACAACACTAGATTAGCTTTAATGAGAGTAAAGGATAACATCCAGAGATGGTTCTGAAGTGTGATAATGAAAATAATAGTTAATAGATAACATTTATATAGAGCTTAATACAAGATATCCATCTTGGTATTTCTAAGTGTCAACTAATTATACATGAACACTAAGAATTGAATTGAGTGAATGCTTATGGTGGTATCTCACTTCACAGAGACAGATTTGGGACTACTTTGAAATTTGTCGCAGAGACGTCTCTTTGACGAAAATAAGTATGGGAGATACTCGTCGCGGAGATGTCTCCGATACTTTTTTCCGTCACGGAGACATCTCCGCGACAAATTTCAGAACCGTAGAATTTTAAGGAAACAAGGAGTGATTCAGTTTTCCAAAACTGCAATGTCATTCCCATTGTATGAGTTCAGTTTACTTTATGCTGAAAAGGAATCGAGATTGGATGTGTTTGAACAAATGTAAAAGTAAACAAATGCCAAACCACTTCACTTTTGAAGAATAGCCTCTTGTTACCAACCAGATTTGAGGGCCCGTATTTATTTTAATATCTAGAAAATTTGTTAAAATTAGTGGAAAAAAAAACATCAGGAAACAACTCTCTAAAGTAGGATGTTAATACATATACATCAAACTACTTAGAAAAATATTCTTTTTGATCTATATGTTTTATTTAAATGCCTCATAATTGCAATGTGATCTATGTTAGGTTTACTGTTAAATCATGACCTTTGTTATAGGAAGTGAGCCAGCAGTACAGCTATCGATAAAGGTCATTATTTCAATGATAATCTAGCTCCTCTTTAACTAAAATAACAAACTTTCAAACAGATTATGATTTGTTATTGTGATATATTGTCAAGATAAATATGTTTTCACCTTGTTGTTGTATTCTTGCAGGTTTTTGATGCAACCAACACAACACGAGACAGAAGAAAAATAATCCTAGATTTCTTGGGAGAGAGATCTATCAAGGTAACCAGAAGTTCTCTGGGGGAAAAAAAACGCTTTTAATTATAAAATTCTTCAGATTTACTGACTTAAAAGAATAAATAGATTTACTCCTAATTTAAAAAAATTTCATTTAAAAAAGCTGTAAATGTGCATATTGAATAACAGAAGTGGACTTTTTTAAGGGGTTTCACAACTCAACCCCAACCAGGGGCTCTGCACCTGACCTTGATAGCAAACCTAATCGGCCTCCCGGACCCCAGACCAATTTGTAATTTGTTTTTTGAAGAGTGAATATCATCCCTGAATAAGTCAATAGTATCCCTTTTGCAAAATATACAGATCATGAGGAGGTTTCAGATTTCATCATGTTGTAATGAAGTCATACTGTATAAGCCAATATTTCCGCGTACAGATATTTTCGCGATTTTTGACCAGTTGGGGAAATTCGCGGGAGCAAAATTTCGCGATTTTGGTGATGATTTCATTACCATAAATAGCCTTGTAATGAAGTGGAAATTTTCGCGATGACTGACTCGCGAAATTCGCGAAAATAAAGTCACCGCGAAAATAACCACTTATACAGTAATATAAACAAATTTATCCAGCAGTATAATTTACAAGCAGATAATGTTGATAATGTATGCCTGAGGCTGAAAGTAAAAGAGCACATTTTATTTACTGCAATAATGTCTAAATTCAAATCTACTCTAAATCTACCATCTGAACAACTTCCATCTGGATGATACGCCCCTCCCAGGACAATTATTCTAATGAATGAAAATTACCCCCCACCACCAAGACAATAATGCATTTCACGCACATGCATTTTGGTTTTACAACACATGCTCCTCAGTCAATTCCTAATGAAGTTTCACCTTCAACCCTAGCCCTGCACTGAACATGTACATCCAATTTCTAACCCTGTATTTTGAAGAAATAAAGCTCAGAACAAACTGTCAATGGATTAAAAGCACTTGAATTTAAAGTCTTAATTCGTAATTTATCCTGGGTACTTTTATAAAAATACATTAATTTGATATTTTACTGCCTTCTTTTTTTGCAGTGTTTCTTTGTGGAATCTGTGTGTGATGATCCTGAGACAATTCAGTCCAACATCAGGGTAAGTAGCATTCTCTCACCATACATCATATATTCCTTCAATAACATACAAGACCAAGTTATTGCTCAGGCTCTGATATTGGCCTTAATTGCTATTTTCAAATTGGAAAAATTCATTAAACGACGCTCTTCCTTTGCGGAAGAGCTCAGCAATTTCCTTGGGGCATTTTGTTGAGTGTAATACTTTGATGCATCTGGGTTTGTTTATAATCTGTATCTCTTGAGAATCTTTAGTACACTGTGCACTGTCTATAAACTTGCATCAAATAACCAGTATAATATTCTGCAAACATGACCTTGTGCAAAATATGACCTTCAAATAGGGATATTGACCGCATATCAATAGAATCAAAATGAGTCTAATCAACACCTTGTGACTTTTTAGGCAATCTTTTACTCTTGTCCAATTAAAGACAATTATGAGTGATGATATTGTTAAATGAAATATTAAACTGACTCAAATTAATTCTGAAATGTTTACCATGTAGCAAATCATTTTTTTTTCAACCAGCAAAATGTAAACAAGCCTACAAAAGTTGTTGGAGGCCACTTTACTTGAATTTTGAAAACACAATTATCAAAACTACTATTCACAACATAACTATTGGCACATTGAGGTTTGAAAATTTAGTGTAAGGTTTTTTTATTTTATTTATTTTTTTTTTTTTATTGTTTTTTTTTTTATTCTGTGAGAAGTTTTTATTTTCATCATGCCAGAACTCAATATATTTGAGCATGTTGGCTCATTATGTGGACAAAACTATGTTATTTCTAGTCGATTTCCTTTCCAGCCTACATGCATCTATTTCAGAAGCTTAAAATTATAAAATCAATTGGTTTGCCTTGATATGATTATTTAGGAAGTGAAACCTCTCCTACGTTAATTCAGAGCTAGCTGTGTTATTAAACATTCAAGTTAAAATTGAATAACCGCTATATCAACAGACATATTTCCTGTTCATGAGATGTGAAACCTAATATGCGTACTATTTCAGACCTTGATTTATAATAACTGGTTAATTTTTTATTAACACAATATTATCAATGGATTTGTTTTGTAATGATAGGAGGTGAAACTGAACAGTCCTGATTATTATGATGTCAACAAGGAGAAGGCTATCAGAGACTTCTTACTGAGGATAGAACATTACAAGGAGACCTACCAATCTCTTTCAGATGACCATGATAGGTAAAATATTCATATTTAAGTATCTTAAAACACTATTTAGTAGGTTAAGTTTGTGATTGGTTGAGTCATTAATACTGTCAAATGGAATGACAACATTATAGTTTTCCAATCCATATTAGTTTGGTGTGAGCACTACTGCTATTTATTTCATCATTCAAGTCACATTTTATAACAACAAAAAATGTTTTGAAAGAATTTGATTTTGTGACATGTCATACTCAAAACACATTTTTAATTTGTATTAAATCATATAAAGTTTGTGCCCCGTAAAATAATGTTTTATTTTTCCTTTGTAGAAATCTGTCTTACATCAAGATTATCAATGTCGGGGATCGTTTTCTGGTTAACAAAGTCAGTGGTAAGTTTGTCATTCAACCCCAAGAAACCATGAGATGTAGGATGGGGGGTCCGTTGTCCGGACACTTAAGCAGATAAAAACATCATCTTATAAATGCTCTCGATTTTCTCAAAACTTATGCAGTAAATAGCAAAAATATTTGTGAATATTTGTGCTTTGTTATATTGTCTGATATTATTTTCAATCAATTAATGAAATACTGTCACAAAGCTCCCAAAATTGCCATCTTTGTCCGGACAAACAACCCGTCCGGACATACAACAACTGGGTATACCTTTTTCTTTAAATTGGGGGAAAAGACAAATGAATTCCACAAATGGCATTTGATGTTTTTCTCAAACTTTTTCTGGTATTTTGAAGTGGATCAACTCTTCACTCACATGCATTTGTCAAAACAGTTTTGGAAAATGATGTTGAGAACAAATGCTGTGCAATTTATAATAAATTTAGATGCTTTAAAAGGAGATCAAGGGCATTCTACATACTGATATACATTTTTATGCCTCTGCGACGAAGTCTCGCCGGAGGCATTATGTTTTCGGGTTGTCCGTCCGTCCGTATGTACGTACGTCCGTCCCACTTTCGTTCTCATGATAACTTAAGAACCGTTTGACGGATCATTTTCATTTTTGGTACATATATACATACTGGGATGGCAATGATCTGATTAGATTTTCGGGTCACAAGGTCAAAGGTCAAAGGTCACAGAGGTCAATAAGTAGGTGAAAATAGCTCGTTCTCACAATAACTCAAGAACTGTTTCACGGATCATGTTCATTCTTGGTACCTGTATGCATACTGGAGTGACAATGATCTGATTAGATTTTGGGGTCATGAGGTCAAAGGTCACACAGGTCAAGAATTAGGTGAAAATAGCTTGTTCCCACAATAACTCAAGAACCATTTCACTAATCATCTTCATACTTGGTAAATGTGTGCATACTGGGGTAACAATGATCTGATAAGATTTTGGGGTCATGAGGTCAAAGGTCAAAGGTCAATAAATAGGTGAAAATAGCTTGATTCTCACAATAACTCGAGAACCATGACACTAATCATCTTCATACTTGGTAAATGTACGCATACTGGGGTGACAATTATCTGTTAAGATTTTGGGGTCATGAGGTTAAATGTCAAAGGTCACAGAGGTCAATAAATATGTGAAAATAGCTTGTCTCATGATAACTCAAGAACTGTTTCATGGGTCACCTTCATACTTAGTACATGTGTGCATACTTGAGTAGCACTGATCTGATTAGATTGAGACTTTTTACAAGGTCAAAGGTCAAGGTCAAAGACATATTTGTATACATGTACATAAAAATAGAACAGATGCTGAATGTTCCATATATTTCTGATCTGACAATGGCGGAGGCATAAATTTCGACCGTGCGCGGTCGAGGATTCATCTAGTTATTTTTAAGATAAAAGAATAAATAGTAAATTTGGAACAACCAACACATTTCAAGGATGTTGAATGTAATTTTTTCCCCCTGAACTGCACACCTTGCAATACAACATTGAATCAATTCATTTGGCTTTAGAAATATTTCATTTTCATACAGAATACAACTTTACTAGTGGGGAAAATATTCCCTTGTTGTTCAAGCACTCAAAACTGTTATTGAAATATTTTTCTGAATTCTGTGAAATACTAACCTTGGGTTTGCCTGTTTTCAGTCAAGGTTGAATACTATTGTATGAAAGGATGTGTTTTTGTTCCATAAATACATTTGTAAAGCCATTTGTTATTTTTCTGTGAATATCATGAGTGGTTGATCACATTGTGATTTGATGGTTGGCTGGTTTATTGCCATTACAAATGAAATAATTGGGAAAAGGGGAGGGGCACTTCTGATTAGACGATCAATAAATGCATGTTCCAAGCAGTTACTATTTAACCCTATTCTGACTGGGTGGGGTCAATTTGACCCCCCCCCCTGTACGAAATCCGTGACTGCCGCGCAACCGCTTCAAATCGCAACCTGGCGCTCTATGACTTTTTTCTTTCAAGTGTCCTGCAGCTTTTGACACCAAGTTAAAAAAAATCAGACACTTTGTTTTCGTGTTACGCAACATTATGTAATCGCATGTCAGGCCAAAATTGAACGAAAATCGTCATTTTGCATGCCTTACGTTTGTGTACAAAAATACTGCTTTTCCTAAATTGCTTTATAACGCTTATAATTGTGCCTTCTGAGCCTTTTGATTAATTAAATTTGTCTTTATATTGATCAAAAAACATTTCTCATGCATAAAAAATTACAAAAACAGAGTAATACATAAGAAATAAAAACAATAGAATACATAAGAAATTCACAAAACAATAGAATACAAAAGAATTAATTTGAAATTTCTGAATTTGTCAATTCAATAATGTTAACTTTGCTACTAGCAACTTATAGAAAAAATTTGGGCTTCATAACTTTATTTATTAATGAAATATTAATGATTTCAATAAAAAAGCATCTAATTTGCATACGTGAGTATGCATAAATTAGCATAAATTAAGTATGTGAAAATCTTTTTAAAAAAAAACATATCAGCGACACCCTTTACATGTGCAGCGACGTTCGCGCAAAATTTCGCGGCGATCGGACCATCCACGGCCGAGATCTCATTTGGGGGTCAAATCGACCCCCCCCCCCCCCCCCCCCCCCCCCCCCCAGTCAAAATCTCTTGAAAAGCCCAGTCAGAATAGGGTTAAAGAGGTGTAGATCTGGCTCATACTACTCCTTCCCAAATCCATACCCAACTGATGAAAAGACAAATCTGATCTTTATATTATTGTTTAAAGGAAAAACATCTACTATTTCTTCTTATTCCTATTTGAAAAGGTTCTTTTTTTATGTCAGAAATTGAAAACTTTGTAGAAATAGAGAAATAATTGAATGTGAAAGTGTGTTACATAGGGTATAAATATGGCTGTGCTATCACAGTGTGCAACGTTGTTTTATTGTTTTATTTTCATTTTCATTAAGATTTCTTATTGAATAGCTCTTTAGAATATCAAAGATTGGATGTTAACTATTTTATGATTAATACTGATCAATTTCTATTTCAATGTAACAATTTACTTTCATGCAGGACATATCCAAAGCAGAGTGGTGTATTATCTCATGAATATTCATATTATCCCAAGGACCATCTACTTGACAAGAGTAAGTTTAGTTTCCACTTTGATTATGTTTGCATTGGTTTATTTTTCCCCCTAAAGATTATGGCCATAAACGGTGTCTTGTGCATGTACTTATGTTGTGAAATTTTGAATGACCTTAATGCAATATCTTAACCCTCAAAAGACTGGGGGGGGGCCATGATGGCCCCCCCCCTTCAACATTTTCCGTGACCATTCCGCCACGCTAAATTTTTTGTCCGCACCGCTTGCTGACTTTATACTTTCGAGTCTCGCGCATCTTTTGAAACTATTTTCGCGAAAATCGATCATACCGTTACGACGCTGCACGATTTTCAAAAATATCCGTCAGACCGCAAATGGCTCAAAAACATGATTTTGTGTACAAAGTCAATGCAAATGGAGTTTTCACACCTTATTCATAACGATATGATTATTTTCACTTTCATTGGCTGAAATCAATTTATTTTAGCATTATTATGCTTCAAAATGAGTCTTCAGTGATTTTTGCGAAAAAAAACAAAGAAAGTCAAAAGGCCGAAAAAACAAAAAAATACATAAGAAATTCATAAAACAATAAAATACATAAGAAATTAATATTGATACGATAATTTTTTCCTAGTGCAATTGTTAGGAATGCTATAAGGAATAATAATACACAAAATTAGCATTCTAGGAGCTTTATTTTTTCAATTAGAGCAAAAAGTATGATTTCATGCATAAATTATCA
Source organism: Paracentrotus lividus (assembly GCA_940671915.1). Lineage (NCBI taxonomy): Eukaryota > Metazoa > Echinodermata > Echinoidea > Camarodonta > Echinidae > Paracentrotus > Paracentrotus lividus. The sequence goes on along the minus strand of CALNVZ010002100.1, from coordinate 33,697,228 downwards.
TAATTAATTCATATGAAATAAATTAATATTATTTCGGAAAAAATTAACAGCGCAGTTCTGTAGATTACATGACATGACATGTGGCCAAGATCTTAGGGGGGCATCATTGGCCCCCCCCCCCCAGTCTTGACAGCGACCAAAACACTCCATTCTTATTAGGGATAAGACCCATTTGAGATGTTAACTCCAAACTTGACGACTACACCATAGAGAGATGATTTTTTTTGTTTGAGTAATTAGGTCAAAGGTCTAGGGTCACAGTATTCAACTCAAATTCAAGATATTAGCCTTATTTTCGCTAGATCTCAAGTACTCTTTGACATGAGATCATCATGAGAATATAATTTGTCAAAAGTATAGGTCAATAGTAACAATTCAATTTCTAAAATTATGCATTCGTCTTGTTTTCTCAAAAGTTTTACCTTTTTAATGAGAGAGTTGAGGGTCGAAATCCACCCTATACAGTGCGTCCCAAAAAGAACTATACACTTTTGAAATGGCTGCCAAAAAAAAAAATATATGATTTTAGGTAATGAAATTTACATGTATGGAAAGCTCATTATCCCAACTTTCATATGACACAAAAAAGTCCGAAAATAAGTCATGCATGAATGAGCAGCGTTCACTTTTGTAAAGGGTATGGAAATTAGGGTGCGCAGGAATTGCCCTACCAATTTCTATGAGGAAAGTCATTTGGAGCTTATGGAATTGAGGATGATATGCAGAATTACTGATCAATTATGATGAGTTGGGGTTTGCTAAGTGAAATTGGGGATAACAATGTCATGCATGAATGAACAGGAATATGTATTTCCTATTGTTGCATTGTAACTTTCCAGGGTATATTTAGTGAGGTCCTTCAGTGTTAACTCTCTCTCTCTCTCTCTTCCCTTTCTCTCCCTTCCTCTTTCTCTCTCTCTCTCTCTCTCTCTCTCTCTCTCTCTCTCTTTGTCTTCATCCCTCTCTCCTTCTCTCTTCTTTCTTTCTCTCCCTGTCTCCCTCTCTCTCTACCTATCTCTCTCTCTCTCTTTTGCATGGGTATGTTTTTGACCATTCATATTCAATGGTTTCTACTCCAAATATCCGGACTACCTCCCCGCATCCCAGTTTACTCACATTTACCCAAATTGGGATGGTTGATGACAATCTATCATTCTATCACATAAATTAGACTATCAACACCCAGGTAGCAATCACTTCATCAACAGTGTACCAGTCTCCAAATGTTTCAACTAATCAATCAAGTATAGTACATCACCATCATACAGTTATTTCAATCACCATGTCTTACTGTAATCCGATAAATCAATCAACTCAATTGATTAACCAACCAACTATCCAGTCATTTTAGCAATTTGAACTTTTGTAAAGGAATGTGGTACAGTGTAACACATATTTGTGAAATTAACATGTCAGTCTTTATTTTCAGTTGAATTTTGTTCTTTTCGATTTTAAACTTGTTTCATCCATCCTGTAACAAAACAAGAAGGAGAAAAAAATCTGATAATGCAAAATTAAAATAAAGGTCTGTACGTTCAATGCTCAACGTGTCCTCCTCCTCTTTCGATGCACAACCTGTTAGTTGGAAAAAAAATGTCACTGATGTTGGACATTAAGACAATCCAAAAAATCATGAAAACGATCATCAAAAGTGATAAAAAATCTTACCCTGCATCTCACCTGTCCTGTGCACCCCATCCTGACTACCACTAACACACTACTGAATACAACTTGGAAAGTTACAATGCTATAATAGGAAGTACATATTCCTGTTCACTCATGCATGAAATTATAATCCCCAATTCCACAAATTTCACTTAGCAAACCCCAACTCATCATAATTGATCAGTAATTCTGCATATCATCCTCAATACCATAAGATCCAAATGACTTTCCTCATACAAATTGGTAGGGCAATTCCTGCGCACCCTAATTTCCATACCCTTTACAAAAGTGAACGCTGCTCATTCATGCATGACTTATTTTCAGAATTTTTGGTGTCATATGAAAGTTTGGATAATGAGCTTTCCATACATGTACATTTCATTACCTAAAATCATATATTTTTTTATTTCGCAGCCATTTCAAAAGTGTATAGTTCTTTTTGGGACGCCCTGTATATAACCGATCTATACTTTTGATTCTGTAGCATGGAGAGAGCAAGCACAACCAGAATGGTCGCATAGGTGGTGATTCCAACCTTTCCGAGAGGGGCTGGGCTTACTCCAAGTCATTAGGAGAGTACATGTCTGCACAGAACCTGCAGGATCTCAAGGTATGGACTAGTCGTCTGAAGAGGACGGTCCAGACGGCATCCAGTGTGGACGTCGCTATCGAGCAGTGGAAGAGCCTTGATGAACTTGATGCGGTAAGAAGTTAACCCATGTACAACATGAACTTGATGCTGTATTTAGCCATTTGTAGTCTTGAAATAAACTAGTATGTAGAGTTAAAAGTCTGAAGGTTGTGGGATCTATTATGAAAATAATATCATTATTTGCTTTTTCTGGAGCAGCCCACAGTGCTTACAAAGACAATTAGTTTGTTTTTTTTAAACTTTAAAACAACAACAACAAACAAAAAATACCAATATTACACTATAACACTTACATTATTATATCGTAGAAACCTGGATTACAAAAGTGAAAGGTTTTGCATCCCTTTTTGAAGGCAGGGACAAGGTGTTTAGTGTTGAACCCTGACTGACGTTACATTTCTTGTTTACAATATAGGGTGTATGTGATGGTCTGACATATGAAGAGATCCAAAAGAGTCATCCAGAAGAGTTTGCTCTGAGAGACCAAGACAAGTTCCACTACAGATACCCCATGGGAGAGGTAAGAAGCTCCTACAGCTAAACAAATATCTTCACGTGACAGGGCTTAAATTATAGCCTAGGATGTCCCCCTTACTAGCCTTGATACCCCTTTCAAAATTCCCTGTTTGGCCTTGGAGATTTTGTGCCCTTTCTAGACATTTGCATTTGTACTGTACTTAAAGATAAAGCGCCCTATGAAAAATGACCTTGCCCTAAAACGGACAAAATTTAAAGCCTGAATGTGATAAGCTTATTTTGAGAACTTGTATTTAGAGAAATCCTTTATAATGAATGGTGAATTGTTATCATGTCATATTTGTAAAAGATTGCATAGTTTGAAGTGCCGAATGTCATCAGATGTTGAAGACCTGAATAGATATGATATTTCCAAGTCTTTTTTTGCAGGCAGTTGTTGTATTCTAAGGTATACCTATTTTGGGAAGTACTTTAAAGAAAATTATGCATTACCAGATAGCTATTTGGTATTTATTATCCCCCTATTACAATTATATCAGCATTCAAATGACAGGAAATGACCAGACTACAAATAGCCGTCACATTATTTCTATCCACTTATCTATTTTAATTATTTTTATTACAGTCTTACCAAGATCTAGTTGCCAGGCTTGAGCCAGTTATCATGGTGAGTTTTAACAAATTCCACCTTACGTAGTATCTTTCAAATATATAGCTTTGAATTATTATACTACATTGAGATAAATGCATAGATATCAGTAAGAGATTTAATAAAAATAAATGTTTACTGAAAGTTCAATAATTTATGAATAAATTAATGATTTTAATTGGTCGTCCTTAAATTGTACATTTCGTTTCTTCACCATGTGATATTTCTGAGGTTAGATAGATAGAAGAATACCCTTGTAATCTGCCAAGATGCTACATAAAATAAACAAATAGAACCAGTTATTTGAAAATACAGTTATATAACGATAAAGTCAATATTAGAACCAGCATTGTCTTTAATCACTGTAATTAAAAGGATTGATTTCTTCACTTTGTCATTTTTCAGGAGTTGGAAAGACAAAAGAATGTCCTAGTAATCTGTCATCAAGGAGTCATGAGGTGCCTTCTAGCGTACTTCCTGGACAAGAACTCAGGTAATCAACTTTTTTGTATATGGTTGAATATGGTGTGTGTACTGTATTCATGGTACAACCACATTTGCTCCTGGGACAGTTGGTCTGAGCATTATTTCATTTAAGATGTAGTGTTAGGGTTGCAATATGTTTTTGTGTTATATGATTATGAAAATGTAAGTAAAAAAAATGGAATAACCACTCATTGTTGCGATGTTTCGCCAATTATGTGTGTTATGTTTAGGGTAGAGTAAAGTGCTAAGTCTAGGGCTGAAGTTAGTTATTCAATTAATGTATGGAATTTACAGCATCACAGTTGTCATAAATAAACAATATTACTGGACCATTATAGGAGTACATTATTGATTTCAAGTAAGTTGAATTTGGTTCATAAAGCCACATAGATTTTTAGTATTATGAAAGTAGTTTAATTTCTATTATCCATTCTCCTCATATTTGTCATACCATAATTTTGATATTATTTCTTACTCACAGAGGAGCTACCATATCTGAAATGTCCACTACACACAGTTATCAAACTCACTCCTGTAGCATATGGTAAGTAGAAAACAATACAATCCTCTATGAAAACCTCCCATATAAAACCATTAGAATACCCTGAGTGATGTGAAACCTGATTTCTCATGGAACTAAATAGATACCTTAATTTTTCATGCATTAAAAAAAATAAAAATAGAAATAACATTCAGTTTTTTCTTCTAATAAGAAAATGTGTCTGACTGTGCTCTGTGAAGCAACACACCTCCCCTCAGCATGACATACTATTGGAAACTGTTTAAAAGTAGACAAAGCCAGTGATTTAGCTCAAAATGGAAGCAAAAGTATTATGTAAAAAGGGTTATTTGGTGAAAATGCATTTAACATTTGTTTAAGACCATGTTATTACTTCGGAATGCATATGATTATAGTATGTAGCATTCCCTTCTTTTTTTAAAAATAATTCAACCTTTTTCTTTGCCTTACTGTATATAATACAACCATATTGTAACATCCGTGTGCAGTATGAATCATTGATGAGTTAATTTAAAGCAGAAAGTGGTTTAAAGTAAGTTAAATTCATGTTTGAAGTGCACATGTTGATGCAATATCACTCTATCCTATGCACACTTCCAGGTTGTCGAGTAGAAACAGTGACGTTAAACATCCCAGCAGTTGATACACACAGAGCTAGACCAGAGGTAAGCTAATCACTCTTTACATATTCAAATAAGATAATAATTATTACAATTAATAAGATTATAATTATAATAATTCAAAAATAATTCTTGTACGGGAAACTCTTCCTACACAGTATAGTCCAAAAGGCTACTTGGCAAGTTTGTGGTATGTGATCTCAAAAAGGAAACATAAGATTTAAGCAGCCTGTGCAAACAAATATGATGGCTTGGGTTGTATGAAAGCTTTTTTTGGACATACTCCATTGTTACATGTGATTCTATAGTTTCATGGATAGATGAATACACATAGGGAGAGTTGCATTTGAAAGTGGCTTAGATCAAATTTTTGTAAGTTCAGGGGGAAAATGGTTTGTTTGCCAGATATTGTACAGTCGTCTGTGGAAAAGGGATATGAAAAGATAAAAGCTACATACTTGAACAATGGTCTTTTATCAACTTAAGTGGATTTGTCCCTTTTGGAATAAAACACATGTAAAAACCACAGTTGGTTACCATTTTGAATGAGAAGGAAATGTATGATATTAGGCATGACTCCAAGGATGTCAATGAACACTGAAGACCAAAGTGGACATCAGATCTGAAAAGGTTGATGCCTCATCACCATGGCAACCTTCCCAAGCTGATCAGGAAGAGACCTCTCATTCTATTGGAGAATATCTGGGATTTTATGCTGCCAGCCAGCATTCCTGGAGCATGTTCTAAATGTAACAAGGTACATGAGCATGAAGTGTTGTTATAGGCCTGTAACAAGTGGTGTTCATAAAAACATTAAGAAGGCTGTTTTGATCTCCTGACAAACTGCCATAGGGCATCGTTGCCCAACAACATTTTGGGTTGACCCCAACACCCAAAGTCCTAACCTCAAATTATCCTCAGAATTGAGGTAGTCCAAAATGGATTCTGTGAAAAAAGTATCACACATGAGCCAACTTTTTGATAATTCTCTTTATTTCCCTTTTTTCTCTTCCCAATCACAAACAGAATACCCCACCACCCATTCCAAAGGAGGTTCCAGAAAATCAGTGACCCAGTTCCAAGTCTTAGCGAAATAGGCAACAGGAGATCAAAATAGCTGTATTAAGGGGTTAGGATTCTCATCCCACCTAGTTCAGCTTGGGTCACCTGACGGTGCTACATATTGCTGCAACATAGTGTCCTGACTCTGTACAAAGAGTTGCCTAATTGACATCTTCATTTGGGGAAATGAAATAGTTTTTTTTTTTCCTAATTAGAAAAAGAAAAAAGAAAAATTGACTTACTTATATTCTGGAAACCTTGAATATAGTCAAACAAATGTTTCCACCATTTACAGTGACATTCACCAATTTTAATACCTCCCAACATTCCTAGAATTGTGACCAAATATTGGTAATTAAAAACAAAAAAATATGCAGCAGGGTAATATCCCATATTATGTCTGAATCTTGAGGACAATTTTGATGAAATTGCAGAATGTCTATAGCTTGATATTTTGTTTTTGTTGTGCTATTAATTAAGTTATAATATTTCATAGGGAATCTTAATGTGTTGGTTGATATTTTCCCCCCATTAAAAGTCTTTTGTATTTAATGAAGTAGAAGACCCTGTTCTATTAATTGTAGAAATGATGAAAGTGCAATTTGTTTTAATCATGATGTGTAAGGTTGAAAAATGAGGCTGCAGTCTAGTGTGATGTTTCACTCAGAGAAATTCACACGTATTCTCATCCTTTACAGAGTCTACATGTATGAAGTAGGCTGTGCTGATAAGGACTATTTAGATTTATTTCCAGTATTCTGTTGGCTGATATTTTTTCACTTGAACAACGTTTTGGTGACGGTCCATGCGGGAGACAATAAAAAACTATAATGGTTGGAGTTGCAAGTAAATCTTTGATAGTTATTATCAGTTCTTTAAAAAGGCACAATTGAACATTTGACAGTCGGTAAAGTGTATTTGATACAGTGTTTACAAAGGGATCTATTTTTTGCTAGCAAAAAAAATATCACTGTTATTGAGAAATTTGGTCTTTTTTGTTTTTAGTTGTATCATGAACATACTTAAATATGTATGAAATGCCTATTTACTATTTAATTTAAATTGTCAAATTGGTATTTTTCTTAATATTCCAAAGCTTTGCTATAACTAAATTAATTTTCTTTAGTAGTAGTATATCCCTCATTCATAAAGAAGTAAAGAAGAGAGCTATTCCATGCATCAACATGTGGTATTCATGAAAACTGTAATTGTTATGGTTACTATTCCATAAGTAAACATTCAAAGCTTATGTCCGGAACAATACCCCCAGCCTTCGTTTTAGGGCTCTGTTTTCAGGTAAGCAATGTACAAGAGGCAAATGTTTTGCTCAGGGAACTGAAAATATTCTCTATTTATGTCGTATACTTTGCCAAGTTATGACTGTTTTCTTATTTAAAACATGTACCATAAATATCACCCTCACTGTCAAAAAATGTTGTCTAATGTCAGATTTGAATTCATGACCTTACGAATGACATATATATCAATTGCCGATATGTTGAGCATTCATATTGGGAAGAGTTTTTAAATCATATCAGCATCTATATTGTTCAAGAATATGCTTTAAAAATGTAATGGAAATTCATTTGAGAGTAATGTGGCTTGAAGTATATAACATCCAATCCTATATTGTTATACTTTGTCAACAGAGAGCACAAATTTACAGTGTGTAAGGCAGCAAAACTCCCCTATGACACTCAATAACCTGCTGGTTCAATTGTTTTTATGGTGCTGAAGTGAGGGGGCTTTAAAATCAAGAGTTTTTTTTTCGAAGAAGTGTAGTTTTTTCAATAATATATGATGATAAGAAAGAAGTTCCCAATAATGTCATTTGTAAGATTTTGACATTTTTGTCATGTGACAACGTAATGATATCATGTCGATCAGTTGGCCATATGCATTTGAAAACCACCTTTGAATTATGACATATGTCAATTCTACCTTCCACAGTATACTATTTATATTGAATTAATTTCAAATGTATGGGATAAAGGTTGGAAAAGATGGTCTTAATAGTTTGAGCATATGTATCTAATGTGAGTGCAGAGTACAAAGTACAATGTATTTTATTACATTTTTACAGAAAAAGTGTGTGCCATTGTGCTCTAGTTTGAATGAAAACTTGTAATAAATGATAATATCAATGTAATCCAATCCATTGACTGCTGTGTCTGTTATTTCTGGTTTTACATCTATCATAACACCATGATGACCTTGTAAGCTATACATGTTGTCCCCTGACCATAATCTTGATGAAATCTGTCATTAGGCTTTAGCTTTGCATTCACTTTTATATTCGTCAGACAATGCAGCCTTTTATAGAGGTTTGCAATTTCATCACAGAAAATATTCCCCTCCCCCCCCCACCCCCGTAAAAAGGAATTTAATTTTGAAAATTTCATAATATGGATTTTCTGAGGGCTAGCAAACATTTCGCGAAAGTCAAGTCTACCAAGATTTTTTTTAAAATCAGCAATAGCTTTTTGCCTCGTTAAACAAAAAAAAACAGCTTTTTATTTTTTTTTATTTTTTTTTTACATTTGGAAAACGTTCATGTGCCCCATGGAAACCCTACTTTTGGAATGTGAAGTATTTTCCTGTTCATGAAAAAACTAACATGTACAGTGCATCCCAATAAAAACTATACACTTCTGAAATGGTTCTTGGGGGAAAGGTTTATAGAAACCTCATATCCTCAACTATTCTTATGACACCATAAAGTCCGAAAATAATGCATGCTTCAATGAGCAAGGACACAAAAATGAGGCTGTGCAGGAATTCACTATGTATTTATCATCTGCTAATGGATGGTCAAAAGGGTCAAACTTAATTATGGAATCAATCAGTAACAAAGTAAAAAAAATAAACCAAAAGTCAGGAATAAATCTCAATATTATCCAAAAATGTAATGGTTGAATTTTTTCCTTTCATATTATTGGTGTTTGTTTTGACTTTTCGATTATTTCTGTCTTTGATAGCCGATTTATATGCCATTACTGATTTGGACACTTACAGCTGCCCATAAGCAGTTGATATATGAATGCGAATTCCTGCACAGCCTCATTTTTCTGTCCTTAACAAACATGGGCATTGTAAGCATGCATTATTTTTTTAACTTTTTGGTGTTATATGATTGTCGAGCATATGAGCTTTTTCTACATATAAACCTTTCCCCAAGAACCATATTTTCTCCTATTTGGTAGCCATATCAAAAGTGTATAGTTTTTATTGGGGCTCACTGTATTTTGGAGGTTAGCTTTAATCGAAATCTTGTTTTATAAACTTTGTAGAAATACACAAATTGAGGTATAACATTTCAACAAATTTTTGTTGTAGTAATAATCTCTTTTAAAAAAATAAAATAAATTGGACAGCAACTGAAAATTTGTTTTTATTTTTATTTTCTCTAGGAATGTAACACGAATAGAAGCACCAATGATGCACTATCAACCGTCCCTCCTGTAACAGACTTCACTGAAGGCTTGGGTGAAAATGATGTTTATGTCAACGCCAAGACCAAATACTACACATCCTGGTCAGGACTGGCTGGATGGCTCAGTTAGAGGGCGCCCTTTGTAAAGTTGATTGCCCAGAGCCTTTTATTGCAGAGTTTTACTCACCGATTTGGGTAAATTTCAACATGGCGCATGTTGCTTTGATAGACAAGTACAGTCAGCCTTGCCTAAGTCGAAGGACTTTTCAAGACATCTTCTCTTCATATTCTATTGTTTTTAAATTCTTTCTCCAGTACCAACATATTAGACTTAGCCAAAGTTGACATTTACAGTTTAAAAGAAAATGTGACATGTTGTGATGAAATGGTGACCGAGTAGACCAGACCCTAGACTCTCTCAGTATATGGCACTCGGCTGGCTACAGTGCCGTGTATATTTAGAGAGAGAGTCCAGTCACTAAGGTTTCAGGAGATTACAGCATGGTGTGTATTGTAATGTGTGTGCTTGCCTGCAGTGGCATCATTTGCCACATTATAGTCTAGAACCAAGTTGGCAGAACTCTGTGTATATGTGGTCCTAGGCTGCCTGATGCAATACATCCATTGACCAATGAATCTCAATTCAAGCAGTGTTTGTGTGTAGCCTTGAAATTTGGAAGGGACATTTAATCTACATTTCCAACTCTTTGTCTCTTCTCTTTTTTGGGGCATATTTAGGCTTGTTGAGTTCCAACAATTTACTGGAAATCTCTTTGGCTTATTAGGGACTTGATCCAAATTGGATGGCTTGTACATTTACCTTGCAATAGAAAATTTGCTGACTTCCAAGTAAGCCATGTTGGTCTTGAGAAACAGGTCTCTTGTCACTATCTGATCTAACTACAGCACGAACCATGCTATGCAATCGAAGCACTTTCTTGCATACATATTGAAATTATATTAGTGAATAAGTGTATATTTTGTTATGTCCAAAGGAGTACGAAATAAATAATATTTCTACTTTAATTTACTCCCCATTTTCGATGGTCACATATACTTCTCTCATTATCATTAAAGGCGGTCCTGCACGAGTATCGCTAAGCTAAAACGAGGATTCAAGATGCACTCTGTATGGTCGCGGCCATATTGTGCACGAAGAGGCTTACCGAGGCATGACCTAATTTGCATACAGTTGTAGTGCTAACACAACCAGCCAATCGCGATCGCGCTGTGAGAGCATTCGAGATATGTACAAGCGTGTGTGTATGTTGATACGGTTTGTGTGTCGCGTGTATAGCTACCTTCTCGCTTGCACTGTACAGGCACTGGCAGGAGGGGACAGCCCGTTTTCTCATCCGAGCAGGCGAATCATTGCCGATAAGAAATTGGATCATGACTTCGGCAATCGTTCGTGCATTCTAGCTTTCGGTTTTTGGACCACTGCGTAAGAGTCCCACATCGTTAGTATGAATGGGCAGCTTGCAAAGTGCGTTGCCGCGTACGTATTTTGAACTCCCTCTACACTATGAGGAACGTGCATCTTTAACATTTCACATTTCTTTTTTATTTCTATTATGTGTGTTAAATTATTTTTGGTGTAAAAAAAAAGGATGAATTTTTTGTGTAATACTTTGAGGAAGTTTGATTGGCATGTGCAGTGGTAAAGTACTAACAATACATGTAGCAGTCACAATATGTATTTGTATATATGTTTTATTCTTCTCTTGCTGTTTAATCATACATCTCAGATATTAAAATTTGAGATTGTGTCAAGTTTATCTTATTTAGTATTCTGTTCACAGTAATAGTGTAATACAGAAACCATTTGAAATATTCATGTTTTGTAAAGTACACATCCTGTTTATATTATTTCACTCATGTCCATCATATTTCTTCCAACACATGTAGAATTATTTAAGTAGAGCACGCAGAATAATAAACTAGATTAAAACAGCACTCGTGCTTAGTTCACCTTGCATATCACAGTTTCCTGGTATGTCTTTTAATCTTCCATTTCATCACCAGTTTCATGAAGTAGCCTAGTTGCATGCTCAGTCTCAAAATATGGGGGGAAAAATTAGATATAAGCACTTTTGTAAAATCTAAAACTTTGAAATTGTGATTTCTGTACCATTCTATATTTCTTCCAGAAATTTCATCAATGACTCTAACTTTGTTTAAATTAAAGATTAATCATGAACACGTAAAATCCATGTTAAATACAAAATAAAAAATTGTAATTTTTTTTAAGTGGGCTATTTAATTGAACTGGTGATGATTTATAATCGTAAGGCTGATACTGTACTCTTGAAATATTGTATAGCCATTTGAAAGATTTCCTTTGTAACTTTAGGTACTGATGTTTTACAGTTATTATATGTGTCATCTGTACGTGTATACTAATTCTTTGTAATAAAAACTTGACTGTATTGAGACTTTTTTTTTTACAAGATTGGAGGTACATGATAAAATTTTACGGTGTTTATAATCATGAGTTGTTGTAATGTTGAGAAATAAGTTCTTAAACAATTCATCATAAACTACCTTGGATGTTGATGATTACAAGTTATTAACATGCTGAAAACATTTTTACTTGGAAATGATGTAGATGTAGTAGAGGAGTAATTAGTGATTAGAGGACAAAATAAAGTGAGTAATTGTTACTTTATACATACCCCATGTTCTCAATTTAATCATTGCTTTTTCTATGTTTAAGTCATTCTTTCATAAAAACTTGCCAATTATAATTAAAGTTTTGTAATATTGAATGTAGTTTCTACAAATGTATTAAGAGTATCAATAAAAATCTGAGTTTGATTTAAAAAACTCTTCATGTACATGTACTTTCAAATATTGTTATTTGCAAACAATGCAAGCTTAAGATGCAACTTATATATGTCTTTGCCTAAAAATATATTGTAAAAAGAAACTTGGCTTAGTTTTATGAGGAGGGATTTGGTGCCAAATTTTATTAACTTAAAACAATGAATAATGATCGTTTACTATTATAAACAGATATCCTCTTATGCATTTGTAGGGTATATTTTTATTTTTTTTATTTTTTTTTGTTGTCTGTTTATTCAGTTTGAGGTGAAGGAAAGCATCGAGTTTTCATGAATACTATTATGGTCCACTCCCTTTATAAAAAGGTCCTCGGGACCGAGCAAATACCTTGTCATAAAGCACTTACACACAATTTACATGATATATATTTTTGTAATGGGGCAGGAAAATTGTGGGCAAGTCCAAGCTATTTTGCAACTCTGTCCCACGCGTTACTGACGAATAATTTACCATAACTTAATTATGAAATGATACATCTCAATAATTTTTCATTTTGTGGGTAAAGGTACAAAACCCTTCCCCAAATCTTAAAAATTATTGAGATGTATCATTTCATAATTAAGTTTAATATGGTAAATTATTCGTCAGTAACGCGTGGGACAGAGTTGCAAAATAGCTTGGACTTGCCCTTGTCTCATTTCAACATGATCTTGTATCGATGCTTGTTATAATAGGAGTGGACTTTACTTATGATCACATGATGAACTTGCAACAGGGTACCGTAATTGATTGTACTTTACATCTAAGCTTATATAACAGTAGTACCAATTTTATTGATTTTTTTGTTTTGTTTTGAGTGAAATGGTAACTCAGTCACAGTGAGGGTAATTAGTGTTTATTCTGTATGAAATATTTATATTTAGGCGGAGAATGTGTGTACGGGCTATCGGGACCTTAACTGAAATTAACATTGTAGAGGCTAACCATCCTAACAACCTTCATTCACATGATTGCATGGTCATTAATCATGACATTTTTCACTTTATGTTTGAGGATTTGTGTATGGGGAAAGGGGAAGCTTAAAATCATTAGTGTACCAACTTGATATCTTTTTCAGTAGCATACCCATAATTTGTCATGAGGGTTGGGAGTATGCATTTACATTAATTCATGTTAAAGTCATTATTTTGAAAATAGTCATCCTACAGGTAAACAACACGAACAGGTTCTACATTTTATAAGGATATGTCCTTAAAATTGTTGTCATATTTAACATGATCATGTGGGGACATTTGTTTTACATTTGTGCATACTAAGGCTATAGCATGTTCAAGTTAGTAAGGGGGGGGGGGGAATGCCTACTCCCCCTCCCTTCTCATGTTGTTTTTTCATATGAAAATTATTTTAGATTTTGTATATAATTATCATACTCCATGTAGTTTTGTGCAATTCATTGCATTTGTTGCAATAATATAGACTCTTTCAGTTCTTCATAACTTTTGGATTAAAACTTTTTTTATAATTATTAATGTTACCCAAATCAGGAAAAAAAATTTCAAGAGCATCATTCACTGGCGATAGGGAAGTTTGAGCTGGGTCCTAAGGTCACATAGAGCAAGCAATAAAATTAAAGCTTAGATTATTTTGATTCACTCTTATACTGCATGAAATATGTACATATTAAAGTTGGATGTATATTTTGGGAAATTATTTGTTAGTTTTTATAAACATATTTGAAAAAAAATCTGAAAAAGTATGATATAAAGCTGTTTATGGATGTCAGAAATCGATGTGTCGTTTGTTTTTGATGGATATTAAATGCAGAAACTGCCAATTATCAGATCAGATTTATGAATATTAAATAAAAAATACCTTATCAACTACAGTTTTAGTATTCATTCTACTTATTTGCAGTGGATAGAAATAGAGAGATTGACTGAGCTTTTAAATTAAATATATAAAAAAGAGAGAGAGAGAAATTTATTGACAGATGACAAGCTTTAATAAAATACATAAACCTGCCTAAGTCAAATATCTCAGGACTATAGAAATATGATCGTGTTCAGTTTAAGCAGAGTTTATTGTATCTGCGGAAATAAAAAAAGAGTTAGAGTGAGGAGAATAACTTGGTGTACAAATTAAGGAATCAGTAAAGACTTTCTAAAATGAACATGACTACACCATACAAAGAATCAATAATTTGGCAGAAAACTATTAACATCCATTATCAAAATTTCTTTATTACTTATATATCTTTAAAACTCATGAAAATAAATATTTTCCAGCTCCCATGTCATATTTACACAAGATAGCAAAATGAAAGAATTTAAAATACAGAAATTTACACATTTGGAAGAACAAGTACCATTATTTCATAATTTCATTGTATGGATAAATATCTATTTTTGCAATTTAGGCAGTACATAATTTTCAAACAAAAATAAAGGGATACAAAGATAACAATATACATGTATACTATGAATATTGCACACCACAGAATAAAGATATTTTTGGAGAAGTAGAATTATTCTAGCAAAAATATAATGTATAACTAGCCAGAATTTGATTTAATATCAACATAGATATCACCGAATAGTAATTTTGTTAGAATGAAAGTAGTCATCTCAAGTATAATTCATAATGAGATTAACAGCCAAAGTATAATAAAAACAGAAGGGAAAGAAACATTCTTAGCTATGATATGCAGTGTGTTCCTGAAAAAAGGTTATCAAAGTTCAAAGGTCAGTCATTTGGTTTATTCGTGTGATTTCGTGTGTACCCTACAAACGAAAAACTTGGGGAAAATGGGTTTTATACCTATCACCTTCAAAGGATCCTAACTCTGTGACCCATTACACTTTGGATGTCAGCAATATCTCAAATTAAAGCTGATGAGTTACTTAGTATTTTAGTAAACAAATCACAAGAATTAACCATAAACTTTTGAAATGACTGACCTTTGAACTTCCGATTACCTTTTTTTAGGAACACACTGTAGAACCTCTACAGAATACATTGAATTTTTAACGAAAAAAAAAAGCAATATGCATTTTTATTTACCCTGATGACAAGCAAATACCGGTAACGCTATTATATATGGGTCAAAGAATGAGAGGGTAGGAGGGAGGTCTCCAAAATGAGGAATGCATCTTAACATCCCTTGTGTGTAAAGGCTATTTATGCAACAGTCGCATTTCACCTTCAGTGCCCTACGGATTGTAGAAACCAGTCTTTTTGTTCCAAGTGCACAGTACAAAATAGCCAAAACAGCCGTATCCAACATGATGTACTGGCACCATAGATGAAATGTGACTGCAGCATGTATGAAGAGATCAAAAATATATGGCCTTTGCAATTGTAATAAATTTAATTCATTTTTTTTTAGTACTATGGTATTAATATCACATAAAAATCTTAATCCCTTCCTCTCCAATTCATAATACAATGTAAAATGTAGGCACCTAAGCAAAGAGACAAATTAAATACATAAGTCTATATCGTAAAATGTATACCTATAACTGCAAATATCATACTCTTATACTATTATATTTTTGTTGTTGTATTATTGATCAGAATGAAGAATGACAGTTGATACATAAATCACAGTTCGAAACCAACTTAACATACTTGTTCTTTTTTTTTTAGCACCTGCAAAGGGCAGATCTTAGATTAGTTCCAACCCCCATGATGAGCATTACCTGCATAAAAATACATGCATATCGATCGATGTTCTCTTGCAGATATAATCTGCACCTACTAAAAGATCAGATTCACAATAAAAGTGAACTCAATAATTAGTTCACTGATCTATGGATTGTTGAGTATTTTGAATCTCTTCATTCAACATAAGGTTCTGTAATACTACCATAAATTAAACGCATTCAATCAGTGAAAATGTAAAATATGTCTAAAGTTGTATTTTATCATTTATTACAAGAATTTCTGTTTCATTGCACCGGACAATGAATTTGGAGCTTTAGAGCTTTTTCCTTTTTTAAACAGATTTATATATTTTTACAGGATGTGAGTTAGACTCTTTATTCTCCATAAATTAGTAGACTGTTCTCACTTTTTTTAGTATCAGATTTACAACATGATTTATTGAACAAAGCATACTTTAACGAATAACTTGGCTAAACCCTTTTATTTAGAATGTATGCAGAGTGCAATTAGCCCAAAGTTGACGAGATCCTTGAAAGTCATGAATCAAGGTTCATCTGTGTACTTTCCTTGAAAGATTTAAAAAAAAAAAAAAAATCTCTTCACGAGATGGCAAATTACATGCACAAGTGGCATTTGAGCACTTGACCAAAGATGTCAAGGTTGGAGGTTCTAATATCAAATAGTCCATGTTTGCCATCCCTCACCCAGGAGAAGAATGGTGTCTTGGTAGCGTACCGACGGAATCCTTTGTGAATGGAGTTGGTGCACATTCATTGTGTTTGAGCACGTATATGGTGACTGGGGAAACAATATCTAAAGAGCACTTTAATGGACTCAGAAATCCAAATGAGCTCTATTATTGTTGGGGAGGTGGCTTAAGTCTTTGTGCCCATCACGGATCAATATTCTTTCCCATTTTCCATTAACAAAGTCCATCTTTATGTAGATGGTCTATGAACAGTCTGTGTAGGTTGTGATTGTATTACCCACTCTCTGTGTCACAGTCCTGCAACTCCTTCCACCTATTGAAGAAATATGAGACAGATCAACAGAAATTAATATTTGTACATGACGAAATACAGGAACATATTGACTCTGAAATGGATCAATCTATTTATAGAAGGAATACAAAATCAATGTCATAGAGTGACATGTGGCACTAAAATACTAAATGTTTGCATAGTTACATGTACTTATTATAGAGGTAGAGTGAGCTTGTCAGCTACCCTTATTTTTCTATGCATGCAGAATATCAAAATATAATGAATCAGCCTGAGAAGAAGATGTACCATAAGTACATACAAGACTTGCATCATCCATAAACCACAAAGAAATTATTTCAACCATATTTGATGTAAGCACAAGATATAATCAGAAATACAGCATACATGATGACGTCAATTTAACAAGAGGCATCTTTTCAAATTATTTAAATATTGCTACTGATGCAACTACATAGGAGGACTGCCAGCAACTATAGGAGGCCAACAATACCATACATAAGAGGGAATGATGAAATCTGCATTTTTTAAAATTTTGTTTATTATTATTTTTTTTTTTTTTTTGGGGGGGGGGGGCAGGTTTGGAATGCTAGAGATTTTTATTTTACAGCAAATATCTACAACTATCCATGCATTTCATTTGACAAAAGTCATGTAATTTACAAGTGAATCATGATCAACTCCTCTAATACCAAAGTCCTCAGAGTTACCATAAAAAATTGTAAGAAGATTTAGATTTATTGTTTGATATTCTTAGGCTAGCTGTAAAACTCAGTCCAAAGTCCAAGTGTCAAACAAAGTCACCAGAAATATGATAAAACCGAGTTCTCTCCAAAAATATAACACGCAGGCCAATATGTATTTGTGGCTCTTATATTAGCCACATATATTTTAAAGGGGGAAAGAAAACATTTTTTAGTCTTAAGAATGTTCTGCAAACTATTATCACTGCAGATTTTTCAATATTTAACATTACTAATTGCAATAAATGGAACATTACATGACATGAAAGAAAAATCCTATCCCATCTATATGCCTGAATTCCACTTTATCATAGAACCAAGAACTTGATGCATCACACGTATTATAATATTCATGTGATTATTTTCGATTTCGCATTTATCCTTGTGATTATAAAGTTGAGGGTAGGTACCTACATGTAACTTGTACATGCACTGTACAGTTTATATATCCACATCACTTAAGAAATTTAAAGAGCCCTTCAATCCAACAGCTAACCAGCTTAATACACGTCACATTTTCAACGTAAGTCACTTTGCATTTAATAAATTACTTGGTGATTCGCCTTGCCTTTAACTTGTCTCTTTTTTTCTTTTTTTTAAATTTCATGCAAGCCTTGAATTCTAAAAATAAAATCTCTGGGTTACAAAAATTGCAGACAGATGTTTCACAAAAGAAACCTCTATCATATTTCACTTTATTCATTACCAACACTAATTTAATTTGCAGGCACAAACCCATGTTGTTCACTTACTAGGGTCTGCAGTTACGAACTAGATTCACCCGTGTACTGTAGCTTTCTCTCTTATTTGACACAGACAGTGAGTATGGAGGCTAGTCTGCACTCTAGACTGAAATTTGTTAAGTGTCAAATTGAGTCTGTGCTTGCAGACTAACACTAATTCCATACTAATCTCTGTTACATGCTCCTTAATCAACTAACAAAAAAATTGCGTTTCTAACATGCAGCCAATAATTAATATTGGGCTATCACCTTTTTGATTATGTGGCAGTAGTGGAATTATTTCCAAGTGACAAAAAATGAATTTTTCTCCAGGCATTTCTAGCACTTTTATCTTTTTTTTTCAAAAGAGTTCTTTCCCATTATTTCAGAGAGCTCTCCAAGAGATAAATGCTTCTTTTCATTTTTTTTTTTTTTTTTTTTTTTTTTTTTTTTTTTTTTTTTTACAATTGTTGATGTGTTTCCTAATGTTTGGTTATTAAAAACATTTAAAAGAAAACCCCAAAACAATCAAATACTGTTATTTGTTTTGATTTGTTGTTTGTTTGTGTTTTTTTTTTTGCAGGGGTGGCTAAAGTTTTGAACAAAATATCAATGCCTGAAGTATTCACTGACATTCGGATTTTACTTACACTACATACTAACTCTATGATGGCTCTTTTTAACATTGTAAAGATTAAGTATGTCATCTTTTTAAACAAAAAAGAAGAGGGTATCTACCCCTAAAAAGCATAGCATTCAGGAAAAACGAATGAAAAGTATAAAGACCTTGTTTATAAGTCTGAGTAGTGGTAGTCCTTGTTTGGCTAGCTTTACGAGCTTGTTGATGATGTTGTCTGGCTTTATTATCAATAAAGGTGGAATGTATGCGTAGGTATCATCCAAATTTTTGAAATTGACTTCCATGCACCAACTTAGAACAAGTTGTTTCAGTATTCCTTACAGCTACTGTACATAGCAATAATTTATTCTTGACATTGACATTTCCAACCCTTGTCATCCTACAAACAATCCTTTCTCCATTATTTGAAATGACATAAATGTTGATACTTTTACATTGTTTAGACATGATACCATGTTACATTCTCCTCTCATCATGATCAATTACAGTTTCAGAATGTGTACACATTCAACACAATGAATACAAACATAATGACATGGATTCTGTCCCTATAAAATTAGGTTAAAAATGAATTAAGAATGTCTTCATATGTTAGGATCTTTTTCTCGTTTGAAAAAAAAATTACACAAAGATTATTATTATATTAATTAGTGTTCCGAACCATATGGAAGGTTAATATGGTGTTTAAAACAACTGCTTGATAGGGATGCTATTTTACGGTTTTGTTTTTCTTTAAGAAAAAAAGAGGGGATATTTCGACTTACCTGCTGCCCGCCTGGCTTGAAATGAATGTTGTTGCTGAAAAGATAATGAAAGAAAGAAATATTAACTTCAGGCAAAACATAAAGCACGAGTGAATAATTAATGCACTAAATAAAGAGATAAAATGAGATGGGGATAACTATTACATGTTAAATTATGTTACACCACAAAGGGTAACTCCAATGTTTTGTGATTATATTTACTTATTTTCATTGTGATTTCTTTCTGTAATTTAATAACTTTGAATTACTAATCAAAAAGTAGAAAATATGACTTCAACACTTAGATACACATGAAAATTCATTATCAACATCGAAAGTAAAATCTCAGAAATGGATTTAAACATGATCTCAAATGGTTGAAGACTTATTTATTATTTTAGATTAACTGATTAGTATAACAAGAATTTATTTTCAAAAATAAGCGTGGAGAGTGTGTTTATGTTCTTCGTTTCACCTGGCAAGAATGTAATGAGTTACATTTCATAACTAAAACTAACTGCATTTCAATTTGAAGACCATGTAAGACTCACCTGTTTACGTGCTGAAAAATGACCATTTCCAAAAGTTGTGTCAAAACTACCAAAACCATGATTCCCGAAGCCACCCATGTTACCAAACAAGCTGTCGTCATCAAAGTCATCAAAGATTGAATCAAAGTCAAAGAAACTGTCCCCAAACTTCATCTTCTGCTTGCGCCCTCTATTATTATGACCCTGTCCTCTCTGTTTTTGGTAGCTGTCGAAACCACGGTAGAATTCGTTGAAGTTGTAGCGTTGTTTTTCCCAGTTGTTACCTCCTCCTCCACCACCACCCCTGGAACCTTGATTCTCATAGGCGCTGGCTCCTAATCTATCGTACTGTTTCCTTTTGTCTTCGTCTGAGAGGACTTCATACGCTGGGAAAGGATGAACCATCACAGAGAGTTGGGAGTGATCAAGAAAAACAAAAATGACAAAACAAGGGAGTTTTTGTAAAAGTAAACGAAATAATCTAAAAGTTGATGATCGTGTATCTCTCTTTCAGTCGGTTTCCATAGAAAAAAGATAGTGGTTGGAAAAAAAAATCAATATTTGTATGACTAGCTTTTTCCTTCTTAAGAAGTTATCATCTTTAATAATACTAACTTTACAAGGAAAATCAGGGATTATATTCATGGCTTACAAACAGGTTAATTGATGATCTTTTTTTAAACAACAATATATGTAAGTTGCCATAGTTCAAGCCTAAGATCACTTTGGCAAGGCAATTCTGCTCTACTTTGACAAAAGGAAGCAAGTAAAAAAAAGTGAAAAAATTCCTTGTAAAACAGCAAAATATATCAATCATTTCTTTTGATGTCAATGTAATCTCATGATGTCTTAGCTTAAACATTTCTAAGCCAGATTAATATCTATACCTGAAATTTAGACAGGAGGAAGATGGCACTTAATGGAAAATGAAAACATAAAAACTGAAAAATTTATTCATATGTCACTTGGTTCCTTTTATCAAAGAAGGGCAGAATTACCTTCTGTAGTCCTTCATTTTTTTTATCATGAATTATACCAGTCCAACATGCAAGTAAATGTAAGTACCTTTTGCAATCTCCATGAACTTCTCTTCTGCATCAGGCTCCTTGTTCTTGTCTGGATGGTACTGTACAGCAAGCTTCCTGAAGGCTTTCTTGATCTCCCCTTGCGATGCACTCTTCTTAATCCCCAGGATGCTATAATAATCTCTTGTAGCACTCTGAACATAGTCCATTAGCATGAATGCTAGGACACCCATCGCCGCCAAATGGCAGCATTTCTGACACCTCATGATTGGACTGGATGTGCTTCTTAGCCTGCAATTCCTAATGTTGAATAACTGAGAAATAGAAGGGAGAAAATACTTTTTTATTCAGAATTGCTTCTAGATATATGCAGCCAGGAGGGAGATGAGAAATGAACTTTTGCCTTTGATCTCACATAGGTTATAATCTGTGATTTAGTGTATAGGCCCTATATTCTCACATGCCAGAATTCATTCAAATGTTCTTTTAGACAGCGATCACTCAGGATCGTTCAATTCATTTGTTATCGCTTTCATATATTGGTTGGATTATTTTTTCATCATTTAAAAAGACTTCAAAATATATGATAAGTTAAGACATTCGCACTTGAATTTTAACTGTAACTCATCCTCTTTCAAAAACAAATTTAATTTAAAATAAATTGTACAGTAAGGAAATTAAGCCGTTACAAGAACCGACCGTTGATGAAAGATTACAATTGTTACTTTTCAAACAATAGCTGCAGTCAGTAAAATAGACTAGGCCAATTTATTTAAATTTATTCAAATGTTCTTTTAGACAGCGATCACTCAGGATCGTTCAATTCATTTGTTATCGCTTTCATATATTGGTTGGATTATTTTTTCATCATTTAAAAAGACTTCAAAATATATGATAAGTTAAGACATTCACACTTGAATTTTAACTGTAACTCATCCTCTTTCAAAAACAAATTTAATTTAAAATAAATTGTACAGTAACAGTAAGGAAATTAAGCCGTTACAAGAACCGACCGTTGATGAAAGATTACAATTGTTACTTTTCAAACAATAGCTGCAGTCAGTAAACTAGACTAGGCCAATTCATAATTTTCAAGTAAAGTCTAAAGAATCGATTTTTTTTCCCCCTTCTTCTTATTTAAAATGGGCAATATGGGTAGTCTAACGTAATGCACTCATGCACTACACTCGTTTGATATATCAAACTCGTGCCTCCGACTCTACGACACTCTGGCGTGGTTACAAAAAATAATTTCTAAACCTAAATTTACACCTTTCAATTCCCATTATAACGTTAAAATTTGTGACTCAATGTGCACTTAAATCTTTATTTTTAAACCATAACTAATCTGTGACAATGCTTAGCTGACTAAAAAGGTGAAATGAGAGCAAAAACTCACCGATTTCAGCAGTCTTCCCGATTTTTTTCTGCCAACTCGATTTCGTATGGTCGCTTTGAGAAAAAATGAAATGGAAATACAGAGATAGAGTGCCTGCGATCGCGATCACGTTATGCGAGAGGTGTGTTATGTAAACATCGCGTAAAATAAACAATGTTTAACCCTACTTCCCCACTTGAGTATAAAAAAAAAAAAAAAAAAAAAAAAAAAGGAAAGATGTTTTTTTTTTCATCAAGGTCATCGTGTATCGGCCATAGGGTTAGGGTTGAGTGCCTAAATCGGGCCTGCCGTCAATTCCCCCTTTTTTTTGGGGGGGGGGGGGGGATTGGACGAGATTATTTTTGTCATGGGGCCGGAAAGAGCTTAGCCTTTTTTTTTTTTTTCTTCTTCTTTTTCTTTCTTTTTTTTTTTCTTTAGGGGTGGAGAGGGGGGGGGGGGGCGGACGAGATATTTTGTCATGGGGCCCGGAGGAGCTTAGCCTTTTTTTTTTTTTTTCTTTTTTTCTTTTCTTCTTCTTTCTTTTTTTTACTTTTTTTTTTCTTTAGGGGTGGAAGGGGGGGGGCTGGACAAAAATATTTTGTCATGGGGCCCGCAGCTTAGCCCCTTTTTTTTTTTTTTTTTTTTTTTTTTTTTTTTTTTAGGGGTGGATGGAGGGATGGGTTAGGGGAACGAGAATAATATTTTTGGTAATGGGGCCCGGAAGCTTATCTTGTTTACTTTGTCTTTACTTTAAATTCCTTATAATCTGTATTTCTTCCATGTGTTGTAATAATAATTAAACTTTGATATGAAATACATCTAACTGTCTTTGGTCTCTGTTTAATTTTATTTATTTCTTTTTAACAATGTACATACATCTAAGCCATTCATTGGGCGAGGGGAAATGGGGGCAGGAAATTTAGAGCCACAATTGCCCTAGTAAATCTGGAATAGAATTGGCACTTATTCCCCCCCCCCACCCCCAAAAAAAAATAAAAGCAAAAACAAACAAAACAAAAAACAAACAAACAAAAAACACATGAAAAATGAAAAAAACTAAAAGCAAAAAAAAGAAGAAAAAAACACAAAAAACTGCATCAATACAACAACAAAAAGAAGGAAAGAAAAAGATCATTATAGATTTATGAGGGGGGGGGGGGTTCAGCCAACTTTTCTCTCAGCAAACCATGTACAAAACACAAAAGTTACTATATACATTCGTGATTTTTTAGCTTGTTCACCCCCTCCCCCCGCCCACTTGTGACCCCAGCCCCTTCACTTTAAAAAAAAGAAACACCAGGCCTCACTTACCTCATAGCTTTAAAAAAACAATAACAAAACTTTTGTTAATATTATATATTATTTTATTATTATTAAGCCATACTAGTTTTATTTAGTTATTTTTTTTTCATTCTATTTGCGAGTGAATCAAAAGGCTAGTCATCCTAACAACAAGTTAAACAAACAAAGAAACTACTATGTTGCCATGTCACATTCGACTCGCTCGTGACAAGACATACATCGCGAAATGCAAGCTTTCGACAAAAGAGGCGGCAACAATTTATCCGCCATTAAATTACTTGCTTCATTTGTGCAGTGGAATCAGTGGCAAAGATGTACATATATAGCGGTTTGAATAACTAAAACTCTACTACTTTTTCAGAGTGACATTTTAGGTAGCAGTTGCTCAAGAAGGAAATCAAGTTAAGACGCATTCCAACAATCGGTAAGTGAATTTTCCCATTGTTTTGGGTCAAAATTGCCTTTTTGGGTTTTGGTGATCTTTTGAGTACGACTGTGTTGATGTTTCGTACGTAGTCCCGTCTATGCTAGTCTCGGTAAGTTCATAACGGCACCACTCCACGCGTGACGTAATGCAGTATTTTTGAGTTAGTCAAGAAAAAGTTACATTGTCATTGTCAATATTGCAAATTATGGAGTTTATCTGAGGAAAGTTTAATACCACAGTGTAAATCATCAGGAAAGTGCAAAGTACATATTGCGATGACATTTATTTCCAATTTGCTTTGTTTATGTTTAGTCGAACAGTTAGGACTGACGTTAGCTATATTACCCCAAAATTAAAACAATAAATATAGTAAACAAATGATACCTCAAATTAAAGGTATTGATAAGAGAAATTCAAAGCA
>CALNVZ010002100.1:33646686-33672260 GCA_940671915.1 Paracentrotus lividus | reverse complement strand
TCCTACATGTTTCCGAAAACTAGTACAAATTGATATATTTTTCCATGGAACATTGATTCACTACTTTTAATTGTATAATTTACATTTTAAGGAGACAATCCGAGTCACTCTTTACGGGGGGGTGTTGAAACTGCGCGCCATCGTGATTATCGTCAATGCGGCAGAGATTTTGACTTCGCGGGTTTAATTTTCGTACTCACGCACTTGCAAATGATCGGAAAACATGATTTTTTCAAGAAATTAATGCTTGCAAACTCAAGATTCATGCCATGAGGAAAGTTTGACAATCGGTTATTAAAATCTGTCTCTATACATATTCTTTGAATAAATTGATTTTGTAAAATTCTTCTCGATTTTGTACTGTAAATAATCATCATATATCACCGGCGCTGTTCCATTCCCATGGATAAATGGATTCGCGAAGGTTTTCTTCACGAAATTACTATTCGCAAGTTTGCAAGTGGGTGTCTCATTTTTTTACTCAAAGACAAACGCAAAGCAATGTCCGATAATGAAAAAGTCATCGATTGATTTAGTTGCCATTTGGTTTTGTTAATGTATGTAAATTTAATGCATGATTTTAACAACAATACCTGAGAATAATCCGCATTGACTTGCAGCTGCGGGCCCTCCATCTCTATTCACATCTCGGTCGTTGCGTGGTCACGGAACAAAGCAATGCATGCTATAATGGCTTTTCTTCTCTTTCATTAGGCACTGGCATATGTGACTTCTAGTAAAAAAAATATATGTTTTCCCAATTTTTTCCTTGTAGTTTAAATATTTATTTTATTTTATTCATTTTATCACATCTCTTTATTTTTTCCCAGACATTTTTGTTCCCTCTGACTTTAAATATCTTCTCATTTCAATAATTTTTTCAGTTCTTTCATTTTTTACATGTAATCTAGATAATATTATTTCCTTTTTATATAAGTTTCAAATCCTGACACAACCCTTTTTTTCATCTTTTTTTTTTGTTTAATTTTTTTTCAAATAGGTCTCGACATTGTTGTCTTTTTTCTCTCTCTCTATTGCCTCGTCACTTTTCCAAATAATCTTTTTGAATATAATTTCTTGTGATTGTTTGTTTTTTCTTGTTCTTTCTATTTCTTTTTTTTTCAAATCTGACCCTCATTTTAAGTTCCAGAACCTAGATGTAACAACCTTATACATCATCATTGTTTTATTTAAAATAATTATTAGACATCAAAATAAATGCAACAAGTACAAGATAGTTTATTACAAAACATTCATCTGTATAATTACATTTATTGAAAGCATAGAAAAGTTTTCTTAGAAATATGATAAAATAATTGGTTAATTTTCCTTTAACATTCGATCATAGGTTTACAATAAACATTAAAATATCTTTCTGGAAATTAAGGCAGAACTAATAAATTTTCACATATATGGTTATAAAGTATATATGCCTATTTGAGAAAGAGATCAATGATTATTTTCGTATCAATTTCAATTCAATTCAAGTTAAAAATTGGTTTCATTCATTAAAAAAATAAAAAAATAAAAAAGCCAGAAGCTGAATAAAATGTGTAAAATAAATGTAACACTTAATTTTAACATATTTATATATTTATTCCAAAAGAATATCATATAAATTTAATGACATAGACATAATTATAAGATAAGATCAACATTAAAATCACAAGTTACATATTATGGAACAATGATAATTCCACACAAAAGCAAAGACAAAGGCAAAATAGTTTAATGCCAACATATCTTAATACAAAATCAATAATTCATGAAAGTTTTCCAGCGTAAACATATATATACAATACATTTGTGCTCTTTATTTACATGAACTGTTGTCACTCACATTCATTTTGTCATATTAAGTTCAGATCCATGCAATGCATCTCATTTCGTATAACAAAAAATATTAATGAAAAAAATGGAAAAAAAAAAAAAGAAAAAGAAAGAAGAAATATTCTAAATATTATTTAAAAGTATATATAACGAAAATAGTATCCTGTTTTTTACCAAGTAAATTGTTGAGACTATGAGAAGGTATTTATTTAACAAAATATTAGATATTGGAGGCATATAAATTAATTGGAATATCTCTTCTTTGGTCAAGTAGTTCTTTCTCCATACCTTTGGATCAGTCTGGCTCGGTTAAAGCCTTTCCTTTAAGTAATGAATGATAAAAAGAAAGTTAATTATATATGAATGGTATATATAGATCTAGCAAAAAGAAGTAAATAAATTATAGGAATATTATGGGGCATAGTATAGGAATATATAATTTATTTATCATAGGAAATGCACTCATGGAGTGATCCAGTGCGTAACATGAAAGTATAGAACAGAAAAGTCTCATTATAACAGCATGTGCGAGATTGCCTTTGCTGATGCTGCTGAACACACTGTCAACCGACTCGAGCACAACTGTCAGCAGATGCTACAGTGAGAAGATGGAAGTCGCACGCATGCTGAGCGAGAGTCAATTCGGATGTTACATTCTCAGGTAGGTTGTTGTTAAAATCATCGCACTTAAACACTCCTCCTACCAATACATTAACAAAGACCAAATGGCAACTAAAGCACACACTCTCGATGACTTTTTATATCGGCCACACATTGCTTTGCGTTGGTCTTCTGCAGGTAAAATGAGACAACCACCTTGCACACACCCGCGCGACAATGAGGCCAGATCCTAATACGCGTGCACCAGTAACACAACTCTCTAGCGTACGATATCTCTATCTATTAAATATATATTCTACTCATATGGTGAATTGAGCGGTAACTATAGCCGCGTTAAGTAGTATCTATCATAATACTTACTCACCAATGTACAGAAATTCTGAAACAATGAAAAGTTTTAAACAAAAATCGACTATGTCTATATGATTGCGAGGAAAATTTCATGCTCAGCAATGTAGACAGGATCAGCTCACAAAGATATATTAGAGGTAGAACATGTAGTTTGTATTATGCACGTTTTGCTATCTTCTCAATCGCCATGACTTGAGTCTCATGCACAGCGAAATTTGAATTTACTTGATACCACAAAAATAAATAATGTTTTTCTTCGATCAATTATGGTTCTATATATGCGAATGCGTGACACGAAAATTTAATTTGGACCGGCGTAAGTCATTTGTTAAATAGCTAATATTATAATTGTTGTTTAAGTTCATTGGGTAATATAGCTACGTCAGATTCTTACGTGCGCGATCTAAGACACTAATAACAATAGCAAAATGATGGCAGAATGCAAAGTTGCTAAACAGCGATAAATATGTACTGAAGTGATGCGAGCGAATTGTCCTCGTAAGATGTATATGAATCCTACTATGCAAGTTATATAAGTACACTTTCACTATCAAGTAGAATATCTCACTGGATAATTATAGTATCAAAATTATTGTACTAAAGATCATTCCGTATAACATGTAGATTCTTGCTACTTAATTTCAAAAATAATTCTTAAGAGAGAGTCGATTGATCGTTCTTAAGAAAAAGGGGAAATAAGTGCCGTGTTACATCGTCCTAGAGACTAGGCGGTCTGACAGTAGGAAGAATGTCATAAACGCGAAGCGGCTGCGTCCCACTGACGTTGACCGAAAATTTATAAAAAATATTGTAACGTTTCCTAAACATATTTTAAGTATTTGGACCGTAACGTCAGACTGACACGACGACATTGTTCATTCAAAGCTCACTTTATGGCTGTCACAATTTAACCTCTAAACATCATCTGCTTCTGTAATACAGGAAATGTTGACTGAGTGTGTAGTATGTAATCAAACTAAGAGCTGGTCCTTAGTAAGATCTGGTCTGGGTGTTTTTGATGAATTTTTCAGCAGTCGGTATAAGTCGTAATTTCCTCCTTAAAAGTAATGCAATACCATGCGGCAATATATATACGTAATCAATATGAATATCGATATAAAAAGTCAACTCTTACGACATTACCAGTCGTTGTACAAAATTTTTGGGTACTTTTTCAACACAAAAACATATACAAACGACTGGGATAATCTGTAAGATGTATCGAGTTGACTGACGGGACAGTTTTTGATTGGTCAAGGAAGTGGAGCGGGGTGTTCAAGCAGTTTGGAAGTGAAAAAAAACATCGGGGCACGACGCACCTCGCCACGCCCGCCCCCCCCCCCAAAAAAAGAATGGCAACACACTTTTTTAAATGGAAAGAGAAGAAAGACGAAAGAAGATAAAATTCTGCTTCAAGCTTTGAGCTCGCAGGGGGGGGGGGGGGGGGGGGGGGGGGGGGGGGGGGGGGGTTTTACTTTGAAATCGCCGTAATCAATGTTCATGAATCAGGAGCAATATAAAATCTTTGAGGGAATAAACACTAGTTCGGGCACTTCCTCTTTCAGAATAGTCCTAGGCCTACACACTGTAATTTACACTTCGTAGACTAAGAAAATATTTATAACGAGGGCCAGGATTCAATTTTCTCGCTTTAAATTGGTCCAAGTAGGCCTACAGTAGCCTACATAAACGGCGAGACAAAACACAAAAATTGGCCAAAATCCACAACACTTTGGGACTACCTCTCTGTCTCTGTCTGTCTGGGTCCTGTACTGATCTGAACTGTCTACCCGTATGACAGTCACTACTACGGACTACGTCACTCTCGTAACTTTCTCTTTGTTACACGGAAAGCGAAGATAAATCTTTATCTATTTATTAAATTTACGTTGATAGTATGTAAGTAAATTTGCATCAAACATACAGTTCATCACCTATCAATTCAAAGTCACTACAACTGCATAAAGCAGGCACAATCTGACAATAACATGGTTGACACTACACTCTCGAGCACATCTAATCCTCGACATTGCGGTTAATGGTCTAAACGACTCGGGTGCTATCATGCAAGCCGTATAATTAATCCTGTCTCCTCCTGAGACGACTCGATTCTGCATACATATGTCCGCTTACAAAGTAGCAAAATTGATCTACATCAGCCTATATCATACTTTGTTCTGAGTGATATATATAGTACATCTTTGACACACTAGATTCCATAAGCACAAAATAGAAGCAAAATAATTTAATGCGGGAATAAAATAGATGAGACGCCTCTGTTTGGATCGAAAGCTGGTGCATTTTCGACGAATCGAATCTCTGTCACGAGCCGAAGAATACAGAATGTGACAGGCAACGAAGAGAAAAAGTAGTTATCTTGTTTGTTTAAACTTGTTGTTTAGGAGAACTAGCTTTTATTCACTCGCAAATAAGACATGAAAAAATAAATAACTAAATTAAAACTAGATGGCTTAATAATAATAAAAATAATATAATATTAAACAAAGTTTGTTGTTATTGTTTTTAAAGATATGAGGAAGAGAAGGCCTATTTTTCATTTTAAAAATGATTTGATCTTCTAAGAAAAAGGGGAAATAAGTGCCGTGAATTTAACACGGCGATAGATAGGAAGATGTCATAAACGCGAAGCGGCTGCGATCCCTACTGACGTTAGACCGAAAAATTTATAAAAAATTATTGTAAACGTTTCCCTAAACATATTTTTAAGTATTTGGGACTGTACGTCAAGACTGACACGACGACATTGTTCATTCAAAGCTCACTTTATGCTGTCACAATTACCTCTAAACAGTCATCTGCTTCTGGTAAATACAGGAAATGTTGACTGGAGTTGTAGTATGTAATCAAAACTAAGAGCTGGTCCTTAGTAGATTGGTTCTGGGTGTTTTTGATGAATTTTTCAGCAGTCGGTATAAGTCGTAATTCCTCCTTAAAAGTATGCAATACGCATGCGCAATATATATACGTAATCAATATGATATCGATATAAAAGTCAACTCTTACGGACATTACCAGTCGTTTACAAAATTTTGGGTACTTTTTCAACACAAAAACATATACAAACGACTGGATATCTGTAAGATGTATCGAGTTGACTGACGGGGACAGTTTTGATTGGTCAAAAGTGGAGCGGGGTGTTCAAGCAGTTTTGGAAGTGAAAAAACATCGGGGCACGAACGCACCTCGCCACGCCGCCCCCCCCCCCCCAAAAAAAAAAGAATGGCAAAACACTTTTTTAATGGAAAGAGAAGAAAAAGACGGAAAGAAGATAAATTCTGCTCAAGCTTTGAGCTCGCATGGTTTTACTTTGAAATGCCGTAATCATGTTCATGAATCATGAGCAATAAAATCTTTGAGGAAAATAAACTACTAGCTTCGGGCACTTCCTCTTTCAGAATAGGTCCTAGGCCTACACACCTGTAATTTACACTTCGTAGACTAAGAAAATATTTATAACGAGGCCAGGATTCAATTTTCTCGCTTTAATTGGTCAAGTAGGCCTACAGTAGCCTACATAAACGGCGAGACAAAACACAAAAATTGGCCAAAATCACAACACTTTGGGACTACCTCTCTGTCTCTGTCTGTCTGTCTGTCTGTCTGTCTGTCTCTCTCTCTCTCTCTCTCTCGTCTTTCTCTTTGTTACACGGAAAGCGAAATGATAAATCTTTTTCTATTTTATTAATTTACGTTTGATAAGTAAGTATGAAATTGACAAATAATTCTAATTTTCCAATCAATATGTAGCGACAGAGATGCATTTTGCTCCTGGGAAACTTTCTCGGTAAATTAAACATGGGGTACATGCAGGTAATATGGGCCCCCTAAGCTCATTTGCCTAATTTGCATAAAATTACAAAATGACACACAGTCTAATCTTTGTTTATATGAATCAATACCTACTGCTCTAACTTTTATTGTGGAGAAAAACAATTATCACCAACCCCCCTGTCTGCAATATTCAAATGTTGACGTCATCACCAAAGTGCCCATATTACCTGCATGTGCAGGTAATATGGGCACATGTATTTAATGTATTTAAAAAAAACTACAATGACTCTACTATGTCTGGAATTTGCTTAAAATGTGGAAAATCGTTAACTTTCAGATATTATTTGTAATTATAAGACCCTTCAGTAAATCCTTTGACTATATATTTCATTGTTTTGTATTTTGTATATTATTTCTTTTCTAATATTATTTAAATATCATTTTCATTATACAAATCAATATAGGCCTATACAATAAGTTATTTATATTGATTATATACTGTGAATATACCCCAAAAAAATCGTAGCAAAGAGATTGATGCCTCATCCCAATACTAAGTACCAGAATCATTTCCGCTATTTTGGACGGCCCATATTACCTGCACTGATGTTGCTATGTCAGGCAAGCATTCAATGCCACATACCATCCCTTCACTACAACAAATTGACCTGTAAACGCTAGTATAGGGTCATTCCATGCCAATTCACCCAATGGGTTACACCCTACCGTCTCAGAATTTGCTCAAATTTGGTACACATAAAGTTTAACAACCTTCCCATGAAACAAAAAAAATTAGTGTAAACGGTCCGTCGGTTTCCGAGCTATGGCCCGCCCTTTTTGATTCGTTTTGGCAAAAATGGGTGTGACCTTCCATTTCAACGGCACAATGCGCCTGAACTGGTTGACCAATTTTTTTGAAACTGGTACCATTCAAAAGGAAATTCAATGAGGAATTCAAAATTGGTATCAAAAATATTATTGGAGCAATTTAAAGTGCTATGACCTTTGACCTTTCCTTTAACCTTGATTTTGACCCCCGGACGAATAATTTTTTACTTGATTTTTATGTATGTTAATTGTCAGTATAATATTAACATAACATGTAAATATCTAGGATGATATTTTATTTCTTCACCTTTAAAAATTCTTTTTAATGTAATTTACAAAGTTACTGTTACCCCCACATACTGATATTTGTGTTGGTAATGTGTGTACAAGTCTCCATTATAGGCTTACTTGAATAATTCCAAACTGAAGTTAATTTACATTCAATTAAAACAGGAAACTAAACATTTCAGGTAATAAAGGAAACATTGAACACAATGATAATGTATACATGTAGGCCTACGTAGACTCCATTTGCTTATGAATAGAGACATTTGTTTAGCCCTTTTGATTGGGGTGCAATAGGTATACATACAAATCATCAGAAATCTGCGGTTTTGACAGAAACAAAATGCTCAGTAGTCAGCTCTACTGTCCCAAACTGGATACATCCTTGAGATCTTTGAAGCATCAGCAACAGATATGGAATACATTATGGCATTTGATTGTAATGTTACTTCAGTTTGAAAGTATTCATGTATAATGGAGTCTTGTACACACATTACCAACACAAATATCACTATGTGGGGGTAACAGTAACTTTGTAAATTACATTAAAGAGTTTTTAAAGGTGAAGAAATAAAATATCATCCTAGATATTTACATGTTATGTTAATATTATACTGACAATTAACATACTTAAAAATCAAGTAAAAATATTATTCGTCCGGGGGTCAAAATCAAGGTTAAAGGAAAGGTCAAAGGTCATAGCACTTTAAATTGCTCCAATAATATTTTTGATACCATCTTTGAATTCCTCTTTGAATAAAAATTGGTCAACCAGTTCAGGCGCATTGTGCCGTTGAAATGGAAGGTCACACCCATTTTTGCCAAAACGAATCAAAAAGGGCGGGCCATAGCTCGGAAACCGACGGACCGTTTACGCTATTTTTTTTTGTTTCATGGGAAGGTAATGTTAAACTTTATGTGTACCAAATTTGAGCAAATTCTGAGACGGAAGGGTGCAAAATTGCACTTTCATTGGGTGAATTGGCATGGAATGACCCTATAATCAAAATGAAACTATAAGCTCACTAAATATACAAACAATTGAGGTTACCCCCTCAAACACTCTTTCACCATCACATTCTGTGAAATATAAAATTTTACATCACGGTAAAAAATTGCCGTAAGTTTTACCTACCTTGTTGGTTTTCAGCAATTTTCTCAGAGAAAATTCGGCATTAGATGCTCTCAAGATGATAGATTTTCGTATACAGTTCGTATGAACAACATTATGGCGCTCACACCGGTCACCGGTCACCGGCCGACGGTCACGACATGAATTGCTTCAGGTGGCCCATATTACCTGCTGGCCCATATTACCTGCATGTACCCTAGTTGTTTCCTACCCTCTTTTGAAATGAAGGTTAAATTTGACCCTTCATTTCGGGTCCCGGTTACAAATGACCCGGACTCTGGGTCCAACTGAGCCATACACTTTCCGGGTCAATTTGGCCCATATTGCGGAGTCATCGACTTCTTGACCAGGA
Organism: Paracentrotus lividus; assembly: GCA_940671915.1. Lineage (NCBI taxonomy): Eukaryota > Metazoa > Echinodermata > Echinoidea > Camarodonta > Echinidae > Paracentrotus > Paracentrotus lividus. Next base: position 33,663,069 of record CALNVZ010002100.1, on the reverse strand, counting down.
TTGATCAATAGTTTGATCAATCGAAAGACGTATGGTCGCAGGACCCAGATTCCAAGTCAACATTTCCAAGTGGCCAGGAGCAATAAATTGACCCTTTCTCTCCCGGTCGTCACATTGACCAAAAAAGTGGTGTTCTTTTTAACAGACGAAGAGTTCAAAATTTGACCTTTCATTTTTTAGAATGTGTATTGGAATGTCATAAGATTCAAGATTTAGATTCGAAATTTTATTGTCTATAATGATATAGAAATTTGTTTTCCATTGGTGATATACATATTACTACAAACATACAATTTATAAACATTTAATATAATATTGACAAGACAGTACAATAACAATCAACCGTGATAACGATTCTCAGTCGCATCAGTTAATACAGACAAAAAGATACCTCATTACTATATGTAACTCATAAGGGTGCTTAATTATTGTCGTCACCCTTTGCTTTACTCCAGGTAAAGTTCGGCCAACAAATTCATCCCACAAGCGTTTGCCTCTTATGTTTTATCTATTTTTTTATTTTTTTAACTCATTAAACATTTGAATGTTATTATCGGGCAATGTTTAGAGGCGATCCTGGATCAGCCATGTTCAAAATGTTTTAGCGACAGCACTCATGAATTATTTTCCTTTACACAATCCCTCATTTTGCTTGTTTCTCTTCGAGCTTATTCCTGAACGACTCGAGCTCTGCGACCTGGTAATCGATGAGGGAATCACCTGTTACGTCCTTGTAGATTCTCTCAGCGTAAGCTCGACAGGGCTGATGATAAGAGAGGAAGAAAGAGAGAGGATAGGCCTATTAATTCATCATACTACAGGGCGTCCCGAAAAGAACTATACACTTTTGAAATGGCTGCCAAATGAAAAATATTTGATTTTAGGTAAAGAAATTTACATGTATGGAAAGCTCATTATCCCAACTTTCATATGACACAAAAAAGTCCAAAAATAAGTCATGCATGAATGAGCAGCGTTCACTTTTGTAAAGGGTATGGAAATTAGGGTGCGCAGGAATTGCCCTACCAATTTGTATGAGGAAAGTCATTTGGAGCTTACGGAATTGAGGATGAGATATGCAGAATTACTGATCAATTATGATGAGTTGGGGTTTGCTAAGAGAAATTTGTAGAATTGGGGATTATGATTTCATGCATGAGTGAACAGGAATATGTATTTCCTATTATAGCATTGTAGCCTTCCAAGTTGAGTGGTGTGTTAGTGGTAGTCAGGATGGGGTGCAGAACAAGTGAGATGCAGGGTAAGATTTTTGATCCCTTTCGATGATCGTTTTCATGATCTTTTGGATTGTCTGAATGTCCAACATCAGTGGAATTTTTTTTTTCTTCAACAAACAGGTTGTGCATCGAAAGAGGAGGAGGACACATTGAGCATTGAACGTACAGACTTTTATTTTATTTTTTTCCCCTCCTTTTTGTTTTGTTACAGGATGGATGAAACAAGTGTAAAATTGAAAAGAACAAAATTCAACTGAAAATAAAGACTGACATGTTAATTTCACAAATTTGTGTTACACCGTACCATATTCCTTTACAAAAGTCCAAATTGCTAAAATGAATGGATAGTTGGTTGGTTGATCAATTGAGTTGATTGATTTATTGGACATGGTGATTGAAATACATGAAGATGATGTAATGCTTGATTGATTAGTGAAATATTTGGAGCTGCGTACCACTGTTGATTAAATGATTGCTAGCTGGGATGTTGATTGTCTAATTATAGTGACTGAATTGAATTGATAGATTGATAAATTGTCATCAACCATCCCAATTTGGGTAAATGTGAGTAGACGGGGATGCAGGAAGGTTTGCAGAATTTTGGAGTAGAAACCAATGACATATGAATGTTCAAAACACACCCATGCAAAAAAGAGAGAGAAAATAGAGAGAGAGGGAGTGAGACAGGGAGAGAAAAAGAAGAGAGAGGTGAGAGAGATGAAGACAGATAGAGAGGAGAAGAGAAGAGAGGAGAGTGCAGAGTGAGGAGATAAGAGAGAAAGGAATAGAAGAAGAGAAAAAGAGAAGAGGAGAGAAAGAAAGAGAGAGAGAGATTAAACACACCACTGAAGGACCTCACTAAATATACCCTTGGAAAGTTACAATGCAACAATAGGAAATACATTATCCTGTTCACTCATGCATGAATTGTAATCCCCAATTCCACAAATTCACTTAGCAAACCCCAACTCATCATAATTGATTCAGTAATTCTGCATATCATCCTCAATCCATTAAGCTTCAAATAACTTTCCTCATACAACTTGGTAGTGGCAATTCCTGCGCACCCTAATTTCCATACCCTTCAAAAGTGAACGCTGCTCATTCATGCATGACTTATTTTCGACTTTTTGGTGTCATATGAAAGTGGAAATTGAGCTTTCCATACATATAAATTCATTACCTAAAATCAAATATTTTTCATTTGGCAGCCGTTTTCAAAAGTGTATAGTTTCTTTTGGACGCCCGGTAGTGGAGGATAGATCAAATTATTTGTAAAGTTTATTTGAATCTACATTCACATAAACAATACAAGTTAACGCAATACAAAGGCATCTATTCAGAATACCATAGTGATAATGTTTTTAAAATACGATCTAGGCAAAATACAATAATTGTCATATATTACAAAAAATTCAGAACAGGGCCATAGAAAATGGAATAAGAGACGAGGAAAAAATGAAGAATTAAAAATAATCTTCCAACGGCTTTTAGACTGAAGGGATAAAGACAAGAAAGGAATATACAGACAGATATGTACATAATCATATATAGAGAGAGTGTGAGGCCTGAAAAGAGGGCCGGGGGAGAGAAAGAAGATTTCATGGAGTTATATTAAATTTAATGAATAAGTATTAGCAACACAACATTCACCTGACTAGTCTGGTAACGAAAATGTGGTTGTCCGCCGTTGCGACATCGAGAATAAGCTCGGCAATATCTTGAGGTCTTTGGCACTCAGATTGGTTTAGAAAGGTCGGATGGTAGATGTCGCCGTTGTCGAAGCACTTGACAGCACGCGGTCAATGTCAGTGGCTTAGGGTTCTTTCGATCTGTCGTCGACGCCTCCAGTCGCTGGGCAATCATGTTTCTCCATGATAAGCGTGTTGGACACCAGCAGGTTCTATAACACTGACCCTTTGGAAAAAGTAAAACGGCAAATAAGATTAGAATACTGTTAATCATTGGTGGCGATCGGGGGGGGGGGACATGTTCCCCCCCCTCGATTTTTTTTTCTGGCGGGGATCGTCCCCCCCCCCCTCGATTTTACAGTATGATTACGCTCGTGAAGCTAATAAAGAGTAAAAATGTACGTCAAAACAAAACGTTATTATATAGGCAAAAATTTCGGCTCGCAAACATTTTCATTAGTTTCTGCATAATCTTGCGGAGTATGCGAATTTTGAGTGTATTATTTTTTCACTTTCTTGTCGTTTCTGCCCCCCCCCCAGTCGTGACAGGAAATCGCCGCGCTTTGCTGTTAATGATCATTCTCATAGCCAGATACCTGTGTCCAGTGGCGGATCCAGGCGGGGGCACAGGGGACGCTCGCCCTATAATTTTAAAACGCCATTAACTCTGTTTGTAAAATCGGAAAATTTCAGCGGCGCCCCCCCCCCCTACTTGACAAATCCTGGATCCACCACTGATGTGGTCTTACGCATTTGCCGACAGCTAAATATTTTTACGAAAACGGAGCCATCCTCAAGAAATGTATAAAAACTTACATCTACAACAAGCAAAAATGAGGAACCCCCATTTTGGCGCAATTTTATGAAAAGTAGTCCATCACAATATTTCTTAAAAGCTAGTGCTTATCTCTCACTCTCTCTACACCTAATTGTCATTATGCCTTGTTGGAATTATGATAGGTTTTTAGGATTTCGAAGTATAATAATCAATGGTATTTGATTTTAACAATATTTTGATCACCTAATGGCCGGGGTGGATTCCGTCACTCTCCAAAAATCTCAGCCGTAAAGTACAAACTTTATGAAACTTTACAAGCACTTGGACATCTTATTAATAGGCATAATCCTATTGTACAAATGTTAAAACCATTTCCAATCTATTTATTCCAAACTTCGACTAACTCAAAGTTTCAAAATTCTTAATTCCCCTCTTTTTCTTCGTTTCCCTTTTTCCCTTTTCCGTCCCCTTTTACGCGCCTCTTTTACATACAATAGCCTGGACACGATTAGCTATATTCAATCGTTGATTTGTTTATTTAATTATTATTATCAATTCAGCGTTTACCGAATATTGAAGAATCTACCAATATACGCCACGTCTTGACTAAATGCCACAATTGCCTGCTTGGTTGCACCGTATAGACCCATATAAGGAAAGGCTGGAAAAGAAGAAAATATAAAATATACCCTTCTTTCAATCAATGTGAAAAAATGAATATCCGTTGGGGGAAAAAAAGTTTATTATTTTACAAAATATCATATAGGGAAAGACATAGAGAGAAAAAAAAAGGAAATGTGAATGTGCCCTATACTTCAATTAATGTGAAAAGATGAATCTCCGTTGGAACAAAAAGTTATTATTTTAAGAAATATAAAAATAATATCACAGAAAACATTACTTGTAGTTTCCCGGGTTTTCGCCTACCTCCCACATGCTCAAGGAGATAGTTGATATTTACTTAATTTTTTTAGCGAAATCAGAATTCTGTCGGAATAGAAAGATGCGATTTTCAATCACTGATAATTATTATTTAAAACTAACAAAACAATGCCTCTGAGATATTAATAAGTCATGTTGATATTTTTCCTTTTTATTTATATAATGATTGATGACACCATTTGAGCTTCTTGTTGATTGTTCATAATATACATGTGCTGATATATAGGTGAACAGCCCAGTAGGACCGATGGGTTTTCAAGCCTTTCCTGGGGCTTGGTAATAGTAATTTTAATGCCTTTATACCAAGTGCATGCGTTATAATATAGCAAAAACTCTTGGTTTCGAACCCTTGACCTCACACCATCCTCTCCCAGTCCAGGAATACTGCCCATGTTGATAGATTCGACCTGACCTTCTTTCTTCATCGAAGGAAGTACTTCCTGCACGACCCGGACCGTACCGAAGAGATTGATATCGAAGACTTTTTCATGACGTCAAGACTGATCGCCTCTGGTGACGTTCAGCAAGTTGACCCCTGCGATGTTACTGAGGGTTATATAATACAAAATAGGAATGCAGAATTCTATAACAATAGATGAAAAGCAATTTCCTATTCATATTTCATCATTGATGTTTGCCATCAAGAGCTCGCCTATTTTTTTATTTTTATTTATTTAATTTTATTTAATTTATTTATTTATTTATTTATTTAATTATTATTATTTTTTTTTTTTTTTTTTTTTTTTGGGGAGGAGGGGAGTAAAGTCGAAATGATCTAATAATTAAAGGGGCAGATTTGCCTCATAATGGGAGAATAAGCTGAACTTTTAAATAGTTGAGAAATCTAAAGTTATATACTTCATTTTCCTTAATCCTATTCACTCACTGGCTAATGTAATGAGGGATGGGGGTTGGGGGGGGAGGGGTTTCATGTCCCTTAGTCCATCCTCTCGGTGTAGCTAAGCCACTCATGTGCATTTTAATTTCGAATGCGCTCATTTTAAATTTCTATGTGTACAATATTTACGTGAAATGTTAAAAAATTTGATTAGTAAAAGTGACTAGTATTTTATGGCTCCTTGAGCGACATGTAAACAAGTTTTGCACCAATCAAATGATGTAAATTAATGCCTGCAGCTTATACCATTGTTTGTAATACGACTCCCTCCCCGCCCCCCCCATAATAACATGATAACATTACAATTCATAATTTATTTTAATATATTGTAGAAAACACCATCCAATAATACTTATTGGATATCGATCTGTCCTAGCTTCTTCATCACCATGGCAACAGCATCAACAATCATGGCCTCCTTCGTAACATCCATTTTAGTGGAAACAAAGTTTGGTTCAGAGTGTATCCAGCTTGTGTCCTGAACTCCACTTCCTCTTCTATTGGTTTGAGGAGGGTGGCGTATACAAGAACCGTTCTGTGGATCGTGGGCCAGGAGCTGAGCAGTGGCTAGGCCTATACCCGACGAAAACCGCTGATAGAAACCACTTCTGGCATGGTAGATATTGATAATCTGAATAAGGCTTATCCAAAATTTCTCCTGTGATGTGGTTACTTGAAAACGAAAAGAAGAAAAATAAGAGATGTGAAATAAATGAAGTAAATGAAATAAATTACATTTGAACATCATTTCCTTGGGGAATTGAGAACAAAAGTACAAGTGTGCTCAATTTCCACCCACTAATTTCCAATTAGGACAACGAGGCCTTCATGCGTCAATGCATAAGTCCAAGCACAACCGAACTTCACAACCTAATTATTATTTTCTATTCTGACAACTCTATGCAATTTAATGTATCATAGTTTTATGCCAGGTAGCCAAAATAGCCAGGCTTTTTGCTTTTTAATTGTCCCAACGATTATTGTACAATTATGTTGATTCTGATGTATTATGTGTATATAGGCCTAATAAACTGTGACCTTTTTTACAATTAATATATTAAATTGATTGTATTGATGAACTATACACGAAATCGAACATTAGGTACTGATCGACAGGAACATTTTTTGTATATTTTCTTTTTAGCGGTCAAAGTCCATGCAGCTTTGAGGGCATTAATGCGTCAAAGGAATAAATCAGGCTTTGATAAAATAACGTCCTGTATACCGTACACCAGACCTACCGTAGGCTATACACTGTGAATCAATATTTTCTTTATTAAACCAAAGATTTTACATTTGAATAACTTTGAATAAGAGCATGATGTTATCATTATTCAATTGATGTTCTCTTTTTACTATATAAAAACTTCTATTATATTTGTTGGAAATGGCTTTTATATATAATTTCTTAAATATTGATCGATTGATGATTATTTAATTGAAATGAATTAAATTGAATTGAATTGAATTTATTAACAACAACAACAACTACTATTAATGGTTGAATACAGGTACAGAATAAATTGACATAGGATACAATAATCATAATACAAAGTGTTGCAGATATTAAAATTGGTAGACTACAAAAGAGTATATTGTTAAAGAACCAGAAGGTAGCACATGTGCTAGTCGAGCCTTGCCCCGTATAAGTATTGTTTTGGCAAGAATAGCTATTGTGTACAACTGAATCTAAAACTACTTCTCTAAAGTTTATAGGCTAGAATGAATTACTTAGATGCAGTACATAATATTAACAAAAAACAGTCAAAACATATATAATTAAGCGAGAAATATAGGGAGGTAACACATCAATTTTTTCACGTCACGCGGACCGAGCGATAATCGGGGGGGGGGGGGGTAAGGTGTTGATTTTTTGGAGGTCAATCGGGCCGTTCTCTTTTTTCTTACTTGTACTACCGCTTCTTTTTTTTTTTTTTTTTGCTAAGGGGGGGGGCCGGGCCCGTCGCCCCCCCCCCCCCTGTATCCGCGCCTGGCATAGACACAGATAGAAATTTAACAGCAGGTCAGGAGATCGCTGTGAAGAACCAAAAATAAAGTATTTTTTGTGTCACTAGGTTATTGGTTAGCTATCGGTTTCTTTATTACGTTCTCAGAAAGAAACTGCAGACATATAGGTGTAATACCGGGGGGGGGGGTCACCCACCAATGATGTGCTACTGCCATCGTCTGTCCCCAAAAAGCGTCTGTTTCAGCCTTTCGAAGGCGTTGACGCCTTTCCTTAAAATAGGTCGTTTTTTCATTTCAGTCGCCAATGTCACAAAAAATAGGGATATTTTCAGCGGAAAATGCGGTTTTGGGGTCAAAATTTCACTGTGTTTACGCCATTTAGGGGGTGTTTCAGCGGAAAACTGCTGTTTGGGGTAAAAATTTCACGATGTTTAGCCATTAGGGAATGTTTTTTTCCAGTCTTACGTTCGAAAAGGGGTGCAAATTTGACTTCATAGTATTTTTTCTTTGAGTGACCCCCGGGGTGTAATATGAAAACACGAAGTTGAATATTGTCCTGTATAGCCGATTCAATCATGAATAAGCGCTCTATGGATTCAATGCGCTATATAATGAAGCATTATCGGGTATTGTCATATCAACATGATCAAGAGGCGCTGGATCAGAAACTTTGGAACGAAAGTCGCCGACAAGCTTTGCATGTAAGGAAATTATAATCAAACAAAGATGACAGCAACCAACATAAGCAGAACATGAATTTGACCGAAATAGATTGATGACAGAATTACTTTAAGTTGGTGCCACGCCCCTCCAGATCTGTTGAATCACTACGTTATTCTTTCTTTTTTCCCCTCTCTCTCTCAGCTCTCTCCTGTAAACCGAGGGGCGGAATGACATTCGGCTACCGTGTATTGCTCTCAAAGCGAAGTTTCAACAGTTGAGAACCATTTTTACCTCGAGTCCTCGACATGTCGCTATGCGCTCCGCACAATGATCCACCATAATATTCAAGTGAAAGAGTAGCAAACCGAGGTTAACCTGGTAACAAGAGTGGATTAGATAAATCATTTATAAGAATCAGTAGACGGTGTCCACTCAGGGTTACACTTACAAGAACAAAGTGCTTCCACTCTGGAATTCGCTCTAAGAGCTAAGAGGGATGGTGGGGGGGGGGGGGGGTGAGGGTAGGAAACTAGGGCGGCGATTTTTTTCATGACAGGGGAATAAATCCGAATCTGTAAAAGCTTGTATTTAGCGTAGAGAGAGCGAACGAGAAAAATTTACTAACCCTCGAAACTTAGCCTATATTGAATTTATATCGGTTCTGATCTGAGGTCTTGTGCGTTACCCCTTCACTAAACAGAAAGGAGAGCTTTACTATAATTATACATGCATCAGTGGCGGATCCAGGATTTCATAACAGGGGGGTCACAAAATCGGAATTTCAGATTTTGGTACACCCAAATTTTTTTCACGTCACGCTGGCGAGCGATAAGCGAGGGGGGGGTAGGTAGGCCCTATTTAGTTTTGGGCCTTCGGCCAACAAAGAGGTCAATCATCAGGTATCAGCCATAAGGATAGGGTTAGGGGTTAATTGGCCTGGCCGCTCATCGACGATTTTTACTTCGATTTTTTTTTTTTTTTCTTTTTTTTTTTGTGCTTGGGGGGGGGGAGCCTGGCCCGTCGGCCCCCCCACCCCCTGTATCTAGTTTTTAGCCGTCGCGGATGCTTGTCGAACACGCCCGCTCGCCAATCCAGCCCCCCCCCACCCCCCCCCCCCCCACCCCCACCCACCCTCCCCCACCCCCCCCCCATACAATATCAGTGTATACAAACAAAAACAAAAATTGGCAAACAATGCGCGCGCGCATGCCCACGGTGTCATGTCTTGCGTAATACTCGACCAGACATTTAGTGTAAGAATGGATCACCTTTATCCTTTGAAAATCGGGTCAGCTGTTGTTCTCAAAACAAAGCCGTCATCCAGTTTAGAACTTGAGAGAAGTAAGTGTCATTTCAGAGTGTATATATTCTCTTCTTATATAATTATAAACGTAAATTAGGGGTTTGGTGTATCATCTTTGCGATTTTGGTACAAAAATGTGAGTGTGCTAACACAAGACTTAAGGTGTGGGCGCACACATTAACATATAGGAAGAAGGGGGACAATATAAAAGCTACGCCTAACGTTATAGTGAAGTTAAAGTTATACCTACGCGCTTCATTTTTTATTGTAAGTCATAAAATTTAATTTTTTCATAGTATTATTTTCATACCATATGTTACTAGTAATGCTGTGTAATCTTACGATTGTTCTGGTGAAAAAAATTCAAATTAATAAAGCTAATTAGATTTAGAAGAGAAGTTCTAACTTAACAACTGTTAGTGTTAAAGTGTAAAAAATTAAGTCACCAAAACCAAGAGCGGTTTTGGCGTTTGCATGAACACTTTTATAAAATGGCTCTGTGATTTTACGCATCGTGGTTGATCAAAACGGTTACGTTTGATGCTGTATTTTCGATGCAAAGCACCAGCTTGCATTTTTCTGCGTAAAAAAGTGATAACACACTCTCATCCGGGGGGGGGGGGGGGGTGTTTCACAAAGAGTTAAGTAGACTTAAAGTCGCTCTTAACTTCTATGCGCATCCTGTTTTAGAACGCGCAATCTAATTGATAGACTTCTCAATGGCGCGCAGACCCTGGGCATGTTTTGACCAATAAGGTGATGCGTAATAAACCACGCGCAACTAGGCATTTAAGTGCGATTTTTAAGTCTACTTAACTCTTTGTGAAACACCCCCCCTGGTCTTTTTTACTTTCTTGGATGACGATCATGATGTAAATCTGAGCTACATGTATGATGGGGAGACCATAGTTCGCGCAAATTAAAAAAATTATACAAAATGTGACATTCAATCAACAATATTTCAGGTTTTACACAAAATCAACGAAAACTATAAATACCAAATAAACGGCAAAATTCTAAACTCCGAATCGCCGAACGAAGAAGTGAACTAGGTCAAAGGGTTTTGACGATATCGCGATATCAAAATTCTATGTCGATCGAACAATCGCGCTTTCTGCTGAAAAAGTCAACAAAACCGTGTGACCTTAATTCTTGCACGGGCGTTTGACAAAGATTTATCAAGAAATTCAATCAGTCTTAGGAAAGAGAATAACAGTAAATGTAAGTCAAAATTTCATAGAATAAGATGATATTAATATCTCTCACAATTTTATGACATTAACTCGGAAAATGATGATTTCCAGACCCTTGTCAAAAATCTCGGAATTTTCGCAACGGACACGCAATTTTCCGATGTTTGGTCAATAATTTCACAATTCGATACACCCTACCGTGACGAAAGTTTGGATCCTAAGCAATTTTTGGTCCCTCTTTCTGCTGGTGCTATCAGATTTTCACAATATTTATTACTTTTTGAGATACCGTCGTGCGTGCGTGAACTAAGGTTCTGCGCGAATTATGGTCACACCACCATACTTACCAAAAATTTCAAGGGATAATCCCTTGGAATTTTTTTGGTAAGTAACTCAGATCTACTAGAGCTAGCAAAATGTTCCCATTTTATAAAAGCGTTAACACACTTCCCTGTATTATGCGATTAAACGTAAATGCAGTGATCGCTCGATGCTTCAGATGGAGCTCGCCTGCGGCTCGTTGCAACGAGACCCCTATCTAAAGCTATCTCGCGGTGCACTGCATTCACCGTTAATGACGCTCGGGAGTGTGTTAATGCTATATCAACAGTGTTGTGTTCGCTGATTTAAAGTCCAGTCTGGAGCCGGTATTTCATGCCCGAGCATTTGTTGTGCAAATATTAATATCATCATGAGATCTTAGAAAATGAAATCAGATATGTTCTCTTTGATTGTCTTAGCAAGTTTGGAGCATACGATACATGAAGAAATAATAATACAATGCTTAGTTGGTACGGTCTATTGACCATTTCCCAATAAATATATTACATGGATAAGCGAATGTTAAAGAGGCGCTAGGCCACTATTGTCATTGTCAGGACAGAGTTTAGAAGGTTTCATATGTTTATCTATTTAAGTTCGTTCACATTAAATTAAGGGATCTTATTATGTGCACTGTAATTGCATTGAGTCAGGGGATCGTATTGAGCTATTTGGAGACGGCCCTGCTTTAGTGGTAATCAGTATTCATGACATTCGTTCAGGTGCTATGTCGGTTAAATGTATTTGGTCATATTCAAACGTGAGTGACACGACATTTGGACTGATAGAAGGGGCATATCTTTGCACTTGTAGGTTATGAATGGATCATGACTACCATATCATTTATAATGTAGGAGTGGCATGTGTCATTACCAGCTGGATTGATTTTACAATTGGTCCTGGAAATTATAATTAAAAAACAGTGCGTGAGTGACACACAAAAAAAAAGAAATGGGTTTCTGACCATCATTTGGTTATGGTTGGATTTGTGCCCAAGTAGATCTCTAAGGGTACCAGTGCTGGTATCTGTACATGAATAGTGTACCTTTTGAATTTATTATCCTTATCAATCATTCCCTCTCAGTGGAAAATGGTCCACCTCTATGTGTGTCGTGAGTGACACGACATCCAAACGTGAGTGACACGACCAGTGCCTTGAATGCAACAATTCAAGTATAATAACTAGATCGAAATTACCTGTGTGTATATGCCATGTTAGAGTAGTCCATGATAATTTCTTTAAGCAAAAAAAACTGAAAAAAATTAATAGATACAAGAATAAAGAGGCATTTAAAGCACCATAGTCCCATATGTGCAAATTCCTGTTTGATCAATTATTAAGCGTAAGAAAACTGGATCACATAATGTTTGAACTTAAATGATTGGTTGTATTGTAAAGAAGCCTTTGTGTTGATTTCAGATCCTAATTTGCATTTTTAAAGGCACAGGCCACATTAAAGTTTCAGCTAATGTCCTACTTAGTTTGAATGTGACCATTTCTGTTAACAATAGTAATAGCATTCTGTCCTATTCATAGCTTTTCCGTTTGCAAGGTTTTGGGGAAGATTTAATTAGCGTACCCTAACATATTTTCAGGTCATGTTAGACATGCCTACTTTTGGAGGCATGAGGCACGTGCTCTATTGTTTATTGTGCAATGGACCAGAGAGGCGAAAGGGTGCGCGGTGCTTTCATTATTTAGTTTGTTATACAGGGAGCGGGGCTTGTTGGACTCAATTCACTTAAGCATTACCGAAATTGATATATAGGCGAAGCTCATGTGTGGCTCGAGTGAGCCATTTTTATGTTAGAGCTTTCGAGAGCCATTTTATTTTTGAGCTTACGTTGGTCAGTTTCGTTTGGCAGCCATGTTTAGTTAGTTTTCATTGCGGATCAAGCAAGGTTTTTCGCGTCTTATAAGCCAAGCATCTGAAACTGTTTATATTTTAATTAATTGCACCTTTACCGTTTTGCTTCCGACTCTAAGTGGACTTCGTCATTCTATTTCTTTGTTCTACATTTAATAAATACCAAACCGAACTTTAATCTAGTGCCAGTCGCCATTTTGCTTTCCTGAGTCCCATATAAGTTGAACTATAATTTCGTCACCGTAATTGGAGACTGAACTCGGAGACCTTACTCGAAGACTGTACTCTTACACAATTATCTATAATGCGCTTTTCCCATGAGGCTCAAAGCGCTTACAATGTATATGGACGTGTGTTATGAACTCGCCGCCCAAATAGGTGGTGCTGTTACGCTTTTTGGCTATTTTTCAGCATTAAATTTGTCAATATTTTCCAAAGTAAGAAAGTTTATGTAACAAATTTGATCTCATTCTGAAGCTATGTTACTGTGCTAGCTCCCTGAGAAGTTTCATTGTTCTAGGTAACATTTTGGTGGAGTTACAATGGTTTAAACTTGGGACAGTAGGGGTGGTGCTGGAAGCGGCGCTGCCTGTACAAAGTCAATGGGAAAATTTGCATTTTGTGGTTGATTTTGGGAAAACTTGAATTTCTCTGCCAAATTTTGGCTTATGACTGTGAATGTGGTACCAAACTGAAGCTTGTAAACTGCTTTATACCATGAAATCACTGAACAATAGGTTTGATGTTACAGTAGTACCCAGGAAGACTCAAAGATCGTTATTTGACCTAAAAAGGCAATGCCTCCTGTACAAAGTCATTGGGACTTAGAGATATTGTAGTACCGCTGGGAAAACTGCAATATCTCGGCCAAATTTTAGCCTATGATTGTGAATTTAGCACCAAATCGAAGCTTTTAAACTGCTTCATACTATCATATCACTTTACACTATGTTTGATGGTGCAACAGTACTTGGGAGGACCCAACCCCCTCATGAATTTGAAAAAAGCTATATTTTCAGGGCTAAATTTCAGATTGTTATATTTTTCATTATAAAATTGTAAACCATAATGAATTATACCTTGTTTGAAAGGTCTTATTATTCTCTACCAGAATATAATAATATTATTAATATTTGGGTGATTATAGATCACTTGACGATAAAAACAATGAAAAATTAAAAAATCTAAATTTCCTGAATTTTTTCCTAATAACTTTTTTATCTTGCACCTGGTTTAATTTTTTAATGCAGATTTAGATTCCTTGAGGAATTTCCTTACAGAAAATGTATAGTTTATATATATAATGGTGTATACTTAAATTCGAGATACAGGACTTTGAAGTGAAAAAGTGCTATTTGTAGTGAAATTGGCATGTAACGCAAAAGGCGGCGAACTTATAACACACGGCCATATTAATATATTATTACCCTGCTCACTGGATTAAATTCCAGCTGCCATTCATTTTACAGGCGCTTTCATGAATTTATCCTCCCGGGTACCCATTTAAACCTGGATGAAGTGTTAAACAATGTAGATAATATGCCTTGCTCAGTCAAGGACGTAAGTGCCGGTGCTTGGAATCAAACTCACAACCTTTGCATCCCCAGTCAAGTGATACAACCACTAGACTACGACACTTCTAGATTCCCAATCTAAATATGAAAAGTTTGTCAAATAGAACTCAAATTTTTTGGCATGCATATTAGACACACTCTCAGATACGCTATTTTTTAGATTTGGTAGTGGAATCACCGATTCCATCCCTAATAATATGTTCCATTGCTGCTGCAGTTTTCCTGTGACTTCGGTATGTATTGTATGTGTGTGAAGTGTGAAGTGGTATGTGCTATCATGTTGTATATTATTCATTTTATTTAAAAGAATTTTGCAATCATCAAACTGGTTGATAACTGCCACCAGTCAAAAACTGCCTCCACTACTCAATAAAATTAACATCTTTCCCTCTTTTGTATTTCTTTACTTTAGTACCTGAACTACCCAACGGTAAACCATGTGCTCGAAGTGGGCACTGTGCAGTCGCTGATGAACACAATGTGTACTTACTCGGAGGATATAACCCAGACACTGATGTTATAGCAGAATACTTTGGTGATAGCCAGCATGTCCCACTATTTGGAGAAGTGAGTAGGCCTTGGAAGTCTTAAGAAAAAGTAAAATAAGTTTATATGACCTTTATTCATATATAATATTAATCTTTTTTTATAGATCAAAATTGATAGTAAGTCTAATTTCTTCTTTCTAAGGTACACAGTTGAGATTAACCCTTTAGCACCTAAACCGCCCGAGACCGCCCGTCAGCTTACTCACTAAACCGCCCAAAACCGTGCCTGTTTTATGCACGCTATAGTCATGATAATATAAAAAATATGTGATCGAACATGCCCATATTTGTTGTGCATAACCCTTTGGATGTGTGCTGCCCGATTATGCACAAAAAAAGTATGTTTTTACAAGTATTTCTCATTGAAACACCCTGATGCGAACACAGCACAACCCTTCCCTTTGGGACTAAGCTGACACTTTTCACGCAGTCTCTAGTTGCTAAAGGGTTAAAAGCTTTATTTTATGTTGCTCAGGGGTTGTTACATGGGTCGGTCTTAGATCTTTCAGTGTAATGATGTCATAATGGAGTGGTGTAAGCAGTTAATAAAGATGTAGAGGTCTTAGCTTTGAGGCCTGCCCATATCCCTGGTCCATTAACAAGCAATTGATCGACATAAATGTTGCCAATCTAAACAAAACACATAAAGTAAGTTCCCCTGTATTTCAGATATCAATTATTTTTTAACCAGGAGGAGTTGACAAAATCTAATTATGTGTCCGTGCAGGTAATTTTATCAGCTACTATGTGACTGATTTTTAGGGAGTGTAATCATGTCATGCTACATTGCGCAAAGGTTGAAGATAAAAATGTCATTTTATTAGTTCACAAGCCTACTATCACCATTTTGAATATAAATGATTTTTGAACAAAATTCCAGATTTTTTTCAATCGAACTCATCACAAGGCATGCAATCTTTTTCTATTTATTTATTTGACAAGCTATAACAGAAGTTTTCATTTTAATTGTTAATAGGTATGGAGGTACCACATCCCATCCAACAGGTGGCATTTACTCACAGATGAGGGAGAATCAGAGTTCCGACTAGCATCCATGTCGGCCATTTTGAAAGGCAAGACGTTGCTGATCTATGGTGGTACCAGCTATCCCTTCGGTTACCGTAGCACCAATCAGATCAGTTGGCTTGATCTCAGGAGAGTACACTGGCAGCATAAACAAGAGCATGGAGACCATAAACCAATCAGAAGTTATGGTCAGGTGAGGTTATGTGATGTTTATTTAAAGTAAAATGACACCCGAAGTTTGGAAACACATTATAAGGTTGTTTTTGCAACAGACCTTGTGAAAGTTGAGAACAAGTGGAGGTCTGGAGATTTGTTTGTGTCTTTGTTTATGTTTTTTGTTTATGTTATGTTTGTGTTTGTTTGTTTGTTTGT
>CALNVZ010002100.1:33620550-33632620 GCA_940671915.1 Paracentrotus lividus | reverse complement strand
CAAAATAGGTAATTCAATAAAAGTTATTAATGAAAATAAAGTTAGTATAAAATGCATGAAGTGAATTGTGAATATTACTAAGTGGTATAGTTGCACATGAAAATTATAAGCTATTTTAGTATTATACAGTGCAATGAGGAATGAATGTAGCCTAAAAGCTTACTGCTCTTATTATCTGGGAATTATAAGGTAAACCGATGTGATTTAAAACAGATAGGGCAAAGCTATTCGATTTCCTAATTAATTTGGTGGTTAGGGAATAGAATAATGCGCTGATTATCTACAGAACAGTTCTTTCTATAAAGAGGCTTCCATTAGGGAAAATGACAAAATTCGTCGCTGCGTTTTATAGTATCTCATGTGATCCCCCTTCCTGTTCATGACATATGTATACATCATGGGTTGTCGATTCCCTTATTAGGGGCAGTTATACCCATTTTATAATTGTTTTCTTGTGGTCATTGATTTTGCCTTGGTCCCCTCCCCATCCTCCCAATATGAAAAAGAAAATTACATACATCCTTTGATTCACGTGTGATTCAGAAGAAAAGAAAAAAAAACAAAAACAAACAAACAAACAAAAACAAAACAAAATACATCAAGGCCTAGGACTAATCTCCGTCATAATAAGCGTCGAAATAAAATAGAGAATAATAATTCTGTATACCAATATTTTTTCCTGCTTATTTGAAATACACCGGACCACCCTCAATGCGTCTGTAAACATAATTATCTTTCTCACCGTTCTTCTTGGCGCATGCGCCGCTGACAGAATGATTAATCATTTTATTTTACAAGACAAGGTTCAATGTGCACAATATTGTAATTAAAATATGAGTTCGCTTATGACAAGTGCGGTGGTTGGATAAAGAAATTCTTGTTGCCAATCTGAAGTATTCAAGGCCAGATTCGAGTCATTGTTCTTGATGTTTTTGTCCTATATGATTGATTGACGTACACAATGTGTACTCCATCTTCACTGACAAGTGAAGAGATTCCTACCACCATGACCATATAATGCCGGCATGCTATGAAAAAAATTATGCAAAAATGCTAATTTTGTGTTTTATGTGTCTTGAGAGAATGGTGACAAACTATCAATTTCACCAGCAAAATTAATAAATGAATCGTAATTCTCCTTATTTACCGATTGATTCTGCCAATCCTCAAGTAAAAGAAATTGGTTTCATGCATAAATTACTGGATGTTTCCACCAGTTTACATTAGTAATTAGGATGCAGCCCTCATGTTTGTATTATTTTTCAATGATTATCTCAAATAGAATGATGATTATCCTATATAGCGCATGCTTATTGTATTTCACCACAGCTCGCCATGGCTAGGGAGGGTCTTTAGAAGAAAAATAATGTTTTTATGTCAGCATGTATTTTAAAATTTCAGTTACAGTTGATTTTTCCCCAACTTCACCAAACAATCATCAGATCAGGCCTACAAAATTTGATGATCATTAAAAAAAAAAAAAAAAAAAAAAAAAAAAAAAAAAAAAAAAAAAAAAAAAAAAAAAAAAAAAAAAAAAAAATCAATATTGAAAATGAGTTTTGCATGACAGGGTATACCTATATATAGACGAGTCACACCAGAGAAACAGACCTCGAACCGACACCGAACCGAATAAAATATTACATTACCACGTATGGCAAACTAGCAATCGGTTTGGAGTCGGTTTTTATAGGCTATATAGTCTCGAGCCACTAGCACACAAACTTGCAATATGATAATAAAATTGTTTAAAATCGACATTTTAAACGGGACAAGGTTTTTATGTGGATATTTTTATCCCCCCCCCCTCCAGATCAGATAAGTACAGGTAAACTATTCGCATTGATTACAATTTTTGTCATTCTTGCCATTACCTCTAAGACGAGAACTCTAATTATTTAAAAGAATACTCATTATCATATCAGTTAGGGTGCTATCTCACTTCGGCGGAGACGTCTCCGCGACAGAATAGAAATTTCGTCTCCGCGACGGATAAATAGTATTAGAGACGTCTCCGTGACGTCTCCTGAATTTTTGAGACGGATTTTGTGTTATAAATTGTCCGCGGAGACGTCTCGGAGACGTCTTTTAATACTATTTATCCGATCGCGGAAACGAAATTTCTATTCTGACGTCTCCGCGAAGTGAGATAGCACCCTTATAATCCCCTAGCCACATGTAAAAGTGGTCCGTCACAAAGCTTGCCTAGTAGTAACTAGCAATCTGAACTTTTGTGACAAGTTAACGCCATTTCCTGCATGACTGTTGCATTGTCCCAAAAGTTATTCAGACTTTCGTCATCATGTGATTTTGTTTGTTATCCACTTTATTTTTGTAAGTTATGCACGCCGAATCTAGAGCTAGCAGAGTAAATTATTTATTCAATTTCGGCTTTTTACGCACACCATTACCAAAAAACAAAATAATAAAAAATAAAAAATAAAAATCTGTAGCTCCGCGTTTATGCTTACAGTCACACAGACACTTACGTTGAAGTTACGTCCGATTGCGTCCAAAAAATTATTTATTTTCTGCGGACCCCCACTGATGCTTTCCATAGTCAGCAGTAGTAATAGTGATAATTTCGTTCAGCAGTAAAACATAGAAATAAATAAGAAAATGACAGATTAGAAGAGAAATAAGATTAAAACAAACAAAACGTAACTATACGTAGGCCTAAGTGTCTGTGTGACTTGCCTAGCACTATATTAAACGCCTGGACAGGAACTGTGTAGTCACATGATTACCAGCAAAGTCTTATAGCTCCAATGATGATTGAAGTGCAAGATATTTTTCTCAAAAAAATTGCTTGCGACCTGTCCTTTTTTGTTGATGGATGACAAATTTATTGTAACTTTATTTAAATCTGTTGTTCTGTTGAACCGATATCAATGATAGATGATGATTTGAGGCCCACATTTACCCGATTATGACCTTTATAATTTATGTGCCAAACGTAGTATATTCAAAAAGCTCTTCGACGATAAAACGAATATTTGTTGTGGTTTCATTTTACTTGAAAGGGCTAGGCCGACACAAACAGAAGCAAAATTATTTGAAAAGCATATCTAAGTCATTATAAGGAGTTTATCGTTAGGCTAATGTAATATGCATAATATACGGACTCTATTAATTTTGAGCTTGAAGAATACCGGTTTTTGTTTCCCTTTATTTTAGAAAATACGGGCCTATAAATCCATTTAAAAAAAAGAACCCCAACACCAACATAAAAAAAAAAAAAAAAAAAAAAAAAACACCCGCAGCCCCCACATTCGCCCCCCCCCCAAAAAAAAAAAAACGCAACACAAGTTTGAGCATTGATAATTTTGGGGTGTTTGATACCCAGCTCCCCGAAACCAAAAATTAAAAAGTGCCTAAAATCGGTAATTTTTTTTTTTTTTTTTTTTTTTTTTTTTTTTTTTTGTCAAGCCGCGGGGCTAATAAATGAAGGAAAAAAACAAAACAAAACAAAACAACTTATGGCCGACCCGAGTGAACGTTTCCCTATATGGCTGTAATTGAATAAGAAAATTACCCACCCCCCGGCCCCCCCCCCCCCCCCCCTTAGCCCTGCACTGAAAGTATAATTTACCGGGCGGCCTGACCTGCTCAAAAGTGTAGGTCCTATCCCGAAACCATTTTTCAGGGTGATGTTGAAAATCTGAAATTTAAATTTTGTGCTCCAATCGTGAATTGATACAGTTTTCCCCAAAATTGATAATCATAAATGAATGGCCTACCCCAAATCAATTTTATGAGGATTGTCTAACTTTGTCTTTAGAGCGCATACCCAGGGACTCGGCATGGGACCGTGACTGCGATATTACGGGTAAAATTGAATGATTGAAATGAAGGATATCAAAATAAATAAGCTTTCTGCACCATACGGTCTAAAAACAAAGTACGAGAAATTAATTGTAAACAAGATAAGGTAAACGGCCTAAACAAAGAAAATTAGGCCTATGCATAGCAAGGCCTATTGTCTTATGATGTAATAAAATCAAGAAAAGTGGGTTGCATTTTCAGTGTTCAGTGTAGGCCTATACGCAGTGGTTGGAAAATATTAACTTTGATGCCAGTTCAATTACATAGTTTTATTTTCCTAGTGATTTTTTTATAGCGAATCAAATCGCTGTGTCGAGGCCAGGCCGGGCGTATGCATTTTGGTTTGGACGACTTCCAATATGTGTTGGAATTTTGACCTTATTATAATTTTTCAATTCTTCTCTGACTAGCTTCTTGTAATTTTATTGCAGACGGTCGTTGAAATTATCCAAATATCGCACAATCGCACAATCCGATCAAGTCCACATGTTAGTCTTTGACCAAACGGTGTGCACAGAGAATGTGTAATGGAGAATTATGTACATGTAATGTATGATAAATTTTATAAAAAGGAAAAAGGAGGGAACCAAAATGTACAACACGTAGCAGAGCGCTCAACTACTAGAAAAACTACAATAAGGGGTATTCACATCGTATTGCTGTGCCTCCTCCGGAGCTCTTACAGCATGCAAGCAGGTTAAACTGTTATTGGATTCGTCCAACACGTTGTCAACGGGTACTTTCAATCCACACGTCTAAATTGTATCAAATAAATTTGTACTTTGATATAAAATATACGAGTATTTAAATATCATAAATACCAAATAATTTCTGACTGACAAATTGATATGATATTTGATCTAAAAATGAAAGTGGTATTGTCTGCTGATAAAAATCCTTTTTGCGATTCGAGAAATAAACCCGATGAAAAAATTGACTATTCCAGACATGCGCAGTGTACTTTTGAGCTGCCATCTTGACGAAGTCATCACAATTTTACGTGGAATTCGTAGGGAACAAATTTTGTTTTTTCACCTTAAAAGCTGATTTCGGTAAGTAGAAGAACATTGCAATACACACGATATATAATATTGCATCTATGTATCTCAAAATTTTGACATGAAAAGGTGTTTCCATGGCTTCGAATTCCGCATACCAATGTTTGTGCGCCCTCTGTGTTATTTCAATAGTCGATGTCTATAATAAACTAACAAGCGTATTCTTTCGTGTGCGCGCGGTGGTGGTCTTCCAGAATAGTGCTGTCAACAAGGCGGAAAGGAGTAAATTATATTACGTTTTCTTTCTGAATTCCCAATTTGCCTCAACATTGCAACCCAGGAAAATACTTTATGATAAATGAACTAATGTTCAATGCATTGTTTAGTTTTGATATACACTGTTTGTCTACAAAACTTCGTCTAAGGTTAAGGTTATGTATCGACTTTCCTTCGCAAGTCAATGCACGAGGATTCGTGTAGATCGCGAATACAAAGTAGCGTTCTATTGAATATGCTAATTTATTGCGCATGCGCACTTGTTTTTCATCACCTATATACCCTATAAGTGTTTCTCTATCTGGCATGCCTCATGCATCCATTTCATGATTTTCAGTTTGTGCCATGAAATTTTCTTTCTATTTTGTATGACTATAAAAATTGAGTTATTCTTTTTTTAATAATGCTGTGTAGATCTATAATGTATGCTGGTTCCAATATAATATAGTTCAAAACTGCAAAATAAAATAAAAAGGCTTCTAGAAATCTAGGCGCGAAATCTAATGTTTCAGAAGTTTTAATTAAAGTTTTAAAGGGATAGATCTAGATATAGATGTAGAGTAACTAAAACAAATACCTAAACACGTTGCGCTTTCATTGTTTTTTGTGGGAAAATGGAATTCCTACATGTATGCCATAATTAAAATGTAATTTGAGCAAAAGAGTGAAAATGACCAGAAAATATGAAAAAATAAGCAAAGAAAATGGGATTCCATCGGGTTTTATACCAGGTTATATATTCACCAGTGTTATATATAACACTCGTAAGATACACCGAGTGTTCCCTGTGATAGAAAATCGACTTTCCGAAAAGTTTATGGTGCACCTGCTGTCACGGGCTTATGCTAATTCAGATCATATCTTTTGATTCATGTCCAACATTTTAGTCCAAAAGTTTTTAAGTACATAAAACAAATTATGCAAAGTTGAGTAAATAAATTACCTAGATAAATAGGAGAATATATCAATTTGAATAACAACAACAATGAGAAAAGAAATTAATAAAAACAAAAGAAATATACACAAGAATCAATTGAAACTTCAATATTTTTATAAACAATGTTGTTGGCTATTTACGCTTAGCAGATTTTTAAAAAAGAATTGGGCTTCATAACAAAGTTTTTTTATAACAACAGTAAAAAAAATATGTAAAAATAGATGCCTAATTTGCATGAATACACAAAATAAAAAATCAGTTTAAAAGGTAATCTTGGAATTTTTCTCATATGAAATATTTGATAGAATCTAGGCTACGCAGAGTTTAAATTAGAATTTGGTGCTTAGAAATATTCAATATATTCATTTTCTGATCCGTTTGTATCCATGGGTCAAAAGGAAAGTGTCTGTGAGTGTGTCAATTATTTTGTAAGTAGGTCTACTTAAAGGAGGAGTCTGGGCTGAAATGAAAAATGTTTTGTGAAAAGTAAAGTAAAATTTACAAGCACAACACAAGAAAATTTCATCAAAATCGGATGAAAAATGACAAAGTTATGCATTTTTTAGGTAGATGAATTTTTCTGCGTAAAACAGTTCTTGGCATTGTCTCCTTGTCTTCATTTGAAATATTTGAATATTCAAATGAGCAAAGTGATGATGTCACAGGTCCCCTACTTTCTTGTGGTATTTTTATTATATGAAATCCTTTTTCTCATTTTAATATATGCGTATACAGAAAATCTATCCCTCATACTGGAATAGTTAAAGCACTTGCGACTTGAACATGTCCACAAGGATTAATTCCTGTTTTTATGTCCTTGGGGCAGAAAATCTTGATAATTGGTATTTCATACAATAAATACAAGAAGAAGTAGGGGGACTGAGACATCATCAGTTTGCCAATTTGAAGATGGCAAAAACTCTTTCTCTACAAAAATTCAAAACTTAGAAACTTCATAACTTTACTATTTCTGATCTGATTTTGATGAAATTTTCAGTGTTGTGCCTTTTTAGATTTTACTTTCATTTTTCTAATAATGCAAAACTCCAGCCCGGAGGAGTCCTTTAAAAAAAAAAGAAGTTGATTACATAAAAAGGGCACAAAAACTATTCAACGATGTTTTGCAGAACTGACCTTATAACCACAATTGAATAATCCATCCAAGTTTACTAATGAAAACATAGAATATTGTTTAACTAAACAACAACACAAAAAGAATGTTCCCCCATTTCAGATATCAATAATTTTTTTTTTAGGAGGAATTTAAAAAATTTAATTATATGTCCATTAGGAATTTAATTAGCCACAATGGAGCAAATTTTAAAAAAAATCATCAAGTCATGCTTCAGTGAGCAATGGTTAATGGCAAAAATGTCATTTTTTGAAGTTCGCTAGACCAAAATGGGCAACTTTGATTCAATGATAAATGGACCCATTTTTCAGATTTTAAACATTTCACCGTCAGAATGTATGCAAAACGTGCTTCCAATTATACGGAAACAGAAATTTGCGTCAAATTTCACGGTGTGATGAGCATCCAGCAAAAAATTGCCCAAACTGCGATTTTTATTCTTAGCTTTTTGCCATGGTATAATCGATCAAAATATGATGGAATTCCTGTTTTGGAGGTGTATGAAACCAATATATCCATTCATTCACGGTTGATGAACCCGCATCAAACAACCAAAAAATGGGCCATTTTAGTAAGAATTACGAAGAGTCATTTTATTAATTTTATCACTAGAAAGCATCTCAATAACATGTTTTGGGTTGCATTTATATATCTTTGTCAATGATCCTATGGCATTTTTTACAAATCTCTGGGCTTCAGTGAGCACGTGAGACTGGAAAAGCCTTTCTCACATAGTGGACTAAAAATTCAAATTCTTACTTTGATTGAATATAACAATTCTTTCCGGGGAGTACCTTTGGATCTTATTTTCACAAAAATCCCGATGTTTCACGTCAGTGGGCAAAAGATACAACGAAAATCATGAAAATGAGAAGCAAGTTTGGGGCTTGTCGCATGGTTCAGTGACTTTTCGAATTTGTAATTTGAATAAAGATGATCATGTTTTAGTTAGAGACCAGTTGGAAGCTATGTGCAAAGTTTCATAAAATAATTCACAGTCAAAGGGACAAAAACTTACATTAAAATATGCTAAATTTCACTTTTTTTTAGCTTTGTTTAAACCTCTGTACATAAATCGATGGAGGAGGAAATCATAACCTGACAAATGTGAAATTCGGCCAATTTCATTGATGATTATTGTTCATTCTCCTGTGAGTATAGTCACAAAATTTGGCACACACAGCTTCAACTGATCTCTAACTAACAGGATCTAATTCAAATTACGTATTCGAAAGTCACTGACCATGACGAAGCCCAAACTTCTTTCTCATTTGCCATGATTTTCTTGTATCTTTGTGCTACCGTGCAATTTGGTTGTAATAATAAAGTTACTCCGTTGTTATATTCAATCAAAGTGAGATTTGAATTTTTTGTCCATACGTGGAGAAAAGGGATTTTCAAGTCTCACGTGCTCACTGAAGCATGAATTTGTAAATAAATGCCAATAGTTTCATTGACACGTGCCCAAAGAATATGAATACAACCAAAAAATGTGATTGAGATGCTTTCTAGTGCATATTACTGCAATGCATTTTCGTAATTCTAGAATGGCCTATTTTTGGTTGTTTGATGGGTTCATTCACCGTGAATGAATGGATATTGTTGCATACACTTCCACAACAGGAATTCCCTCATGTTTGATCAATTATACCATGGCAAAGAAGTAAAATCGCACTTTGGGCAATTCTTGCAGCATGCTTACTCAACCGTAAATTTGATGCAAATTTGTTTCCGTATATTGGGAAGCACGTTTTTGCATACATTCTGACGTGTAATATGTAAAATTTGAAAATGGGTCCGTTGTCATTGAATCAAAGTTGCCATTTTCAGACATTTTTGCTTAAATTCACCAAGCTCACTGAAGCAGTGACTCGATGATTTTTCCTAAAATTGCTCCATTGTGGCTAATTAAATTCCTACATGGACATACAATAGATTTTTTAAATTCCTCCTGGTTCAAAAAATTATTGATATCTGAAATAAGGGGAACTTTTCTTTTGTTGTGTTTAGTTCCATACGATGTTTACCACATTTTCACAAATAGAAGGGGAATTTTAGTACCTAGTTGGCTATTGAAATTTCAGGATTTATGCCCCTTAATTGTGGCACAATATGAACTGAACAGTCATCAAAAAGTTCATAGGGTTTTTGTGTTATGAACTCGCCACCCCAAATAGGGTGGTGCTGTTACAGGCTTTTTGCTAATTTTTCAGCATTAATTTGTCAATATTTTCCAAAGTAAGAAAGTTTATGTAACAAATTTGATCTCATTTTGAAGCTATGTTACCTGTGCTAATGTAGCTCCCTGTGAGTTTCATTGTTCTAGGTAACATTCTGGTGGAGTTACAATGGTGTTTAAGTTTGGGACAGTAAGGGTGGTGCTGGAAGCGGCGCCGCCAAAAGCGGCGCCGCCTGTACAAAGTCAATGGGAAATTTTACATTTGCGGTTGATTTGGGGAAACTTGAAATTCTCCTGCCAATTTTGGGCTTTTGACTTGTGAAAGTGGTCGGTCAAACTGAAGCTATAATACTGCTTTATAACCATAAATCACTGAACAAGGTTTTGATTGTTACATAGTCCCAGGTCCCCAGGAAGACTGAACAATTTGCGTTATTTGAATGTGGTACAAACTGAAGCTTATAAAACTGCTTTATACCATGAAATACATGAACAATAGGTTTGATGTTACAATAGTACCCAGGAAGACTGAACAATCGTTATTTTGAATTTGTGGTACAAAAACTGAAGCTTATAAACTGCTTTTATACCATGAAATCACTGAACAATAGGTTTGATGTTACAATAGTCCCAGGAAGACTGAACAATCGTTATTTGACCTAAAAGGCGTGCCCCCCTGTACAAAGTCATTGGGATTAGAGATAATTGTAATACCGTTGGGAAACTGCAATATCTCACCCAAATTTTAGCCTAATGATGTTGACTTTAGCCCAAATTGAAGCTTTTAAACTGCTTCATACTATCATATCACTTCACAATAGTGTTTGATGTGCAACAGTACGTGGCAGGACCCAACCCCCTCATGATTTTGAAAAAAGCTATTATTTTCAGGCTAAATTTCGAATTGTTATATTATTTTATTTTCCTAAATTGTAAACATAATGAATTATACCTTTGTTTGAAATTATTATTCTCTACCGGAATATAATAATATTATTAATATTCTGGGTGATTATAGATGACTTACGATAAATAACAATAAAAAATCTAAATTCCCTAAATTTTTTTGTATAACTTTTTTATATTACACTTGGTTCTTTTTTAAAAATGCAGATTTAGTTTTCATTGAGGAATTTCCTTTCAGAAAATGTATAGTTTTGAATATAACATATCGCTGTTAATTTTCGGCGTAGTTATTCGGCGATAAATTTTTCGCGGCTTAGAGCCTCCAAAAATTATTTGCTGGTTCTTAAATTCGTGCGCTGCCTTTATGTACGAACGCATTGATCCCATTCAAAGCATGCATGCAGTGCATGCTTAAGAAAGCATGCTCATATTGAATAATTCGCGCTGTTTTAAACTATTACGCGATCTTCTTACGATCGATAATCTGCGCGAATCGCGAAAATTAAAGTACCCGTACTTGATCCCGATATCCACGATTACAGTATTAGGGGGTGTATACTTTTCGAGATACAGGTTCTTGAAGTGAAAAAGTGCCGTTTGTAGTGACAATTGCTATGTAACGCCAAAAGGCGGCAAACTTATAACACCCGCACAGGCCATAGTAAGCAATTTTGAATGTACAAGATGAAATTGTATCAAAATCCACAGTCCAAAGTGCGTTATCTGTTGGGTTGTAGATTGCTAGTATATGGATATTTGGTCAGGTGATAAAATTATGATTTTAAAAATTAGCAAGGTCAATTTAATGTGGGCGAAGGGAGGATCATGGACGTGCTTGCAACGAGTTTAGATAGTTCAGGTTCATTGATCTGTGATTCTATGTAGAGTTTTCATCCATCATTTCTTTAGTTCTGGCAATTTTAGTTTTTATTTTTTGTTTCCCATGTTATTAATGTTAGATTTATGTTACAATAATTTTATTTTTTATTCACTTTTGTGGCAGGGCTGATGAGATATTTGCCATTAACGGTATAGGATGGAGGGAAGTGAAGCAGGTGCAACTCCTCGTTTGGAATCCTTTAATGCTGCTGCCACAAATCACCATCTGCACCTGGCTTGATCCCCACTACAACAAAATCATCATCTACTAGCATCTCAGCAAGCCCCTTGCTGGTGCCCACTCAGGGACAAATGAGAGGAATGTTGGAGCTCCGGCAGGCCCACGGGCATCGTCAATTCTCAAACAACCAAACCAGTTTCGTGAGATCATTTAAACAAGCCCAGTGCTCCCACAATCAAGATGAAACCAACAGGCATAATGTCAAGAAGAATGTACTAAAGGAAAGACCTGTTATCTCAGAAGCGTCTACCATCACAGGTTCTCCACTCCAGGAGTGCAGACACAACCACCAAGATTGCAATCCCTCAGAAGGTGATGCAGATGCAGTAGCCTCGGCAAAGGCAACAGCTTCTGCTGCTGCTGCGGCTGCGCAGCAGCTGCAAGCTGCAGAAGCTAAAAGAACTCTCCATCTCAGACTCCTTCTACCTTCTGGTTCAAAACTTGCACCAAGCTTCTGTTCAAAAACTTGAGCAGCTCAGGTGGACAACCCCGCTCCCATCTGTAGCTCCCCAGAAAAGGGCTATTCAAATCAAGAATCAGAGGCCCAGGATACATTTTGAATCAGGTTATGCCCAAGATTCAGTCAAACTGTTCCTATCCGACACCCTCTCAAAAACAAGCTCTCCTCACAGCCTCCGCTAAAGAGCTATGCTGTTTTCGGCTGCTTGCCAACTCCATGGACAGGTAAATAAGTCAG
>CALNVZ010002100.1:33587296-33620525 GCA_940671915.1 Paracentrotus lividus | reverse complement strand
AAACGGCTATAATTTTTTTTTAATTAGTCTAAAACTTACCAGCCTTCTGGCTGCATCAATCTTGGTTTGACTCTCAGGAGGGCCTTCTGCTGGACCTGAAGACTGACCAGGGGTGGTGACTACAGTTTTGAGCAATTACAAACAGTTTTAATATTACAGTGAAATCTGTCAAATACAAGAAAAGCTAATGTCGGAGATCGAAAAGTAATCTTAAAGGCATGGATTTGTGTACCATTTTATAATCAATAAAAGGAAACCCAAAACACATTTTACAGAAGGTGTCTCTTACTCATCACTGCCCTCTCTGCAAAGGACGCAGATGAAGAAAACAAATTCCTGTAAAAGAGCAAAATTTTGTAATTTAAACTGAACAAAATAACTGCAAATATCTAACCAACATGACATCTCTTCGCTGGATGAGTTGGTCAGAGATGAACTAAGGTAATAAAGAAAATAAGATGATCAAATTTCTGTGGATTACAGTAATGTCCCTTGCTCAAATATAAATAACAACAGTAAATATTCATTAAAAAGCAACATCAATATCACTTAACATAAACAGTGCCCCTGCATGCTGAATGCGGTCTAAGACGGGAGGGAGCTACAGTGAAACAGCATCCATTCCCACGCTCCGCAGATCCTTGTCCCGCTGATGAGATCACAGCGCAAGTTCCTGGAGGGGATGCCCAGGAGGAATCCGCTGGCGCGGATACCTCGCCCCCTTCGCCATGCCGAATCTAAGGATCGAGGTTGAGGCAGACCTGACTCTGGTTCGTCGACGAGTGCTCCGTGCCTCCTTGCAGCAGGCGCTGAGAACGTTGCACTGGACGACTGTTCGAAAAAGGATTAGTTTACTAATGTAAAAAAGCCAATACTGCATGATTTATGGAAAGTATCAACGGCATAATGAATCAAATTTTATTGCAATTAAAGTCTGAAAGTTAAATCATGGAACAAAAATATGCAATATACAGCTGGAACTGACCATTAGGCAACTCCTACTAATCTACCGTACGGTGGAAAAATATCAACTGCTCACAGTTCTCATCGTGATAAAAAGCCATCTTTTTCTAGACAGTCCAACCTGCACTATAAACATCACACATTTCACAACTCCACTGTAAGTCTTGGGCTCCGCCACGACATCACCATCAAATGGGACCTTGACCCCTCAAAACTTACAAACGATGAAAAAAATTTAAAAAGAGAGAAACAGAAACTAGAGTAGACTACATGTACCACAAAGCCATCCCACCCACAACTCAATTTTAGGAGGTGATTAAACGTTGATGAAGTACATCGGACCTACCTCACTCGGTACATTTATCTCACTTCTGCTGTGTCCCACCCAGTTTCCCTCTATCACCTTATCCAATACCATTCTTCTTGAAACAAACAGCAAGACTAATCGCTCACTACAATCAACCTAACAACCCAATTGAATAGATACTTGCGTAGTAGACGGAAAACGCTCTTTTCCCCAATTTAACTGTCATATTGGACATAGTTGTGACAACTCTCGTAGATTAGCATTAATTAAACAACATGAACTCGATGGAGTTAAAGGTCTAAATGACATGTGATTATGAAAATAGGCTATGCGCTGAAAACTCCAAAGATTATCTCCCCCCCCCACAAAAACAAACAAACAACAAACAAAAAAAACAAAAACACTAGACAGAGTCCGATCCCAGACTGAAAATGATTCAAAAGTAAATATACCTCAAAATAAAAAGTCCTTCTTTCTGCTCTCTTGCTCTCTGGCAAGAATTCCCTAAATACATCAGAGTGCTGCCCATGTACCCAAATTCAAGATAATATGAAGTTGGAAAAGAAAACAATATCACACACCCACAGCACATCTTCTTTGATCTCAATATGGAAATGTATTAGTACAGGGACCAAAAAATAAACTGTTAAAATAATCAATATAGAGAAACATAAAAAATTTTAATATTTACATGTACTTTACAGACCAAATGTCAGTATAGTAAGTAACTAATATATAATATCTTTAACACATTCAAAAGTGCTGTTAGATCTTTTCCACCCTATATACTTCATGCAAGATATGAGAGAAAAGTTTTTTTTGTTTTTTAATTACCTTGCGCATTTATACAATGACAATGAATAATGGTGACTCGAAGTAATGAAATAAGAGACAGTTTATATAGAGACAGTTGAAGCATGTCAAAGTTTCATAAAATAATTCACAGTCAAATGGACAAAACTTACATTAAAATATGCTAAATTCATTGTTTAGCTTTTGTTAAACCTCTGTACATAAAGTCGATGGAGGGAAATCAATACCTGACAAATGTGAAATTCGGCCAATTTCATTGATGATTATTGTTCATTCTCCTGTGAGTTATGTCACAAAATTGGCACACAGCTTCAACTGATCTCTAACTAACAGATCTTAATTCAATTACGTATCGCGAAAAGTCACTGAACCATGACGAAGCCCCAAACTTTCTTCTCATTTGCATGATTTTCTTGTATCTTGTGCCCACTGAGGCGTGAAACATTTGGATTTTTGTGAAAATAAAATAAAAAGTACTCCCCCAAAAGAATTGTTATATTCAATCAAAGTAAGAATTTGAATTTTTGTCCATACGTGAGAAAAGGGATTTTCCAGTCTCACGTGCTCACTGAAGCATGAATTTGTAAATAAATGCCATATGTTCATTGACACGTGCCCAAAGAATATGAATACAACCCAAAAAATGTGATTGAGATGCTTTCTAGTGCATAAAATTACTGCAATGCATTTTCGTAATTCTAGAATGGCCTATTTTTTGGTTGTTTGATGGGTTCATTCAACCGTGAATGAATGGATATTGGTTGCATACACTTCCAAAACAGGAATTCCCTCATGTTTGATCAATTATACCATGGCAAAGAAGTAAAAATCGCACTTTGGGCAATTCTTGCAGCATGCTTACTCAACCGTAAAATTTGATGCAAATTTTGTTTCCGTATATTGGGAAGCACGTTTTGCATACATTCTGACGTGTAATATGTTTAAAATTTGAAAATGGGTCCGTTGTCATTGAATCAAAGTTGCCATTTCAGACATTTTTGCATTCAACCATAGCTCACTGAAGCATGACTCGATGATTTTTCCTAAAATTGCTCCCATTGTGGCTAATTAAATTCCCTACATGGACATACAATTAGATTTTTTAAATTCCTCCTGGTTCAAAAATTATTGATATCTGAAATAAGGGGAACTTTCTTTTTGTGTTGTGTTTAGTTCCATACATGTTTACCACAATTTCACAAATAGAAGGGGAATTTAGTACCAAGTTGGCTTTGAAATTTCAGGATTTATGCCCCTTAATTGTGCACAATATGAACTGAACCAGTCATCAAAAAGTTCATAGGGTTTTGTGTTATGAACTCGCCACCCAAATAGGGTGGTGCTGTTACGCTTTTTGCTATTTTTCAGCATTAATTTGTCAATATTTTCTCAAGTAAGAAAGTTTATGTAACAAATTTGATCTCATTTTGAAGCTATGTTACTGTGCTAATGTAGCTCCCTGTGAAGTTTCATTGTTCTAGGTAACATTCTGGTGAGTTACAATGGTTTAAGTTTGGGACAGTAGGGGTGGTGCTGGAAGCGGCGCCGCCAAAAGCGGCGCCGCCTGTACAAAGTCAATGGGAAATTTTACATTTTGCGGTTGATTTGGGGAAAACTTGAATCTCTGCCAAATTTTGGCTTTTGACTGTGAATGTGGTACCAACTGAAGCTTATAAACTGCTTTAAATACCATGAAATCACTGAACAATAGGTTTGATGTTACAATAGTACCCCAGGAAGACTGAACAATCGTTATTTGAATGTGTACCAAACTGAAGCTTATAAACTGCTTTATACCATGAAATCACTGAACAATAGGTTTGATGTTACAATAGTACCCAGGAAGACTGAACAATCGTTATTTGAATGTGGTACCAAACTGAAAGCTTATAAACTGCTTTTATACCATGAAATCACTGAACAATAGGTTTGATGTTACAATAGTACCCAGGAAGACTGAACAATCGTTATTTGACCTAAAAGGCAATGCCCCCTGTACAAAGTCATTGGGAATTAGAGATATTGTAATACCGTTGGGAAAACTGCAATATCTCACCCAAATTTTAGCCTATGATGTTGACTTTAGCACCAAATTGAAGCTTTTAAACTGCTTCATACTATCATATCACTTCACCAATATGTTTGATGGTGCAACAGTACTTGGCAGGACCCAACCCCCTCATGATTTTGAAAAAAGCTATATTTTCAGGGCTAAATTTCAGATTGTTATATTTTTCATTCTAAAATTGTAAACCATAATGAATTATACCTTGTTTGAAAGGCCTTATTATTCTCTACCGGAATATAATAATATTATTAATATTTGGGTGATTATAGATGACTTGACGATAAAAACAATAACAAATAAAAAAATCTAAATTTCCTAAATTTTTTGTAATAACTTTTTTATATTACACCTGGTTCAATTTTTAAATGCAGATTTAGATTCATTGAGGAATTTCCTTTCAGAAAATGTATAGTTTTGATATACTGTATTCGCTGTTATTTTCGCGCGATTAATTTTTCGCGCTTAGAGGCCTCAAAACATATTTGCTGGTTCTTAAATTCGTGCTGCATTTATGTACGAACGCAATTGATCCCATTCAAAGCATGCATGCATGCATGCATAAGAAAGCATGCTCATATATTCGCGTGTTTTAAATTCGCGCCTTACGATCTTTGCGCGAAATCCGCGAAAATTAATGTACCGCGAATATTTCCACGATTACAGTATTAGGGTGTATACTTTTCGAGATACAGGTCTTTGAAGTGAAAAAGTGCCGTTTGTAGTGACATTGGCATGTAACGCAAAAGGCGGCAAACTTATAACACACAGCCATAGTAACAATTTGAATGTACAAGATGAAATTGTATCAAAATCCACAGTCCAAAGTGCGTTATCTGTTTGGGTTGTAGATTGCTAGTATGGATATTGTTGGTCAGGTGATAAAATTATGATTTTAAAATTAGCAAGGTCAATTTAATGTGGCGAAGGGAGGATCATGGACGTGGCTTGCAACGAGTTAATAGATATTCATGTTCATTGATACTGTGCATTCTATGTAGAGTTTTCATCAATTTCTTTAGTTCTGGCAATTTTTAGTTTTTATTTGTTTGTTTCCCATGTTATTATGTTAGATTTATTGTTACAATTAATTTTATTTTGTTATTCACATTTTTGTGCAGGGCTGATGAGATATTTGCCATTAACGGTATAAAGATGGAGGGAAGTGAAGCAGGTGACACTCCTCGTTTGGAATCCTTTAATGCTGCTCCAAATGCACCATCTGCACCTGGGCTTGATCCCCCACTACAACAACAATCATCATCTACTAGCATCTCAGCAAGCCCCTCTGCTGTGCCCACTCCAGGGACAAATGAGAGGAATGTTGGAGCTCCGGCAGGCCCACAGGGCATCGTCATTCTTCAACAACCAAGACCAGGTTTCGTGAGATCATTTAAACAAGCCCAGGTGCTCCCACAAATCAAGATGAAACCAACAGGCATAATGTCAAAGAAGAATGTACTAAAGGAAAGACCTGTTACTGTCAAGAAGCGTCTACCATCACCAGGTTCTCCACTTCCAGGAGTGCAGACACAACCACCAAAGATTGCATCCTCAGAAGGTGATGCAGATGCAGTAGCCTCGGCAAAGGCAACAGCTTCTGCTGCTGCTGCGGCTGCTGCAGCAGCTGCAGCTGCAAGAGCTAAGAACTCTCCATCTCAGACTCCTTTCTTACCTTCTGGTTCAAAACTTGCACCAAAGCCTTCTGTTCAAAACTTGAGCAGCTCAGGTGGGACAACCCCAGCTCCATCTGTAGCTCCCCAGAAAAGGGCTATTCAAATCAAGAAATCAGAGGCTCCAGGATACATTTTGAATCAGGTTATGCCCAAGATTCAGTCAACTGTTCCTATCCCGACACCCTCAAAAACAAGCTCTCCTCAACAGCCTCCGCTAAAGAAGCTAGCTGTTCTGGCTGCTGCACCACATGGACAGGTAATAAAGTCAGAGAACTTGCAACAAATGAACGTTCAGCCCCATCACCAGGTACCTGGTGTAAGACAGGATTCTCAGACTGAGCAGCAACAGCAACCCCCAAAACAACAACAACAACAGCAACAGCAACAACAACAACAACTGAGACCCCTTAAAGTCTACGTAGCTAATCCTCAATCACTTGGTGCTGGAGATGGCAAGACCCAACACAAGACAGTTCATGTTGACAGTACTGGAAAGGTCCAACTTGGTAAAGTGATACATGGCTTACCAAAATCTAGACTTGTCCCTGCTTCAATATCTCCTAAAATAGTTGTGGGTGCCCCTGCTCAAACATCCCAAGCTGGTGCAGCTGGTGCAGCACATCCTGTAAAAGTCTCTGGAATTCATACATTGCAGCAGCCCATTCCAACTGCTCAGCCAAATACCGGTACTCTAAACCAGCCTCAGCAGGTAACGGTGTCATCAGCTAAACTTCAAGGTGGTCAATTCCAGTTTGTTGCTGCTAATGGACAAAAGTATGTTCTTACTTCTTCGCTGTTTCCCACCTTTACCACAACCTCACAGGGTACACTCGCTCCTGTGCAGAGCAGTACTGCTAATGGAAATGCTGCTGGCTCAGGAGGCAATCAACCTATTACCCTACAGCTTAGTTCTGGAGCACAAGTAGTACAAAGTGGCAGCAGCAGTCAAGTCCAAGCTGGTAAGACGAATCTACAACAAGTATCGGGGACCGTAGTCAAGGGAAAGCCAGTTCCTGTCCAACAGGCTCTTGCAAAGATCGCTGCATCTGCTCAAGTTTCTGGGGGCCAGAGGATTCAGATACTTCCCTCTGGCAAGCTCATTCCTGGGTTGACCCTTGCAAGTGGTGCTCAAACAGCGATATCTCCAGGAATCAAGTCACCACAGGCAAAGATCACCACCCTTGGGCAAGTAGGTGCGCTCACAAACTCCCAGCAGCAGGGTGGCAATCAACAGCAGCAAGTTCAGCTACCTGCAGGAAGCATTGGCCCTCCCACACCAACAACGGTTCCTGCGTCATCCATGAACCTTGTCTATCAACCCCCTGTGCAGGGTTCCAAGAATGCTATAGTGATGACCAAACCTCAAGCAGTTGGCAACCAGCAACCAAAGAACTCCGGTACCACTCTCCAACAGATAATCCCACATCAGATCATAGCAGGAGGAAACAACCAGATACTGTTCCAGCCAACCACAATGACTCAGCAGCAGATCAGGACTAAACTTGTTCAAGCACCAATACAGGTACCAAACAAAATAACAACAGTTTGTTGTACATGTATATGAATGGAATGAAAGTTCCACTAAGCTGATGAATGTGTTTTTATATAAATCATGTTTTTGTTTATTTAATCAAGATGCTTTCTATTACACATGTGCATTTATAATATTTAGGATCAAAATTGATCCTTTGGCAACAGGGTATTTTTCTATGTTCTTATATAAAAAATATCTTTCTGTGACGTACGTGGAGTTCCTGTTATAACTAATAAGACTGGTAATATATTCTTGATTTTGCTGTGATCGTACATACATGTACATTTACTTCTTTGGTTTATAAATTCAAATCTTATTTTTGTCTTAACATCTCAAACACCTTGTCAAAACTCACCAGATTTCCAATTCTCAGTCGGTTCCGCGCACTCCTCCTCCCAAGCAACCAGACAACACCTCCATGCACCCGCCACCTTCACCGGTACCTGGTGGAACCCCCAGCAGCACTGTCAAGGAATCCTCCAATCTCCAGACAGCTACCATGATGCAGCCACAGCTGCTGCAGACATGCGGTGCCCAGGCCACCATTGGACTCATCCAGGTACCCATGGTAAATTTTCTGTTTTACATTGATTAGTGGGCCAGGGGGTGAGGTTGGAGTGATATTTTAAGAAATGATAAACTAAATATTTGATAAACAGTTATTTTCAGATATTTTTTGACGGCTTCTCCTGCACATTTGTGTGTCCTTACTTTGCGTATTTTGACATTTGTTGCAAACATTTATACATTATCAGTGAGGATACTTTTACGCAGTGTTCAATTGTTTTTTGTTCTCTGACTCGTAAAACATGTAGAAATAATCCTTTGGGGGAAAACAGCTTGTGCATTGGTAAATAGTAAAAGTTGAGTTGGTCTAGCAGTCAGCAGTCCTTTGCTTACCTAGAAATACATTGTGGTCGGAAACCAGTTTGATGCATGTCATGTCTTACAAACGTGTTGTTTAGAAGTCATTTCCCAGGAATAAATCATACCTGATTGATACACATTTGTATAAACCCAATTAACAGGTGTGTCATTCATGTATTATGTATCCAGGTAAACATTGGTCAACCTATCCAGCTGCATTCTAGTGCTGGTTCTACCACCTTGACACAGAGTCACTCTGGGAGTATCCTGGCTAAGAGTGGGAACACTACTCCTCAGCTGGTACAAAGCAATGCCATCTCTCCTGGACAGATCTTTCAGCTAATACAGGGTCCAGGGAAAGTACCCATACTCTCTCCAGCTCTCAAAGATGTAAGTTCTTAAAACCTTAACTGTTAAATTGATTCCAACATGACCAACAAAAAAAAGTACGTACGTCCGTCCCACTTTCGTTCTCACGACAACATAAGAACCGTTTGACGGATCATCTTCAATCTTGGTACATGTGTGCATACTGAGGTGACAATGATCTGATTGGATTTTGGGGTCACAAGGTTAAAGGTCAAAGGTCACATAAGTCGATAAATAGGTGAAAATAGCTCGTTCTCACAATAACTCAGGAATTGTGTCACTAATCATCTTCATACTTGGTACGTGTGTGCATACAGGGATGAAAATGATCTGAGTAGATATTGGGGTCATGAGGGGTTTTAGTGGTCAAAGGTCAAAGAGGTCAATAAAAAGGTGAAAATAGCTCTTTCTCACAATATGTCAAGAGCCGTTTTACTAGTTATCTCATTACTTAGTACATGTGTGCATACTGGGGTGGCAATGATCAAAGAAGATTTTGGGTTCACAAGGTCAAAGGTCATAGATGTCAAATAGGTTTTTAAAAACTTGTTCTCATGATAACTCAACAACCATATGAGAGATCATCTTCATACATGGTACATGTGTGCATACAGGGGTGACAATGAACTGATTAGATTTTTGGTTTACAAGATCAAAGGTCAAGGTCAAAGATGTCTGTGTATAAATGAAAATAAATAGATGGATGTGTCATATAATTCTGATCTGGCAATGGCGGAGGCATGAATTTCGACTGTGCACGGTCGAGGATTCATCTAGTTTAGTTCATGTCATTTGTGAGGTAGCAGTCAAATTTTGAGATGCATGGTTTGTTGTATGTGTGTTTGTTAGGTAGTAGAACAGAAGTCAAACAGTTTTCTGACTTTCCAAGTTTATTTGTCTAAGCGCTACTATACCTTGATACATTTGTAGATCTTGCTTCTTTATATCTTTTCTTCTGGACATAATGGTTATATGAAGATAATCCAGTGATCTTTTTGTTCTTTTTGAGAAAAGTTCGGAAAGTTCTTTCTCGATTGAGGTCAGGCATGCATCTACACCCTTTCCAATAATTGAAGACCCCAGTCAAGTCAAAAAGAGCCTGTGCACATTCTAATATTTCAAACTTTATTAAATATTTGAAAATTTTTTTTTTTAATATGACACTACTTTCTTTCTTGTTCAAGAGATCCGCACACATTTTTCTTGATACTCAATGTTTGTTGCTTGGTACCAGAGTAGTTTATATTCTTTGCTAAGAGCTCTGAACTGGGAACATCCTTTTTCTGTTCTTGATAAAGGTAAAGCACCCTACCACACCCATTCCAATTGCCCCTGCTGTCAAGGTTCCACTCAGACCCATCAAGCCTAATGAGAAGGAAGAACCTGTGAAGATCAAGGAAGAACCCGGAGAACCACTGTCTAGTATCGATGTAGCACTGAAGTAAGAGGAACTTTCACTTTTTAAAAACAATGTTGGCCTTATTAGTTGTGGTGTTTCACACAGTTAGTCTAAATTCATGAAGGAGGTCTACTGAATGTAAAATCTACTACATGTATATAGCTAATATAAACACATATTTTCATGCACATACTGTGTTATTGAGGTTTTAACCCTTGGTTTTAGTTTTACCGATGTGATACTAATGCACAATGATAGCAATAAGCCCTTTTTATGATCTCAGTGTGCATTGCATTGTAGCTTGTAAAAAAATTTCCTTGGCATTTGCCCTTCGAGGACAACAGGCTTCCACAGAAGCCAAGCAAGGTCTTCAGTGACTGTGACTAAGGGCTTCTATCTGAGCTAAATATTTTATCAAGGTTTTTCTGAAAGCAGAAAGAATGACAACTTGCACATTACTGTCAATGTACAAGAAATCACTCCATCACAGGTATAACGATCGTGGGACACAGACTGGCACTCAAAGGGTTAGGTATGAGGTCTAATGTATCACTATGTTATCCATATTTTATTGTACTCCTTCTTCAGGAACAGATGCGATCACCTCGTATTTACTTTCCCTGGTTTCTATTAATGATTTTTTTTTTTCCATTTGCATAGGTATGGAACATTTCCTCAAGCACCTATCCCTATGAACAAACGTAAGGCTTCTGAGATGTTAGATGAGACTGAAGAGATTGATATTCACAAAGCTCTTAAAGTTGAAGGTAAGACTAGCATACTCCAGTATTGAAATTGAATTTCTTGGGTTACAAGTCAATATAATTATCAAGAGATTGTGCCAACAGTTACTTATATTGAAGAAATATTTCAGCATTGCATGCAAAAATTCATTGGAAGTTGAAAAAAAAAGATGCATTGTATTTCACCAATGGCCTAGTTTGTAGTTGCAGTCTTTAGCTATTGATATAAACTTCTTTCATACCAAATCGTGAAGTCCAGAAATTATCCAACAGTATTGGCTGGCTATCTTCAGTCTCTATTATTGAGGAGCTTCCTTCTGACCACGCGGTTGTGAAGTGTCTCATTGATATTGCCCACCCTCCCCCAATGAGGAAATTTCGTGTGTTATCCAAGTTACGCTCTGTGGATATGTTTTCTTTCAAATCTGATATTGTGCGTTTTTCTCGCACAGTTTGTCCTTCTAATGACCTTGATTATCTTGCAACCCGGTACAACAGCGTACTCCAGGTATACTGGATCATCATGCACCAAAAAAAGAGAAATCCATTGTTGTTCGCCCGCACTCTCCATGGTTTTCAGATTCTCTTCGTCTAGAAAAACAGAAAAAGCGTCAACTCGAACGGAAGTGGCGAAAGTCTGGTCTCACTGTTGACAAAGTCATTTATCTACAACAGTGTAGCATATATCGCGACCGCTTATCGAATGCCAAATTAAACATCACATTAATGAGATCTCCAGTGTGATGAACGCGACCTCTTGTCGTGTCGTTGATAAACTTGTCATAGTAACCAGAGTTTTAAGCTGCCACAGCATGAGAATTCAAAGGAAATTGCAGACAGGTTGCAGATTTCTTTGAGCAAAAAGTCGGAACGTTGAGAGCTAAAAATTGATGAGTCACCCTGCCTACACTATCGGTTCAGCTGCGTGATGTCTGCCAATCTGCCTTCACTGATTTTGACACTGTGTCACCTTTGGACGTCGTGAAAATAATTAAGAAGGCTTCTAAGACATCATGTGAACTTGATCCATTACCTTCATCTGTTTTCACTTTGTGCATCGATGAACTTCTTCCTGTGCTGACGATTATCATCAACCAATCCTGCGACGGGTTATTTCCTGATCTTTTAAAGGAAGCTTCAGTAAGACCCTTGTTAAAGAAAACACATTTAGATCCAGAAGTTTTGAGTAACTATCGTCCTGTGTCTAGGTTATCATTTGTATCTTAACTCATTGAGAGAGTGGTGGTCAGTCAAACTCAAAAAATATCTTGATGAAAATAATTTGTTGAATTCTACTCAATCTGCATATAGAGCTTTCCATAGCACTGAGACAGCCCTAGTCCGTGTCCAAAATGATATCTTGTGTGGCCTTTGATAAGAAACAAGAAACCATATTGGTACTTTTGGACTTTTCTTCGGCTTTGAAACAATCGATCTTTGCTTCCTGAAGCAAAGGTTATCCTCAAGGTTTGGATTTGGTGGTACTGCCTTGAAGTGGTATGTATCTTATTATCTGATCGTGTCCAGTCTGTGTCTATCAATTCTGTGATTCTGACAGACATAACTTGTGGTGTGGAGTCCCGCAAGGCTCTGTCGCTGGTCCGTTAATTTTTACAATGTTTATATCTCCCCTTCAGGATATCATAAGGGCACACGGTATTTCATGTATGATGTATGCTGATGATGTTCAGTTATATATAACTTTCAGTGCTAGGGAACGCTCTTGTGCTATCCAGAAATTGGAAAGTTGTTTTGAATGATGTAAAATCTTGGTCAATTAAGAACAAGCTTGCTTTAAATGATTCTAAGACTGAACTTGTACACTTTTTTTCTAAGTATAGCTCTGAGTGTTCCACAAATTAGTGTAAGGATGGGGCAGTTTGTAATTGAGCCTTCAAATACAGCACGGAATCTTGGTGCTGTCATGGATTCATTCTCTTCCATGTCTCAAAATGTTGATGTTATATGTAAATCTGCCTTTGTAGCTTTAAGAAAATAAGTAAAATCCGTAGGTTTCTTGACCAGAATACAGCCCATCGTCTTATCCATGCATTTGTCACTCTCGCTTAGATAGTTGTAATTCCCTTCTCTTTGGTATTCCAACAAAAATACCTCAAAGTCCAACGCATCCAGAACACTGCGGCTCGTCTGGTTTCTTGTGTCCCTCGTTCTTCCCATATTACTCCTGTGCTTCGTAAAACTCCATTGGCTTCCTTTACTTCTCGTATCACCTACAAAATTCTTCTTCTTGCTTTTAAGTCTTATCATGTCTAGCTCCTTCATATCTCTCTGAACTCCTTCCTCGATACCAGCCGGCTCGAGTTCTACGTTCTGCTTCTCAATCTCTCCTTTCTAGATCTCATACTTCTTACAAACAATACGGTCAACTTCTTTTTCTTATGCAGCTTCATTTCTTTGGAACAATCTCCCCTACAAATTCGAAATGCTAGCTCTGTTAACACATTCAAAGTTATGCTTAAAACTCATCTTTTTAAATCTTAATTCGCTCATGTCATTCCTTGTTGGCCAGTTTTGGCCCATTCCGTGTATCATTTTACTTTATGATCTGTTGAAGATTTAACAGACTTGTTGAAATTTTGTAAAATTATTTTTGATACATTTTTTTAGTGCAAATTATCTTCTTCTCTTTTTTCAGTTCATTTTTCTTTTCTTTCAACCGCCTTAGAGGCAATTCTGCAATTTTGCGGTATATAAAATTATTATTATTATTATTATTATCAAACAAGAGACCTAAATAAGTTGGATATTTGTTTTGTAGTATTATCATAAGCTATTATTATGTTTGATTTTTTTCTAGTGAACAAGCCAGAAGATGAGAATACTGAGTTTTCATGGGAAAGAGTATCTTGATATCACTGGAGCTACAGCTGCCCCTGGCTCATGCTTCCTCATGTAAGTTATTCTTCCAAGTTAAGCCCAGCCACACATTGCGATGCGATTGCACTGCGATCCGATTGCAACAAATTGCCAATCGCCATCGCAGTGCAATCGCATCGCAGGCCAGCGCACACATTTGCAACAGGCGCTGCATATCACTAGGTACCCCTCTTTTACGGGCAGGCGCGCAGTAATACAAACCTCCATCTCTAGCCAATCTGATTGGCTGAAATTATCAAAATCGCAGGAAAATCGCAGGAAGATTTGACATGTCAAATGTCTGAGATTGGTCTGCGATTCTTCTGCAACACATCGCATCGCAGTGCAGCTGTTGCAGGTTGGGGCACACTCTGCGATTTTGTTGCAATCGGATCGCAGTGCAATCGCATCGCAATGGTGCGCTGGGCTTTACTATGATGTTCTGAGATGCATGTGTGTATCAAATCCTCATCCTCCTTTACTCAGTCTGTCCCTCAACACATTTAGTGCTAAAATGATTGCTTTATTATGTGTTAATGTCTGTAGAGTCCTTTCTAGGCTTACTTCTGAATTTTCTTGCTAGAAAACCATTACATTTATTTTAGTTTGAATACTTCCCTTTGATATAAATAATAACTGGATCCGGTGCAATTATATTCAATTCGTTTGAAATCTGGTCAGTTAGTTTTAGGGAATAAAACAAATCAATGCAGCTGCAGAGCGCAGGATTTGAAATGGTGTGGGGGGGGGGTGGGGTGCAGATAAAAAAAATTGAAATGGGAGGGGGGGGCAGCGAAGCGTAGACACCAATTTGTCTAAACTTACATGTATGTTCTATATCCAGTCACAACAGCCAGATTACACCCCTGGACTGACGAGGTAATCTTATTTAGTGCAAAAATTTTGCCCATAATATCCAATCATCCAGGCTTATGATGTTACATGTATACTGTAGGCTTTGAGGTAGAAAATAGAACATATCCATTTTACTTCACAGCATTAACAGTTTTATTACTGCCTGGTTGAATAAAACAAATAAATAACTGCAATAATACATGGCAGGTGGAATCCAGTCTGACATGCTATGTGAAGCTTGGTATGAAGGTGGAGGTACCCAACCCCATCATGACCTACCCTATCCATGTCAAGAGCTACTGGGTAGCAACCATCGTGGCCCTGTCTGGTTCCCTCATGCTGCTCAGGTACGATGGCTGGGAGGAAGGTGACAGAACAGGGGACTTCTGGTGGGACCTGGTCTCCATGGAGGTCCATCCCATCGGCTGGTGCGCCAGGAACGGATACGTCCTCACGCCGCCAAATTGTAAGTCAACTTGCCATTCATTGTAATGTGATTATTTGGTCGGTTTGATGTAGTTGCTTACAGGATCAAAACGTAGTCTAGTGCTAGTACTGCTTGTGCAAAATGAGTGCTAACCGAGTATAAGAGTACAAGAGCCAAACTTTGTTCCAATCTTGTACACTGAGTTCTTGTTTGGATTACTGTGGTACCATTGTAATGAGCAAATATATTTAAACAATTTTGTGCTGTAAGTTTTGACTTGACTGCTCATTATTTAAAAGTTTCTTGGCAGACTTTAATTTCCATCCATCTTCCTCATTATAGCTCTTATCAACAAGCCTGTCAACTGGCAAGATTTTCTGATCCAGACTCTTACTGGCACAAAGACTATTCCAGAGCAGATCTTAAAAGAGGTGAGAATCACAATGTCTCAAGATTATGTTGTGTAGAGCTAGGTCATAAATGGTTTTGTAGTGCCCTCGATATATCACTGTATATTATGAATGTAAGGAATTCAAAGTAGTAGCAGTTGGATTCTAATTTATGAGTTTTCATAAAGCAAACCAATGCCTTGTATTAAATGCCCGTAGACACTCATCACTGTTTTATTCATTCTTTATAAATGTATTTATATTAATCAATACATGTTAAAGCTAAATTCAAGTTGTAGAGAACAGGCCTTAAATTTTGATATTTTTAGGGCAAGGCCACGTTTCTATAGGGCGTATATGTCGTGCCAGCATACATTTTGTGCATAATCGGTGTGGGTGTGATCTCAA
The DNA here is from genome assembly GCA_940671915.1 of Paracentrotus lividus. Taxonomy (NCBI): domain Eukaryota; kingdom Metazoa; phylum Echinodermata; class Echinoidea; order Camarodonta; family Echinidae; genus Paracentrotus; species Paracentrotus lividus. Next base: position 33,604,833 of record CALNVZ010002100.1, on the reverse strand, counting down.
TCTAAAAAAAAGTTGTCTTGTATGTTTTCAATATTTTATTGCTAGAATTGATTGTGAGAGTATATTTTCTCTCAACTGCAGGCCCCCAACAGTCTCTACCCAGTCCTGAAACTCACAAAAGACATCCAGGTGGACGTCATAGATGACAAGTGCCCCCTACAGGCCTGGGTCTGTACAGTCATTGATAACTGCGGCGGTCGTCTGAAGCTGCGTAGCTTGGGGTATCGTGACGATGATCAAGATTTCTGGCTCTTCTACCAGTCATGGAGGGTCCATCCCCTTGGCTGGGCCAAGGAGAGGAAGGTGGCCATCGGACCACCAAAATGTATGTGCCCTTTATTTTGAAATTTAAAAACAGTTATTGAAAGGAGGTGTTTAGGGGGGGGGGGAGGGGTGCTTTTTACCAGGGCAATGATAAAAACTTTTTGCTGTTTTTCCAATTGAAGAGGATATCTACAATTTTAACAAAACCAATTATTTCAATTGTTTTTTTTACTCCTTTACTGCATTTTATGATGGTTCTAAACTGTTTTCATATCAGATTCAGATTGAAATTTAACCATCATTTAATATTGTAAGACTGTGTACAATGTATGTTTCTACTGACTCTTACATTATCCTTTAACTTTTTTTTATGATTAGCTGTGCTAGACTACAATCCCCATTGCGATAATGGACACTACCTAGCGATGTATAAGAATGCTCTTAACAAGGCTGGTAACTCCCTCAACTTACCAGTCGAACTCTTCAAGGTATGTATTCCTCATTCAAAGTTCATGACTCTTTCTTTATTCTATTCATTCCGTCATTGCATTACGTGTAAGAGACTACCATTCATAGGTTCTTAGCAGGAACGCGAATGGAAGTAGTTAACAACATAGCTAAAATGAAATATGCCATTCCTGAATCGCATGAATTCTTTTAATGTGCCGATAATAAATAAAATTGACCTAAGGCTAAATGTACTGAAAAGTCATTAAAAGTTCTTATTTCGATTTTCCCTTCCCTCCAGGAGCATAACAAGATCACCATCCACAGGTTCCTAGCTGGAATGCGGTTGGAGGCTGTCAATCCCAAGGCTCCTTCCCAGATCTGTCCTGCCACTGTCACTGAGGTCTTCAACATCTACTTCTTCAGGGTCACCATAGATGATCTTCGACCTGAGAGTGTGCGGGAGGAGATACGCATCACATGTCATGCCATGTCCGGTGGGATCTTCCCTATTGGCTGGGCTCAAGGAAATGGTGTTGCTGTAACACCGCCCAAAGGTGATGATGATGGTATTGGTGGTTTTGGTGATGGTTATGGTGGTGGTAGTGTTATTGGTGATGGTTATGGTGGTGGTAGTAGTATTGGTGATAGTGGTGGTGATGATGATGGTGGTGATGATGATGGTGATGGTGGCGATGATGATGGTGATGATGATGATGATAATTATGATGATGACAATGGTAATGGTGATGATGTTGTTGATGATGATGATGAGGAGGAGGAGGAGGAGGAGGAGGAGAAGAAGAAGAAGAAGAAGAAGAATAAGAATGATGATGATGGTGCTGAACGTGATGGTTGTGATCATGACTACCATCATCATTATCATGATCGTCCTCATTGGCAGCGCTCATCAGGATGGTGTCTCTGTGACACATCCATATGTGACATTTAAGATGTTTGATGGTGGGGATGATGATGATTATGATGATGTTGATGATGATAGTGGTGATGATGGAGATCCGGTGGAGATCCGGGTCACCTGTCATGCGATGTCTGGTGGGATCTTCCCCATGGACTGGGCTCAAGGAAATGGTGTAGCTGTGACTCCACCCAAAGGCAATGATGATGATGATGATGGTGATGGTGGTGGTGGTGATGAGGGTAATGGTAATAATGATTATGATGACGATGATGGTGATGTTGATGATGTTGGTAAGGATGATGGTGATGGTGATTTGAAGTTACATAGCATTTGCACTTTCATGATATCAGTTTGGTCATCAGTTTAGTTCATGCACACATTTGCAAGGGGTCTCTGCACACTCAAACATGCTTCAGAGATGACACTTTTGCAATTATCAAATCCACATTATCAGTTTGCCTCAAATGTGTCCCTGTTTGAACCTCTACTGACCCCCCCCCCCCTTTCAATTAAGTTACTTGGAAGCAAAGTTGCAATTTTAGGGCCATGATCTAGGGATTGTTTTATCATGCAGCTGATGTAGCTGTATGGTAATGTTTAGACCTTTAAGGTAAACTTAAATTAATAAAATATCTTTGAAACTCAAACGCTTGGTAAAGCACCAACTTTGATGCATTTAATTTGAGTTGGAACCCTTTTCTCATGACACTATCTATGATTATGAATTGCAGGTTATGGCAACAGGGAGCAGGGCAGTCATTTTGATTGGCACTCATACCTTAGACATGTGAAGGGTAAACCAGCCACTAGGAGTATGTTCAAGCTGGTGAGTGTCATAAAATATATAATGTATTAAGTTATATTATGGTGTATATTGGAAAAAATATATTATTATTTTATCTATTTTGTGTATGTTTCGTGGTCTAATGGATAAGTTGTCAGATTATCAATCACAAGAAGTTAAAATCCTGTTCACTTTATGAGTGTCCTTCTATAAGACATTGATCTACATTCACCATACTCAATTCAATTCAAAATAATTATACATGAAAGGTTTTATACAAAAAAAAAGTTGGATGCTTTGCTTTAGAGGCTGTCTACTCTCTCTAAAAAAAATGGAATCAAATGTTTGAATACGAAGATTATAAAAATCTAAAGATTATCAAAAACTATAAAAAATGAACAAAAAAATAATAAATATTAGAAATATTAATTAAATGCATGTTCTGGGGACTCTCTTTCTCTCCCCACAGATATCTGAGCATGACTTCCAATGCGGGATGAAGCTGGAAGCAGTTAACCCTTTCAACGCTAACCAGATCTGCCCCGCCACGGTAACCAAGATTGCCGGCCGCCACATGTGGCTGCACTTTGATGGCAGCAAGCTTCCCAACCACATCGTTGACGTCGAGACGACGGAGATCTTTCCAGTGGGATGGTGCGAGAGCAACGGGTATACTCTCAGAACACCCAAGAAACTCCTGGGTGAGTTGGGAATAGAAATATGTCTTGAGACAATAATTTGTTTATGTTGTCTCCAGGTCATCATCTCCTTTATTTGAATATCTAAGAAATGTATAATATTATGAAATTTTAGATGAGTATAAATACTGTTAATAATGTGTCTTCAGATCTAATATATGTTGTTATCTAATATACTTGTTTTTCATGTGATGCAAAGTTGTGAGGAAGTTAGATCCATTTACATGTCCTGTTACTTTAGACTTACAGTGCATAAAACCATTAACCCATTGTATACTGAGAACTTTTCATGAAGCCGAATGAAACGTGATTGTCAAGCATGCTTGCAAGAAATTCTTTTCATTTAAAGGTGAAACAATGACAGCTTTAAAAAGATCAATGTCAGATAATTTGAATTATATAAGGTGTTTATATGTTTATGCAATCATGAGTGAAATAAACGGTTGACAAGAGGGATGTTCTATGTTTCTTCAGCCTGCATATATGCGGGCTTAGTATACAATGAGTGATTTCACGTTCGGTGTTATAATCGGTGTTAGTGTTTATTTTGGAGCAGAAGTCTGATCTAACACCGAACGTGAAATGGAAATAAAATCAGTCGGTGTTAGGTGTTGACCTCTAAATTTTGACATATTTCCGGTTGCTGGTGTTTCATTTTGTGTCGAATGTCGTCTGCTGAACCGAGCTCTGCAGCCGGTGTTAAATTTCACGTGCAAATTTCCATTGACTAACACTAAACCCCTAGAGATTAAGAAAAAGTTCATTTCACACTCGGTGTTAGTGCTGGTGTTGGCCAACGTTTGGTTTGTCTGGTGAATAATAAGGGCAGCGGAGGCTCGAGTGGCAGAGAATCAATACTTTATTTTACAGAATAATTAATCAATTAAGACCAAAGAGGGTACTTCAAGACCTACAAAATTGGTTAGTTTTGGGGTTAACGAGATGGATTCACAAATTGGCTACTTACTATTCAAGCCTAACCAGGGTCCAAGAAATTTCATCTAAATTCATTGGAAAAAATGATTAGAAAATATGAAATAAGATATTCCGTAGTAAATCGTATAAGGAATAAATATCATCAGCATGGATGTCTTCCCAATCTATATTTTTAGGAACAATAGGCGTGATCAATCACTGCTAATCTGAACCGATTGCGTCGACGCCATTTTTCTTCAGACGGTGTTAGGCTATCGATCCGCGCGTGATGGGATATCGTTATCGACTCTCATCTAGATCTGAGCTCGGTGTTTGAGCTCGATTTTAGCATAATTTCACTCTGCTAACACTAACACCAACACCAACACCGAACGTGAAATCACTCAATGGGTTAATGGCAGCTCTGTCTTCAATGATAACTACCATGGTGACATTGGTGAACAGCCAATCAACTTCAAGGTTTCCATAGAAGGTACCATTAAGGGTTAGTTTTATGCAGTGAGGCCAAGATATAATAACTTGGATGAGTAAGCATATATGAAAAGTATATTTCAACAAGAGCTTTTTTCTGTCTAATCTTTCTTATCCTATGTGCAGCCAGGAAAACAAAGAGAGTTGCCATAGTATGGCCTGAAAAGCAGAGGTAAGTGCTTTTCTTTTTCTTACTGAAATAATAACAACAATAATGAACTAACTTTCGTATAGTTTAGAATAAATAGATTTTCTAAAAGTGTAGTCTCTTTTGATACAACGTTTGAAAATGGAACATCAGAGTCTATTCGATTATCCCCATTGTAACTCTGTCATATTTATGTTTTCGTGAGTGGTCTTTTCCAAAAACATTCCCTTCAACCAATTGACACTGTATTATCTAAATTTAGAAATCGGGTTGATCAGATATGAAGTATGTTAAATACACTACTCTCAATATGTGATTTTCTTCTTCTTTAACCAATTTTATAGTATTAAAAGTGACTTTTGGATTGCTTACCTCTCAAATTTAGCACAGTGCAATTACCAAATAAATTTAAAATGCTTGTACAGGTTTGCTCCAATGAGTCCAGGAAGGGATCTGTACCACAGAGTGAGAGAAGTTAGAGAAGCCGCCAGAGAAGAGGAGGGAGCAGAAGAAGGTATGATGAATCCTCCTGTCAATCTCTTAAAGGGGAGGTTCACCCTGGAAATTTATTGGTTCTAAAAAATGCAGAAAAATAAAAGAAAAATATGAGTGAAGGTTTGGAGAAAATCGACCAAAAGATGGTGAAGTTATTAATATTCAAAGTTTTGATTCTGTGACGTCATATGCGAGCAGGTCTCCTGTGTGTTATGTAGTGTAAATTCCATAAAATGTCCTTTTTTTCAGAAGAAATTAATTATGTCACCTGTGCGGTCGATATACCATCAAACATTATGTTCATATAAGATGGACTTTATCAAATTGGCCCATCCTTCATCAAGAACCATGACAAAAAAACAAATTTATGGAATTTACCGATAACACAACCAATGGGAGAGCTGCTCGCACGTGACGTCACAGAATCAAAACTTTAAATATTCATAACTTCGCTATTTTTTGATCGATTTTCATCAAACTTGCATTAATATTTTTGAATTATTGTTCTTCATTTTTTAAGACCAACAAAATTCCAGGGTGAACTTCCCCTTTAATTATAAAGATGATGATGAAGAAGATAATGATGATGATGATGATTCAGGATTGATTTGAAAATAAGGGTGGGGGGGGGGGCACAGCCTGCAAAATTGAAACTTGGGGATGTGCAGATGAAAAATTATAGTAACACTTGTGTGCAATAAGTGCTTTCCAAATAGTAAGAGAGGTGTGAATGATGCTCCTCCCTTTAAAAATTTACTTTTCCCTCTTGCTATTGCACCAGATTGGATCAACAAGGTATACTACAACCACAAGTGTGTTCTCCGGTCCTTACCTCAACAAGGGACGCATCGCTGAGCTGCCCAAGTCAGTGGGTCCAGGCATGGTACCCCTGGTCCGAGAGAGTTCTCCATATGCTCATCAATGGCTGCTTACAAGCCTCCCAGGGTGCTTAGGGAGCTCCAGGTGGAGAATGAGGAGACAGCAGGGATGAGATGGCTCCCTCCACGTCATGAAGGCCAAAGTAAGTGATGTTTCGTTTTACTCTGAAGCATGTTTTTTGTCGTCAAGATAGGTTAACATAGTGTACATGTAAATGTATTAAGTTTTTTCATAATTTCCCAAACAATGGTTCATTTGCCTGGAAAATTAAGAATTTAAAGGAGCAAGAAATGATGAAAATATAACCTTTCAATAAGTATTTGGTATCGCGCATTTTCCTTGTCTGTACAAAGTGCTCCATCGTGATGTAATGAATACTGCAATTTTGCAGTGTTAACAGGGCCTCAAGAGGCACACGGCTGGAGGAGCTGCAGTCCCCCCCCCCCTCCTCACTTTCTTCAGCACTCGTGTGCAGAAACGCGAAAATGAGCATAAATTTGGGATTCTTAGCCTGTTCAACCCCCCCCCCTCCACTTTCGGCTCAGCCCCTCCACTTTCAAAAACGCTCCGCGGTCCCTTGATAATCGGTCTCTTGGATTAAATCATTAGTCAAGGTGATATGTTTATTTCATTTCAAGAAGTAGTCATAGAATTTGAGAAGTTCAGTGTTATTTCTAAATGATTCCAATGTTCATCAGCAATGACATTGCAATCTCACCTTTAGAAGTGAGCCCTATCTTTTTATTGATGGTTGTTTGTAATCCACAGGTACAAGGGCAAAAGTTACCGTGCCATGATAGAGCTGTGTAAGACAGCCAGTGAGGTCCCTAGCTTCCTAAGGAATACATGTCTGAGCTTGGAATGCTGTCCTAACTTAGTATCTCTCAGTCAGGTGGAAGAAGCCTGCCCAGAGCAATGCTTTAACCTCAACAAGAGCAAATACAGTAAGTTACATTCAATTAATTTTAGCTGTAGATGAAAGTTCCTTAGTTTTGAATTATTTGTCTTTGTTTGAACCTAGTCCTCATAGAGTCAAACTATACCAGGATATATCAATGATGTGTTTTGCCTAATGGTGAATGGAACATAAAATTGTGGCAATGATAGGCTACTATCTAATATTTGTTTTGCTTTAATTTTATAGACATTAAAAGATACAGTGTGTCCCACAAAACATGCTAATGGCAATTTAGATGGGTATAATATTAAAATTACAATATTATTCACATCTCTAAACCCGTAAACTACAATTCATTTTCTGCATTTGGATGAAATTTTATGTGATATGGTCCAATAATCACAAAGATATGAGTATTTTTTCATTACTCACCAGGAAACCTCTCCATCCAAGTTTTATATTAAGTAGTACCGGGTATATCAAATAAAAGAAACCAAAGTTTGATCATTAATAATTTGAAAAATATTTCAGTAGTGATTACAAAATTTATATCACTGTAAAGTGCAAATCATTACCATTCTAATGATATGTCCCTCAGCTCACCAATATCACGCATCGCTGAACTCCATTGTTCTGCAAAAGTCTTGCAAAATTGAGATTGTTCACATTCATGCACCTTGAGATGCGTTATTTAAATGTGCCTCAAAGGAAACCCAACTTTGATCATCAATGAGCGTGAAAGTGAACCACTCACAATTTTGCAAGACATATTTAAAACAATGGGGTTCAGTGATACATGATATTGGTGAGCTGAGAGGTATCATTAAAATTGTAATGAGTTGCACTTTACAGTGGTATAAATTTCATAATTACTACTGAAATATTTTTCAAAGTATTAATGATCAAACTTGGGTTTGTTTTATTCGATACATCCGATACTATTCAATACAAACTTGGATGGAGAGGTTTCCTGATGTGTAATGACAAAATGCTCATATCTTTGTGATTCCTGGACCATATTACATAAAATTTCATCCAGTTGTAGAAAACAAATTGTAGTTGTAAAGATGTAAACAATATATTATTGTAATTTTGATATAATACCAATTTAGAGTGCCATTAGCATTTTTTGTGGGACACACTATATATGTATAACTTAGGAACTATTTCAAGTGCGCAATATTCCTCACCTGTACACACATTTCATTTCATTTCATTTATTTGTCAAAAGTACAGGTACGTAAGGATAATTGGTTTGTTCACATTTTGCTTTTAACTCATCATCTCTTGAATACAAATCAAATTCCCCCTCTTATAGAATTACAGATTTTCCTTAATACTTCTACCTGAGATGCAGATTGTAGACTAGGCTTGAAAACGTATTGATTATCGTCATCGGCAATTCTGACCCTTATTCTCTGTTACGCCACATATCACAGTTCAAGCCTATGGCAGGAAGCACAAGCCTGTACGCATCGGCAGACCACCCGCCCCCAAAGCACCACCGAAGTCGAGCGACAAGGGTCACGGCCGGCGACGCAAGAAGAGACGCCAGCTCTTCATCCACCGCAAGAAGCACAATAACCTGAAGCCTGATTCACCGGAGAAGAACAGAGGAGAGGGTGGTAGTGTGGGGCAGGCTGGGGATGCTCCTGTAGGATTGAGTAGTCCTGATTCAGATGCCAGGAGAAGGGAAATAATGCACTCAGCCAAGAAACCAGTGGTCAGTAGGGCCAAAGCACTGCTGGACTCTGCCAAGAGAACAAAGGTATTTCATTGGTAGAAATTTAAATATAAAATATAAAATAATAATAATAATAGTTACATTTATATAGCGCTTAAAGGGAGGCAGTAACATTGTATGATATTCAAATTGCTATTTATTGGATTTAGCTCATTTTGCCATCATAATTATGAGCACATAGGTCAATTTGGTATTCCTTAAAAATTGCAGTATACTTGCTTGCTTTACTTTTGAGATATCTTCGATTTTAATACTCAAATTTTCTAACCCGTTCCTTGGCGCTTTACAAAACTGCGTGCGTTTCAACGCACATGGTTTTCACCGCATTTCCTGTTGTCAAGTCCCCGTGCCTACTGGGCGGCTAAGCTTGCAACGGATGAATTAATCATGCGTGGCCGTATCCTCAGTCGCGTTTGAAATTTCACTGTTTTAAGGTAGTAAATGACTTGCATTTGATCTAAAACTTGCAGTAGTTTGCTTTTACGGTCAGAGCGATAGAATTCTATTCATTTCGATCTCTTTTGCACTTGTTTTTGGGAAGTTACTACATCCCTTTAATACGATATCCACCTTAGTGTTTCTAAGCGCTTATAGTGTTAACTTATTATTACCCGGCTTAGCTAGGCTACCCCGAAAGGCACTCACAGCATTCAAGGAATTGCTTCCTACCAGTACCCATAAAAGTCATCCACTTGTTTTGCTAAATTTGATTTTAACATTCTTAACTGTTCTGTTTAGCTCATTTGAGTCATGTATAACTTACTATGAATACTATCATATGAGAGGTCCACAATTAACAAGCACTGCTTCAGGGTGGACCTGATAATTTATTGTAGACTGTTATATTTGAGTTTGGAATGTATAATTTTGATATATATTTTTAATTTGTATTGCATGTGTGCTATTTCAATTGTTTATTCTAATGATATTTCTGTGACTTTTGTATTCTTTTTTTGGAAATTGAAAAAAATTGATTTGAATTGAACTTATTCATGGCTCTTTTGTGTTGTATGAGGTGTCAAATGAAAGAGAAAAAACTGAATGACATTCAGTGGAAAACTGAATGGCCCAGTTTCCTTGATTCTGAGACACACTGTACATTGTAATGTAAAATGTTTTAATAAATGCAGCTTCAGCACAGTGCTCCCAAGCTGGTGCTCCCTCACAGGGAGAGGGGGCCAAGATGAAGACCTTCCTTTTCTTTTTTTTGTGAGACACACTGTACATTGCAATGTAAACTGTTTTTATTGATGCAGCTTCAGCACAGTGCTCCCAAGCTGGTGCTCCCTCACAGGGAGAGGGGGACCAAGATGAAGACCTTTGCTGCCAGACTCACATCATCTAGGGCTCAGAAGAAGGAGGAGGAGAGGCAGAGGATGGAACAACAAGAGAAACAACTCATGCAACAACACCAAAAGAAACTGCAACAGCAACAACAGCAACAATCTGAAGACCACAAACACAAACATGCCAAATATAAGAAACAAGTAAGTTTGCCTGTCACAGCTCAATAATCGTTTCTTTTTTCACTCGGCAATATACATACACACATTTCACAACGATGACATGTACATGTACAAAGTCAATTACAGATAACAATAAGCTGAAAAATACAAACAAACAGGGAGATTAATTGGGAAGACTAAAACTGAGACTGATCCTTATATGGAACCTTGCTTCTGGACAATAAAAAGGAAACTGGTATCAAATTGAGCCTTGTAGGAATTATGCACTGTCCTGAAGAGAACGATTATCAACAAAAACATGTCAAAAACAAGAACCAAATAAACTGATAAAATTAACATAAAACATACAATCAGAGATTAGTATCATTCTTGGCTTTTATTACTGTATAAGCCAATATTTTCGCGTCCAGATATTTTCGCGATTTTGGACTAGTTGGGGAAATTCGCGAGGGCAAAATTTCGCAATTTTGGTGATGATTTCACTACTATAAATAGCCTTGTATTGAAGTGGAAATTTTCGCGAAGACCAACTCGCGAAATTCGCGAAAATAAAGTCACCGCGAAAATAACCACTTACACAGTACATGTTACCTTTATCTGAAACAGGAAAGATACAATCTAATCCCGATATAAGGAGGACAGATACCAGAGCCTGTTATAACTAGACAGTCTCAATTTCATAAATATGCAAATTGACAGTGTGTCAATATGTTTAATATAGTGAGATATTCTTTTACAAGATAATTGTTGTATCCTAATCACCTCGTTATAACAGGAGTGGATTGTATTATGTAATGTTCACCTGGTGAAATGAAATTGCTATTAATTTTTTACTTGCTTGGTACAGACCCCTAGTCCAGGGAAGAGTGAGAATAGCCTGAGGTTAGAGAGCAATCCTCTCCACTGGAGCGTGGACAAAGTCGTCAAGTTCATCAAGAAGACTGACTGTGCTAATCTTGCCAAAGTATTCAAAGAACAGGTAAAAAACAACAACACCAGCAAAAAAAAAAAAACAGGGACTGAGGTTGATTCCCCCTCTATGAAACAAAAAGAAAAGATTGAAAAACAAGAGCCGACATTAAAACAAATTGTTAAAGGGTTGCACTATACATTGTTGTTGGACGAGATATTGGTCTTAAAAAATAGCCCTTGCAGACTAGATGATATGTATTTTCCCCAGGTAGGATCCAGTTTTTCATTGTTGGTCTGAGTTAAGATGAGTGTGAATTGTACATTATTAGTGCTCCATGCTCCTGCTCCAAATTTTGTGACCTTGAGATGTAAATTTCTGTCGTTTTCTGAAGTTTTGATGCAGTTATTTTTTGTGGAATCGTCAGATTTTGCATCTGTTTGTTGATTAATTTTGTATATATACTTGCAAATCCACATATAACTTCATTGTTAAATTGGATGTTTCATTGTATAAGAATTGCTGTATTATTATTATTATTATTGTTACTTTCAAAAAGGATTTTGGAGATGCTATGAAGAATTTAAATTTTTGTTTTCATAACAACTAAAGAAATGCTCTCTTCCTATTTTCCAATTTTCAGGAGATTGATGGCCAAGCCCTCCTACTTCTAACACTGCCTACAGTACAAGAATGCATGGAATTGAAATTAGGACCTGCCATTAAGCTTTGCCATCACATTGAACGAGTTAAGATAGCTTTCTATGAACAATATGCATCATGACACTTATGACTCAGCTGATTCCTGCAGGAAGATGCATTTGGGATGAGTGTTCAGATGAATTATGTACGTTGTGATATTTTTAACTCATCGGTTACCTCAAACACGTCAAGCAAGGCATTAGCTGGGGCCTGAGAGGAAACACACTTGGGTTGAGAGATAGAGAGTTGGAGATGAGTGGTATAATCAGTTCATTATTTACTCCCCACCTGCCACAACTTCACTTGACATAACTAAAAGGGATGGTGGATGCTGAGACATGTCCGACAGACGAAGAATGTGGGTTGATATGAAGTGGCAATGGGTAATTGTTTTCTGCAGTGTCTCCAGCGTCTGTTCAAGTGGGCAGTCAGACCTGCTGTTCTTGTTGAAACCTGATAAAAACCCCACAATAGGTATTTATGGATCTTTGGAGTTTTGGTGTATTTGCCCAAGGACACTATTGGCATTTAAAAGGAAAGTTTAGATAGATACAGTAGCATTCTTTGAAAAGTCTATATTACATGTAAAACTTCTGCAACAATGATAACCATGTGCAGGGTAGTAACTAAAGATCTATCTAAAGCAATCTATACAGTGTGCTAGTTAATTTTGACCAACTGATGAGACTTCACCAGGAAATAGCGCTGCTGCCGCTCATATAGTCCTAGCACATTGTTTTGCTTTTCGATCTGCCCTGGATTAGTTGACACCATCATCATGATATTGAAGCTGCACTTGTGCTTCATATAAACTATTTCCTTAATTTGTCAACTCTCATTCCGCGAAACTCCTCCCCAATCGTACCTATTGGCAGCCACAACGTCTGTCATCTTGGAAAATTTTTGTCAACCCCTGTGTGCCTCTCATGGTACAAAGGTTGGTTGCACATGAAACTCACAGATTGTGATGAGTTTAAAAAGGATGTAACAACATCAACATCATAATCCACAACATAATGTAGACTAGGGGGTTATGGTAACTAGACATTGCAATGCTGCATACTTAATGCTCTCAATTTCTTGTTTGGTGTTTGCTCTAAACTGTGAAACTCTAGAAAAAAAAATGAGGCATTTACCAAATGAAATAAAGACCGTAGGTTAAAAATGTAAGTACTAAAAGTAGGTTTAGATGCACCTTTGCCACCGTCTTTCTGCTTCAAAATGTGTGAAAATGTTTGCTGCAGTATCCACAATGAAAGGGTCCTTGAAATATCTCATTTTGGGTCTGGAATTGACATGGTATGAATGATGTACTTTTGTGTGATATTCATGTTTGCGAGATCTATTACTGAATGATAAGTGCTGGATACAAGTGTTCTGTATATGTCATGTTTTTCCCTTATTGGTGCTATCAGTATAATGGATTTTTAATTTTTTTTTTGAAGAATTTGCCAAAGCATTCTAGATAGAAAACATAAAAATATGTAGATTATTAGAGCAAAAAAGTATACTAAAATTTGTTGTAAAAAATGATTTTTTTTTTTTTTTTTTTTCATTTTCAAAGGGACTCAAATTGATTATGCAGTAAAGTTTATGACTAGGTTTTATATTATGAAATGTATTTATTTTATCTTGTGAAAGTCATGCAAATGTTAGTTGCTTTAATTTGTCAACTATTTCAAGTCTTTATGTCAAATTTTCTGCTTTTTATTTCTCTTCTCTTTATCACATTTCCTTCTTCCCAGAGAAAAGCTAAATTGCTTTTTCACCAGGTTTCTTGAATAATAAGCTTGGTGCATGAAGTATAAAAATATTGAAATGTAACTTATGAGGTTGTTTGAAATGATAAAATGTGGAATGTGTACCATGATAATAGATTCCAAATCGTTTGGATGATAAACAAATTAACAAACTTAAATCACATTCCATGAGAAGAGGTCATGACTATAATGCCTTTAAATGGTTTGTCTTTCTCTGGTTGCTACTCGGCTATTAATCTAAAATAAATTGATAGATATAATTTGATTGTTTCTAGAACATTCTGCAGCATAAATTTCAATTTAATGGGAACTTAATTTCCCCATCGTCACCAGAACTCAACAATTAAATAACTGATCTGAAGTCATGACTCTAGTTTTTTGCAGTGCTATGGGTCACTTGGCATTCTATATAGTTTAAAATCACTGATTGAAGTTGGAGAGTGGTCATCTTATTTGGAGGGACCATCAAATATTGAGTTGGGTTACATACTCCATTGCTTTCCTGCATAGAAAGTGATGTGCTGAGAACTGGTCGTAAGGTTTAGTATCTCTGCATAGATTCCTTATGAAGATCCTATAAAATATGTTATATTGGATGACTTTGAATTTTGTTATTTCCACATCACTCATTAAAGTATAGAAAAATGTGACGTATAGACAGCAATAGATACATGAAATGACAAAGTAAAAACAGAAGTCAAGATGAATTTCATACAAAAAATGTATACATTATACGTATGTGTGAAGATGAGCAAAGGCCATATGCCTACATTTGGGTCCAGTCCTCGGATTAAAAAGTTCAAAATATCTCAGCAATGGTTTCATATAACACAGGGATTCCTCTTATATTATTTTAACAACTGAAACAGGAAAGCAGGCTTAAAAAGTGTTCATTAGTGGTATAATATAATCTTACTGCCCACAGTAAGTATGTTATTATCATACTTATCCTTCATAAAAGGATTTTGAAATATGTTGATACCCGTATTATTAGAAATAATCGGTAAAAGAATATTTTATTTGTATCTGAACTAGAAACCATACCAGTCCTGCTTGGGAATGACAATGGTCAGAGATTATTTTATTTTCAAATTGTTTTTCTCTTGCTTTTGATGAATTTATATTCTTCTTAAGGGGGAAAAGAGAAGCAATTTAAAAATGTATATCTAAATCAGAAACCATATAAGTTCAAACAAAGACGTTTTCACCTACGTAGGGGGAGCGAGACAGCGTCACTATTTCCAGTGGGTTCGTCGTCATTGTTTGTTAATAAAAGCTAGGTTGTATAGGAGTAACTTTCTATATCATCAATTAAGGTTCACCTAAATAATTCACAAAAAAATTGTGAGCTCACACTAATTTTGTTTTCTTTCCCATGACAGTAATATTCCTTTTAAAGTCTCATTCATGTATGTGGTAGTATTAGATGGTGGAATAAGAGCAAATTTAAGAGGGAAGACATCTTTTTATTTTGTATTTTATCTTTATTTTTTTTTTTTTATTAGTATCCTGATTTTTCTCCTCAAAATATATCATCAAAAATGAATCATTTATTAGAACTATCTTTGCGATGATGGATTGTAATTTTCTACAAATTCAATTCCAATATTCCATTAAATAAAATGGCATCCTTGTTCCCCCATGAAAAGCTGCGATATAAATGTTACCATTCTACACAATGTTGGAGGATTATTGTGTATCAAAAATCAGCAAGTTCAGAAAGGTTGTGTTTTAGATCTGGAACATGAAATTCATGATGATTCTATATCTAGACATACTGAAAAATGGTTTAATATCATTCTTTGCCATACAAAAGTATTCTCTGTATTTTCATAATTTAGTTATAATATCCCTGAACTAGCTTGGTCAATGTACGTCGATCATGGAAAAATTCATGTTTATGATAGAGAAGAAATGTACATTATGGTGTAATAACAACAGGGACTCTTGCATGCTTTATTATTTCAACAAGCGATCTATAAAAGTTAGATTTTTCACCAATTTATCCTGGTAGATACAGCTATTATCGTTTCACCAATGCCTATCTATGAGTGTTAATTAGAATGAATCTCAAATAATACGATGTGGCTTATATTGGTCTGCAAGATTTCCATCAAAAAAGGTCCAAAAGGGAATAAATCAAGATCATCTTTGTTCATAATTATGATTTCCAGCAATAACAGAGTCTGCATTTTTCTTTAACACAATGAAGAAGAACAGATTTTACTTCTCCATTCACTGGGAAAATGTCTTCTGTGCGAAAGATATTTTGTAATTAATGCATTTTTTCCCCAAAATACACAGTCAAAATTTATTTCTGATTGATGTATTTGAACTAATCTATGTTATTAAACAAAGTATTTACATTAGTTTCACTAAAAGATGTAGTTTGTGCCTGCAATAAGAATACATATATTACCCTGTCTGACATGAGCACTAATGATGCAAACTACATTTCATACTAAATGAAAATACAGTTCTGAGTAGGCAGCGGTGTATGCTATGGGCGACTAGGAAAGAAATATTCATAATACTGAATATACCTGGACAATTATATTGGACTCTTGTATGAATCATCTCGAACCCCCATGTTCTCTATAGCAAAATAACAGCTATCTGGTAGAGTTGGAAATCATGTATTTGATATGAAATTATCTTAATTTAATCTCCTCTCAAAGATATTGTGTAGATCCTTGAAAAACAAACACAATTAGAGGAACATATTTCTAATATCAGCATTATGCTATTTTCTACTTAAAATTTTCATATCAAAGAAACCTTGCTTTTTTTTTTTTTTGCCTTGGTACTAAGACGAACATCCGGCGGACTCAGACTCAAATTAATTATTTCTTGTTTGGTCACGTTTGTTATAACATGTAAGAAACGAGAAGCTACCTTTGTTCAAGCATGGCGTCTGTAAGAGTTTATATGAGACGAGAATTGCAAATGTAAATATAAAAGATAATTGTAATAATATTTCATATGAAAAGTCGGAAACGGCTTGAGATATACAAGTTGCTAACGTAAACTTTATTTAAGTTTCTTTATTCTGTGTGAAATTGAAATTGGAGCTGAAGAGGAAATGTTGATATGATTACGAAACAATTGTTTGCCATATATTCAAGATAATATTTCTGCTTGTAAGAATAATACTGTTTTCCACTTGACGGGAGAGAAGATATGTCTGATGAAATAAAATCATGTAGAAATGAAATGACATTTTTATTGCAATCTCAGATAGTTTGTATCTATTCTCTTTTAACAAACGTGTATTTTTCTTATTTATGTTGTTTCTCTTCGATCGTTTATTTTTTCCTAGTCATTCTATCTTCTAATTGATTTTATACAACAATTACCCAATATTTAAAAAATATATTTTATTTGATAAACTACTTTACCAAGCAGTTTAATCAATGAGAAAAATGATATACTTTATTCGTACATTTATATGGGGAGTATATTACATTTAGCAGAACTAATTCTAATAATATCAATCTAATCTAAATAAATAACTAGGTCTTGTCTTTCAATAATCGAAGGCATCCGGTGCACATATTATTGACGCTTCCCCTCCCCCGGTTGTAAAACTATAAAAAATCACAAAAACAAAAGATATATGCGAATTTTAATCTTCAATTGCATTCTAAAACGCCAGATTTATTGAGACTGAGGAAAGCAAAACATCTTTTTACTATTTTCTTTTCATATATGAGACAGTCGAGCATATAAGACATGTTTGAGCATACTGATGGAACGTCATTTAACTTTTAAATTCCTTTCTGAACCTAATTGATTGTGATTACAAAACAAATTGAATATTAAGCTTTCAGGGTCCTAAACATGGATATAATTATTTGGTCGTCCCAATCATCATTTCGTCTTATTCCCCCGCTTTGGTTGAACATCCGGTGAAAGAAGCATCTTTCATATTATTAATTGTTTGTTTTGTTTTCATTAAGTTGATTTACATTGCATGACTGCTTTCTTCTCGTTTTTTACAAAAGCAATCACCT
>CALNVZ010002100.1:33571492-33583432 GCA_940671915.1 Paracentrotus lividus | reverse complement strand
TAAATATTGGGCTGTAAGGATTGCACAATGCAGGGGCTAACAATAAAGCATGATGGCTCTTGGGCGTTCCTCAAATGAGAAAAAGAGACACTCTTTTGTAACTTTTCCACCACGATAATAAAAAGAGGAGTGCCGAATTTTTGACACAAGACGTAAAGAATTATTTCATGCGAATTTTGCAAGAATGTGTATCATGGTGAAATACCCTTAAAGGGGAAGTTCACCCTGGAATTTTGTGGGTTTTAAAAAATGCAGAAAAACCATTGATAAATGAGTGAAAGTTTGAAGAAAATCGACAAAAAAATAGCAAAGTTATGAATATTTAAAGTTTTGATTATGTGACGTCACGTGCGAGCAGCTCTCCCATGTGTTGTGTATGTAAATTCCATAAATTTGTCCTTTTTTCATGGTTCTTGATAAAGGAATGGGTCAATTTGACAGAGGCATGTATATGAACATAATTATGTTTGATGATATATCGACCTCACAGGTGACATAATAAATTTTCTTCCGAAAAAAATTACACTTTATGGAATTTACACTACATAACTTATAGGAGAACTGCTCGCACGTGACGTCACAGAATCAAAAGTTTGAATATTCATAACTTCATTATTTTTCGGTCGATTTTCTCCAAACCTTCACTCATATTTTTCTTTTATTTTTCTGCATTTTAAAAAACCAATTTAAACCCAGGGTGAACTTCCCCTTTAATATAGACAAGAATGTGGTTATATTTATAATATTACTGTCTTGAGACCTCGATGAATTATATTTAGCATGCATATACCACCATCCACACCCCATAACAACGAGGCAATTTATAAAGGTAACTAAAACAAAATATACAACATAATTCATTTTGAACTAGATCAACAATTTGTAGGCCTATGGGGATCTGTGTATTTTTTTAAATCTTAATTATTATATCTCGATTAATAAATTACGAAACGGGATAATTTTACCAAGGACAAGTTATATTAAACCGCATACATTGTACCAGGGGGTTGTCCTGATATCCCCCCCACCCCTCTAAGTCTTAATCGCACTTTTTTCTATCTTGTTGTTGAAATATACAATTTAAAATCGGGGGGGGGGTTGGGGAATCACAATAGATATAGACGCACGTTTTACTTTTACACGTAAGAATTATAGGGATTGGCCTACAAAAAAAAGGGAGATTCGGTGTATTTTCGGTGTTTTTATGTTCAGGGGGAAACTAGTCAGAACAAGCACCCATGGTCCCTTTCGGGAATCAAAAGTCTTAAAAATTGCGTTTCAATACTTATTTTGTAGTCTCGAGCGGCATACACCTGCTTTTAATCAGATTTATTGTAGGTATTAGCCCGACATTGTGATAGATGAAGTAAAGAAAAAAAATGTCTAAATCTCGTTTGGGCATTAATGGCCTGTTCCATTTGTAGGTAGGGGTAAACAGATAGATAGATGTTTAAAATGAATAAGCGAAAACTATCCGCAAACGAGCAGCAGACCCAAAAATTTATTTACTAATTTTTCAGGATATAACAGGATTATGAAATTTTTTCTTTTAAAATCAATAGCGTAAAAGTATAGGCCTCGAACATTTTGAGCTATCCCTCCCCTTTTGTATCACGTACAATCTCAATAACTTTTTTTTTCCAGTTAACCACAAGACGTGACCAGGAAATGGACCTTTGAAATTTAAAGGTCCTTATGTTGAAGTTTAATTCCGATTACCAAGTAGGGACGATAATCCCAAGTAACTATTGGCATGTACTTTGGTCTTGGAAGAAAGAATTTAGAATAGACTAGAAATAAAAGTTTGTCCTTTTTACGAGGTTGACCAAATGAAAGGTCTAATCGATCGATCGATGACTTTGATAAGTGTTAAACAGATTTATAATTTAGAATAAGTGTGTATCATCATTTAAACATGAGCTAACAAAACGCACAAAACAGTCATGTAAGAAAGTGAATAATGCAATATAGGGATACTCAGAAGAAAAAAGTTTAGGGCTATACAAAGGAAGCATAGATTTTATATTATTATTATTTATTTATTTATTATTTATTTATTTTTTATTTATTTTATTTATTTTTATTTAATTTTATTTTTGGGGGAGGGGGGGGGGTCTTAGCATATCGTTATTTTCAGTATAAGTATTGTGTCAAGCAAAATAACGTTGGCCACTTTATATTTAAGGTGTTTCATGAGGGAGCTATTAATTAATGAGAATTATTTGGCCATTAATTCGAAGGAGGCATAATAATCAATGTATAATAATTATTAAAAACAAGGACATTGAATATAAAAAGGATCTTCAGTTCCTATGTATACATTATTTCAAATGACATTATGTAGACGCGGAAACATAAAGGAATATCAGGCACGGATCCGTGCGGATGGGCACATCCCAACCCCTATAACAACGTTAGAAGCAAAAATAGGGTAAACAAAGTAGGTGAAACAGACCCCTTTTAATTTGCATCCATGCCAGTTGCATGTTTTTTTTCTTCGCATTAATATTTAGGACGGTGTAGGCCTATTTTTTTTAACGGGACAGACGAGGGAATATGCACATTATTCTGGGGCATTTTATTGTTCGCCTGTTATCAGTGTTGATGGCACTCGAATTCTGGGTATTGATGTTTTTAAACCAGGATCTCTTAGCTTTTGTTCTTGAAATTGAAACATTCAGGGCAACATCGGAAAAGGAAAAGATCAAAACAATAATTGTTGCTATGCAGTATCGATTTTCTTCATCTCTTTATTTTCGTTGAAATATGATCCGATTTCGAGAAATTCCAGAGATATGAACTTCAAAGTTATATTAGTAATGTTATACAGACAGTGTAGGACATATTACTGGGAAATTCACCTTTCAGACCAAATGCTCGAGGTCGTGTGACGTCACAGTGCGAGACGGATGCAAAAGTGCACAGTGGAGTTGTAGAGTGGATTGGCTAGGTGCCAAATGGAACCCATCACTGCTGGAATTTGTTTATCGCCATATATCACAGAAGTGGAAAAAAAAAAAAGACTTTTAATCCTCACATATCTGCTAATTCCATGTTATTTTCGATAAATCATTGACCAAGCCATACATTTTGACGGCATGTTGGCAGCGGTGGGTAGCATTAATGGAGCATAAAAGTAATATGCATTTGGAATGCCCAACAAAGCAAATTATCGATTATTTAAATATAGTACATGAACTTACATGATTAGGCCTATGAACAATAAAGCATCTATAACGGTTCTTGATATGATTCACGTATTAAAATGATTATTCTGCAAAGCAATATTATTGTAACAACAGAATATATTATATAAGTTTCCCTTTTAATTTAGCAGTAGGCCTATACTATTCTTACAAGGTCAAACATTGCTAGTACCAAAAGAAAACAAACGTACATTCTGCTCACATTATCATGAATTCTTATTCTATTTTCATCAGTGCTATACTTCCATTTTCTATACTGCGCTTACAATCCATGCACACCGCTCAATACTGTATACGCTATGAGGATTATGTCTGCCGCGTTGGGAAAGGAACGCCCACCACTCGGCTGGGGAGCTCTCTTTCCTGCCTTGTGTTATTGTCAGTGGTCTCTCGTATGCGGACGATGCGAAACCAAAACATCAGCCAAACACCTGATTGTGTTTTCTCGCTAGCCCGACCGTCTCTCGTATCTTGCCAATGAACTTCAGATAAAAAGCTCGTCTTCCAGTTTAATGGGTTGAATAGGGGTAAACAGCGGGGGACATGGCATGCCTAGGCTTGTTCAGAGATGTCGATGCTATTAGGAAGTGGGGGGGGGGGGGGGGGGGGGTGGACACTGTTTAGGCCAGAAGATGACAACATTTCTACCATCAAATAAGATAATTCAATCAGTCTCAAAATCTTTAACATAGACATTAGGGCGATTCCATGCTGTGTCGTACGGGACATTTTGACCACATTTTGCATCTTTTTGGTATGAAAATAAAAGAATAATTTCTTGATTGATGGTGATCCTCAAGTAGTACAACAAGGGGCATAAGAACCAACACTTAATTGAACTCGATCACATATCATTTACAATTGAAATGGAAAATAGTAGTGTATCGTACGGACACAAAACAATAACAGAGAAAACAAAGAGACAAAAACAACAACAGTATGGAATCGCCCATTAGAGGAAAGACTACTTTGCCTCACTTATTTATGTAAATATCTTGTAACAGACCATTTTAATGAAGCACTGGAAAATATCGACAAGTAATTTAAAAGAAATCTGAAAATGGAAGAATAGCAAATTAGCAATTAGATTATTATGAATGTGATTGTTTCCATTTCTTTTTAGAATGGTTGGGTCAAATAAGTAGGCCTAAATACTAAAATAATTATGTTACATTGTAATTTTATTATTAAAAACAGAAAGGGATGGAATAAAGGACAGGAGCAACATTTTGTTTCTTCTCAAATAAATTGAACTCGATGGTGTTCCTTGGCATCTAGGAGTCATACAACTACAATTTCTATGCCACTGCATTGAATGATCTTTCCACTTTGATTTTTTGTAAAATAATCCGAGGAGTAATAGCAATACCCAAACATAATTTAGATGCTTAACACATGTGATCATGTCATACACTGTATCCCATTTTCAGTTTCAGTAGATAATCATGACCATATTTTCTATATTTAGTTTGCAAACGAAAATTACACCAAGTCCTTCTCCTCTGCAAAGTTCATTCTTTTATATTATTTCGAAATTGGTTTCATTGTTGTTACTGACAATATAAGCAGAGATATTATGTCCATGGTTTGTGCAAACTATTATGGTTTATATACCATAGTTAGATCAGACAGGGGAGGGGGGGACTGACTGATAAGGGGGTATTATTTTCTGATGCGGTTTGTATGCTCCTGGGGGAGAGTGCCTGGTTCTCTGCCTGTCAACAGGCTTCTGATTGGTTAACCACCATTCCAAAACAGCTTAGGATACCTGAGTAGTTTACATGCAGAAAACCATTATTTCTGCCAATAAGCCGAAATTCATCATCCGTCATGAATCATGTATATAAAATAGGTGCTGTATGTTGGTACTGTACCGTAGCAATATCTCTCTCTCTCTCTCTCTCTCTCTCTCTCTGTCATTTTTTTTTTTTTTTTTTTGAAAGTTGAAAAACTAAGCCTATATGCTTTCAGTGCATGTTATAATGTTTAAAGAAGAAAACCCTAAGAAATTAGTTTAAAAGTATTATTACATGCTTCATAATAAGTACAAAAGTGTATTATTCCCCTCCACAGACTACCTATATATAGGTACGCTTATGATTATTTTGATATTCCCAAATACTAGTACCTTCAAAAATTCAGCCGATTCTTATCTCGACCTAAAGGTTTGCAATAATTAGGCCTACTGCATACCTGAAGAGAGTCTTAAGATCAGGAATGAAGTTAAACAATGCCTTTAATTTGTTTAAACAGACAATGCATAGAAACCTCTGCCGGAGATGGTTCGCCCCCCCCCTAAAAAACAAAAAAAACAAAACATGACAATAATGGTTGAAAATTACAATTATGATGTTTGTGCGAGCAGACTACCCCAACAACAACGGCGGCTCACTTTACTCAACAATGCACTGGAGCTCACTGGGTCGTGACACCTCTTTTCTCATGAACTCTATTGTTCATTCTAATCTTTACTATCATCTATGCATGTTGCCCATGGTAACGATTTTCAGGCTCATCAAATATGTATTATTATTGTTTCCACTAGATTTGGTCATGGTTGACAACGATACGGTAAAACAAAATGCAAGATTGCACTGGCGCTAAATCCATGCGAGGAGTGGGGGGAATGAGCGAAATAATTTGCCAACTTTCCGCGATACTTGTTGACAGCAAGCACTCGCGACACCAATTTTTAATAGTGTAACACTCTAAATATTATAACGCGTGGTCTTTTTGCGCGAGTGTAAATGTTCCAAATGTATCAACGACTGAAAAGCGCAGATGAATAAAGACACAACAGATATATATTGGAGTCAGACAAGTATTTATTATCATTTGATAATCTATGGATATATAAAACAAGACAGTGACTCTTACGATTAAACCCAGTCCCCACTTGAAGGTAGTGAGGACTAAGAATCCCCCTTAATATTTCTCCCTTTCCTTTTATACATGTAGGACCTAGACATAGTTAAATTATTCATAATGGTTTGTCCATAAATGGAGATGGTGAGATAGGGTGTGGTTGGTAGATGTAGTCCTGAGATGGACATTGGTCAAACTTCATGAAATATATGAATATTTATATACTAAAAGGGAATTATGAATATGTATTAAAGAATGTATATTGTCTAGACCATATATGGTAGGAAACTATGATTCTGGTCACTTTTCGTGAAAATCCTTGATACATGGACAAAGAATGTTTATGACCATAACTTGGAATGCCCAGTGAACTCAACTCTTAGATTTGACATTCACCAGTACTGGGCATGGCAGGTCTAGTCTTGAAGAATAGACTCTTTATGATTATTTTATCTTTTTAGTTTTATAATATTAATGGGTTGGATAATCTTACATCTTACATTCGTACCATCTTTCTAGAAGAAACGTCCTCGTTTCAAAATAATAAAACAAGGAAAGATATTATACCAATTTGATTTTGAGATACAAGAATTTGAGGAAAAATCTGAATATCAAAACAATTGAAAGCTGATATTGGGGCGATAAAAGTGAAGTAAAAACTTCTATGACCGAGATATATCAAACAAAATGAAATCGGGATGAGAACTGAACTAATATTATATAACACACTAAACTAACACGGATTTAACTCAATGACTACATACTAACATAAAACATAGCGTAGCTACATGACTCAATAATACCACAAAAAAAAAACAACATACCATCATAACAGAAACATAAACGTTGGTGAGAAAATAAAATAAACTGGTAGACAACTCATACTAGAAGAAACTTATTGAAACGGTATGTGAAACCAAAATTAACCCTTTCTAACTGTGTAAAATTACCTTAAAAGCACCAAAATAATGCAACATTAAAATGGTGAAATGTGAGTGCTTATCAATAACTCTGCGCAATTATTGCACGAGAAATGATGAATTATCAAGCGGAACTTGCGAAAAATTATCAGTTTGGCATATGGGTTAATTGAAAGTACCTCCATAAGTGGTCTGCATACACAGACGAATCGTTATTGTTTTTTTTTTTGTTTTTTGGGTTTTTTTTTTTTAAACGAACAATATAAATAGGTATTGAAAAAAAAATATATATAAATGCTGGTTTTAGTTCATTAGGATGTCACTGGACATACTGAAACCATGAATCAAGATTACTAACAGTAGTCGGAATAGCAGAATTAAATAAACAAACATTGTAGTATACTATTCACACCAAACAAAAATTATCCAGCAACAAAATACAGTCAACAAACTTTACAAAAAAAAAATAATAATAATAATGTCACTTGTCTAGAACTCAATCCACCTGAATCTCTTGAGTGCAGAAGCTAAGGGATGAGCGTGCTTGAAAAGCATTTACACTTTATCATTACAAATAAAATGTGGAACGAGGGAATCCAACAACCTTAACTATTTAATAGTTCTTGTTTTGTAAACTTCTCAAACAGTATGGAATGGTGTGGGCAAGGAACGAAAAAGTAATTCAAATGTTGGCCAGTCATATAAATCACCTTCCCATTCAAATGAGCTTGATTAACGGATATGTTTGGTATCCATACTATAAGCCAAAAATGTTGTTTACTGTATTAATAAAAGTATTTAAAAAAAAAAAAAAAAAATCAATTGTCAAATTTATGAGGATAAAATTTACTACAACAAGTTGTAAAAAAAATACTAATAAAACATTCAATGCCACATCTACATTACTTGTATGGCATTGAAATGGGTGTCAAAATCTGAGCAGTGTCACTATCCAGGGGAAGCAATTCGGTTTCGAATATTAACTTTTATATGAGGTGGACCTGGACCATGAGGTCGTGAGGGGCAACAGGTATCGTCATGCAGGGTTTGGGGTAGAAAGGGATCTGGGGAAGCATCATGTTTGAGAAGAGGTCCACTTCCATGGGGTTGAGCAGTGCCATAGTCATGAGGGGTAGAATTACATAATATGTCTATGCATAAATCAATGGGAGGAGTTACAGTGTGACGACATAATTTATCAACATGAGGAGCATGATTACGGGCATGGGCATCGGACGAAGGGGTTGGAGGAGGAGGCACAAAACCATGGTCAGGTGGAATGACAAGGGGTTCAGGGATCACAATCGGTGGCAATGTAGGACTGAAACAGAAAGGTTGAGATGGGAGGGGGTCGGTATTCGGGCCTGTGGGCTCATGCACAGGAGGGTTCACATGGTCGACCTTGAGAAGTTTTAGATGGGGGAGGGGAGTAGGGACATCCAAGGGTATGTTTTGTTGGGGTGGGACATCAAGTGGGCCATTATCTTGACTTCCTAGAGTACCAGGGTTGTCAAAGGTTGGCTGGCATGAGGCAAGGCGATGGTTATTTTGAGTGTTAGGAAGAGAAGCAGGGGTAGGGGTGGGAGTTACAGGACCAGGGAGGGATTTGGCTACTTCCCTGCTATCAGATGGCACATCGCCATCAGATTCTCTGGGAAAACCACACAGAAATACACTGCTAACATGCTCAATTTCCCTCAAACACAGGCATGGGATTCTTTTGCAAGCGGGTGAGATGAAGCAGGGTCCGACATGGTCCCCGCCAATATGATAGTCCGGCTTCTGTTTGGTCCCTCTCTCCCCTGTTGTTCCCTGTCCTTCTCCCCGTCTTTCCCCCCCCCCCCCCCCCTCCCTTGTCCCCATTTCTGCGGCCCTTTCCTCCCCCCGTTGTCCCCCCTACTCCTCCTCCCTGCCCCCTCTCCCTTCCTTGTCTGGCCTTGCCTGGGTTCCCTCTGCGCCGTGTCACTCTCCCGGGGCCGCCCTTCGGTTTCGCCTCTTCCCTTTTCTCTGCGGTGACCCTGGCCCCTGCGGTCGTGCGGGGGCCCCCGGTCTCGTCCTGCCGGTTTGGGTCGCCCGGCTCTGGGGCCGCCTCCTGTTTGCGCCGGTCCCCTTCCCTGGGGTTGCGCCGTGCCCTCGTCCGCGGGGTTCGCCTTCCCTCCTCTGTCATCTGCCTCCCTCCCTGGGCGGCCGTTCCCGTGTGCCGCCTCCTTTATCCCCCTGCGGCGCCTGCTTCCGGCCTGGGCCTCGGCCGCCGGGGTGGCGGCGGCGGCCCCCCCCCTGGTCCGGTGCCTGCCCCGGGGTTCCGGGCTCCCCCTCGTGGCCCTGTCGGCCTTGCCCACCGCACGGTTGCGCTGGGCGGGGGTCGGTTCTTGGCCTGTGGGCTCCTGCCCGGCGGGTTCCCCTGGTCGCCCTGCGCCGTTTTCGCTCTGGGGGCGGGGCGTCGGGGCCCCTCCACCCGGGTTGTTTTGTTGGGTGGGCCCTCCCGTGGGCCCTTATCTTTGCCTTACTCGCGTCCCGGGTTTGTCCCCGGTTGGCTGGCCTGCGGCACCGGCGCTGGTTCTTTTTGCGTGTTCGGCCGCGCCGCAGGGGTCGGGGTGGGCGTTCCAGGCCCGGGCGGGGACTTTGCTCCTTCCCTCTCTCCGCTGGCCCTCGCCCTCCGCTTCTCTGGGCACCCCCCCGCCCCCCCTGCTCCTCTGCTCCCTTTCAATCCCCCCCCGGCCTGGGCTTCTTTTGCCGCGGGTGCGGCTGCCGCCGGGTTCCGCACCTGGTCCGCCCTCTGCATCGAGACAGACGTTGGCGCTCACGCCCGCCCTCGCCTTCCCCGCCCTTGGGGCTGTTCGGTTCTCCGCCTTATGCCCCTTCCCCTTGTCACGTCCTGTGCCGCCCCGCCTGCACGGTGCTCCCCTTGCGCTGTTCCGTCCCCGGGGGTGGGCCCCTGCTGGGGGCCTGCGTGCGCGCCCGGCCCCCCCGGGCCCCCCGTCTCTTCACTTTTTGCCCATTCGGGCCTGCGGTGTGTGCCATCTCCTGCCGCCGGTCTTGGTCTTTGGCCTGCCTGGTGCTCCTTTTCACCCCCCTCCCGGCCGCTCTGCGGGCTCCCGGCCGTCTGCCGTGTCGGTTTTTCCGCCTTGCTCGTGTCTGTCTCTTCCTCTTTCTGCGCCTCGCTTGGCAGGCCCTGTGGTCCCCCCCGTTGTACCTGCCCCGCACTTCTTCACCCCCCCCCCGGCCCTTTACCCCCGCGGCGTGCCCCGCGTTCCGTTCCCCTCCCCAGCCCCTCGTCGGGCGCCCTTTGTGTGGGGCCGGCCCCCCCCCGCCCTCGTCTCGCGCTTTTCCCCGTGCCTGCTGTCGTCCCCCGTCCCGCCAGACTCCCCCACTTCCCCGCTCTCACGGCCCTGTGCTTGCCCCGGTGCACGGCCCCGCCCCTGCCCCCCTGTCCCTATCTCGCTCCGCGTTTCCCTCTTGCGTGGCTCTACGGGTGTCTCTCCATTTCCCCCTCCCCACATCCCCGCCCGCCCTGCGCCCCCCGTCCTAGGCCTTGGCCCCGCGCTCCGTGCTGTGCTCGGTCCCTTCCCCCGCTGGTCCCCCCCTCCCCTTTCCCTGTATGTCCTCAAGTGCGCCCTGCGCTTCCTCTTCCCCCGCCTGTCCGCCACTGGCCCCCCCCCGGCCCCGCCTTCCTCCCAGTGGAGCCTGTTGCCTCCCTTCCCCTCCGCCGGCGCGGCCTCGCCTCACCTCTCTCCCCGTCAACCTGCCTCCCCCCTGCCCGTTCCCTGCCCCACGTTTACTTCCGTCCTCAACCTGGCTCCCTCAGTCACTCGCCGCCTCCGCCGGCCCCGGCCCCCTTCCGTCGCCCCAGCCGCCCTCCGGCCGTTCCCGCCTTGGTCCTCCCTCGTACTGACTGGTTTGGCTCCGCTGCCGCCCGTCCCGCTGGGGCAGATGCGCGTTTGCTGCCGCTGACGACCGCTACCTCGCGCGTCCCCCACCGGCTCCTTTCCACGCCGCCCCCGCTGCTCCGCTGGCTGCCGCGCCCTCTCTACCGTTGTGTCCCCCCCCACTGCTCCTGGCCCCTGTTCCCCCGCCGCAAGACACAGCTGCTCACGCTCCGCTGCTCCCTTCTCCTAGTCAGCCTCCACCGCACTGCCCGCCGCTCACTAACACTCAATCAAATACATCTGCATCCAAGAGGAAGCTCCGAATAGAATCTGTGGGCAGCAACTAGACTTCAGACCAAAAGGCACAAAGAACGTAAACGCACTGATGTCTGAGTTGAAATCAGTTCATAACGCCAGAATGGCAGAATAAAATTGAATAATATTAAAGAAAATTTTGACGAGCGGATGGCTCCGTTTTACCACTGCCCCGTGTACACTCTAAAATATTTTAGCTAGCGGTCTTTTGGCGAGTGTTAACTGTTCGCAAATGTATACTGATGAAGCGGCAGATGAATAAAGAGACCAACGATATATAAGATTTGGAAGTTCAGACAGATTTTATTATCATTTGATAATCTAGTGGATATATAAAACAAGACAAGTGACTCTTACGATTAAACCCCAGTCCCCACTTGAAGGTAGTGAGGATAAGAATCCCCCTTAATATTTCTCCCTTTCCTTTATACATTGTAGGACTAGACATAGTTTAAATTATTCATAATGGTTTGTCCATAAATGGAGATTGGTGAGATAGGGTGTGGGTTGGTAGATGTAGTCCTGAGATGGACATTGGTTCAAACTCATGAGAATAATATGAATATTTATATACTAAAAGGGAATTAATGAATTGTAGTTAAAGAATGTATATAGGGGGTGTCTAGACCATATATGGTAGGAACTATGATCTGGTCACTTTTCGTGAAAATCCTTGATACATGGACAAAAGAATGTTTTATTGACCATAACTTGGAATGCCAGTGAACTCAACTCTTAGATTTGAATTCACAACAGTACTGGTCATGG
>CALNVZ010002100.1:33558882-33571467 GCA_940671915.1 Paracentrotus lividus | reverse complement strand
CAGGTCTAGTCTTGAAGAATAGACTCTTTATGATTATTTTATCTTTTTAGTTTTATAATATTAATGGGTTGGATAATCTTACATCTTACAATAGCACAGGCGGTGGAATGGATTTGAGAGGGAGGGGCCTGGGGGTACGAATAGAATTTGTCTTTGAATGTATGCTTTTAACTTGGCTGCCTTGATTACTGTTCATTTTAGTAATGGAAAAACTAATGCGAGCGCGAAGCGCGAGCCGAAAATTTTAAGCTAAAAATTGGAGATATTTGTGCATTATAGCTCCTATTTAGAATCAGCGAGCGCAAAGCGCGAGCTCAAAATTTTGAGCTGAAATATAATGTTTGTGCATTAAAGGTCCTATATAGTAACCGTGAGCGCGACAAAAAAAAAACAAAACAAAAGGATTTGAATGGGTGGGGGGGGGGGGTCTCGATGGAAAAATGCACCTTTTCTGAAAAGGGGGCACTTTAGATCCGAGGCATAGACCTAAAGAGAAATGTACTCGGACAGGGAGGAGGTACGAAGAAAATTTGTCTTTAAATGTATACTTTTAAGGCTGCCTTGATTCCTGTTTATTTAAGTAATGTAAAAAGTAATGAGAGCGCGAAGCGCTAGCCAAAATTTTAAAACTAGAAATTGGAGATATTATTTTGGACAGTATAGATCCTATTTAGTATCAGCGAGAGCGAAGTGCGAGACGAAATTTTTTTATCCATTTAGCAGATAAATTTTACCTGCTTTGTTAAATAACAAAATCACAATCTTTGCTATGAAAATTTTGTGGGCTGCAGGCCCCAAGCCCTCCAACAACCTAGACCGCACACAACTACATTAATGTTTTTGATTGTCAACAACACCCTTTGCCAGCAGTGCCCTGTCCTAAGGTTTATACCCAGACGAGGGCATTGTATCTAACCTTTTTATACCTAGGTTACTGTTTGATACTTATTGCGAGGTCGCATAGCGACTGAGCAGGAAAATTTTGGAGGTTTTAGAGTAAAAAACAGACATTTTTGGTTATTAAAAGCGCTATTATAACCAATAACACAATTATCTATTGCATTTTTTTTTCTTCATTTCTTTCTTGAAAACTGGGGGGGGGGGGGGATGTTTGTACAGGCCATACCCCCCCCCCTCCTCAAAATCTGGGGGGGGGGGATGTATCCCCCCATCCCCCCCGGATTTTACGCCCGTGATGCAGTGGTATAAGTATGATTCAGAAGAATTGATTGTAATATTGCACAACCATAAACGCATTAAGTTGAAGTTCGTATCTGTATTATAACGATGTTTACTGCTTTCAATTTGAAAACATGTATAATTTTATAATCTATGCAGGATTATTATCTTAATGAATTTTAAGTCATGCTGTAGGAGAATTCTCATAAAAATTCGGGGAAAGATTGTTGTTTTGTTCGCGGAATTAACTCTCAAGAGTACGTGACAACGGAAGGTCTCATTATAAATGTCGACAAGCTAAGTTGATAAAAGAGCTGATAAACTATACATCCGGGTTGTTTTATACTTTTGTAAGTTTTTTTATATCTGGACTATTTTCTGTCAAATTAATTAAAGGATGCGTTTTCGTTGCGCAACAACTCCTTTGACGACCACCTCTTTGTGAATCTCGTAATGGAGTAGGCCCAACATTATAGTAACCAGTAAAAAGGGAAATACACAGGCCTATAATGTTTATAATGTACTGCTAAAAAAGATGATATAACAGGTCGCACAGATTGCAAATTTGGCGTTGTATGGCAAAAACTATATTTAATGAAGATATCACAGAATATGTAAACTAGTTACGGTAATGAGATCAAACAAAAACTGCACTTATAGAAACAATCGTGCGTTTGTATTACGGTAACGATCGACATGTCAAATTTGTAGAGCCTATATACATTCAGATGAATAGAAGATATATTGTCGATGGTTAATTTTTTTTTTTTTTTTTGGGGGGGGGGGGGGGGGTCTAGGCCAAGGTATTATAATTAGGCGGAATAACTTTTACTCGATGTGTAGACATGAGCCATGCACTTCTTCTTACTTTAAAAAAAAAAAATCATGATACTATTTACAAAATATGGCATGCTTCTTGATTATAAATTAATAAGTACAATGTACATGAGTATATTATTACTTACTGTCAGAAATTCCCTAAACGTATAGACCTATAATTGTATCCCCCCCCCCCGGAAAACAACATTTTGGTATCATCATTATTCCACCCATGCACCTAGTGTATTTCGAACAAGCCATTGCGGCGATCAGGGGACGGGGGGACGTGTTCCCCCCTCAGATTTTTCTGGGGGGGAGTCCCTCCCTCGATTTTTGAACTTAACATATTTTTATAGTGATTACCTTTATGATAGCCTAATAAAGAGGTAAATGTATGTCAAATACAAATGCTAATGTTAGTATAGAGGCAAATTTTTCTGGCTGCGCCTTTGCGCTCGCAAACATTTTCATTAGTTTCTGCATCATGTGCGAAATTGTGCGAATTTTTTAGTGTATTTTTTTTCAGCTCGGCCTGTTCGGATGTTTCGTCCCCCCCCTCCCAGTCGTGACATGAAAAATCGCCGCGCTTGAACACAGCACGACAATCTATTAGGCATTCATGAATATACATATTATTTTCAACAAAATGGGGAAAGGGTGGGCGTGGGGGTTCTAGACAATCTCCCGGAGGACAACTCCCCCGGGGACAATTCCGGAGGACAGCTCCCCCGGAGGACAACTCCCAGAGGACAACCCTATACCCTAACCCTAACCTAAACCCTAACCTATAAACCCTAACCCTATGTCCTCCGGGGGAGCTGTCCTCCGGGAATTGTCCCCGGGGGAGTTGTCCTCCGGGGGAGATGTCCTGATACGGGGCGTGGGATACAAAATCAATCGACGCGAAACCTTTGTGTGTAGGATCGCAGCTTAGGAGAGCGTCCCCCAACGAGTTAACTTTTTATTGGCAGGTGTAGTAAAGTTTTATACAGATCCAGTCCCACATGTGGTGATGATGATCAGTGGGGTCAGGGCTGCCAAACACGTCTGTCTAATCTATAAAGTATAAACAACTTAGAAACACTATTTACATGAAAACGGAAATGTTCTGCCCGAAAAGTGACTTATCTTTCTACATGCAGGCCTACATCTCAAAAACTTCTCCCAAGATTGAAAGACTACCCATCCCCCCTAAAGAAAATAAAATAAAATAAAAAGGAAAGAAAACGAAAATTTGTCTGAAAATATCACGAGACGACCTGTTATGATGGATAGGTAGATATATAGGGCTATCTATTAATCTTCTTTCACATGTTATTGTATACATGGTAGGGCTTAATAAGCATAAAATTACGTTCATACTTGAATCCTATCCCCCCCCCCCCCGTTTCCTTCATCTCGTTAAGGAATGCAATTAGAAATCCATTGTTATTATCAGCAAAGTTGGTAACTGCGTCCACTCATTACTCCCAATTATCGTGTTATTTTCCCTCAAACACGAAAAATGGTCTGACCATATGGGCAGGTCCATAACAAGAGCTAAAACGTAAACAATCGAAATGCAACTTCACAAGCGAGATGCATGATGCCGTGAGTCGGAAAGGAACAAACGTCGCTGCTTTTTTCGTTTTTTTTTTTTTTTTTTCCTTGAAATATCTTCAGTCCCGTCCATGCATAAACTAATGCTTCAACAATTAAAATCGTGTGTAAAAATCAGGATGCGTGCAGACAAAGCTCGCTGCGATCAATGGTCATAGAATAATGTGTGTATTATGATCATGTCTGCCCCATTCGGCCTATCAGCTGACGTTCGCCTTTGCCATGAATGAGTAGCCTTTGGTATCGACCTCGCATGACGTCGTCGCTTTCTAAAGGCCCAAGTCAATATGCCTATTTATGGGGTCTGAGTCCTGCACGACAACAGCCTCCTGATTGGCTGAAAGACCCTGACGCGACTGACGTCACCTAAGTACCTCTATAGGCAATGCATAGCTAGCCTGCTGGGGGACTTCGCGCTGGTATAGTCAATCATAATAAAGACAGCTTCGCTTCCTTTGCCGTGGCCATTTTCCTGAAAAACACAAGTGATGTAAGGCACGAAGATCAGCCTTTACCATTAACAATTCCAGCTTTATTCCAATGTTCCACGCAGATTTATTAACTGAAAGACTTCCAGAATTATATGCCTGGTGAAATTGAATAACTGATATACTTCGGGAAGAAACGGAATATATTGAAAGAGATATATGATTGCAACAAGTATATGACGCGACGCGTTATCCCGCTCTGGAAGAAACGGTAGTATTGATTGGGGAATTTATGAGCTGGTTATGTCGCAATAGTCTTTTCCATAACTGATGATACATACTTCCATGTTCAGATCATCGAGAACAGTCCATTCATCATAACGCCCACATTCATCAAGGAGAGATTCTAGTTATTTGGAAAGTTCACTCGTGAATATTCCCTCCCATCGACAAACAACCCTTGTCAGACAAGAGGCAGTGGCGAGTTAGTGTAGACTGTTCAGAATAGAATGTATCTAGGATTGGGGCTTCCTCCTACAATGAAGAGAGAAGTGTACAGTGCAGTTAACTTTGTGGCAAAATTACTACAGACCACCAACAGAAATGTAGATCCAGGTCTTGTGGACAATTTCAGCCGTGTTCTTGTAGGATGTCTATGCGAGAGGTTCGACACCCACTGGTTTCCAGAGAAGCCCTTCAAAGGCAGCGCATACAGGTGTGTGAGGATAACCCAACTTGGTATGGACCCCGTCTTGTCAAAAGCAGGAGAAGCAGTTGGTATGACCACCGAAGCGCTCTACAACCTCCTCCCCCACGAACTCACCGTCTGGATCGATCCCGCGGAGGTGTCGTATCGAATCGGCGAGGAAGGTTCCATCTGCGTACTCTACGACGGTAGCGACGATGAGGATGCGTCATCATCATCATCGTCTTCGTCGTCGGCTAATTTGAGTGACTTGTCGACGTCACCTCAACAGTACTCTCAGGAACTTTACAGCACAAGTGCAGCTGACTTTGACTTCAATTTCAATAGCCCGATACCTGCCTTCCATTGACACCTCAACGACTTCCGAACGAACTTTCGGCGATAGCAACCACCTTGAATACGATGAAGGACCTTTGAGATACCCCAAAACTCATTACACCTACAGCAACAAGATTTTGCCTAGTCTATAACTGTTTTAACATCATTGGCTTTTAGTTCTCTTTCTTCACTGTCTTTACAAATCTATTTTAGATTGTGTTATGAGCCACATTCCTTGAATTTATTTGATATTCCAAAACAAGATCAAACAAGTGTGATGAGACTGAAAACTTTTGTGCATTAGTAACATATTTCTTTGTCAACTCATGAATATTATTATGCCTGTGTGTGTGTCCTCTTTGATGTACATGATGTAGTCCGTCCAGTCATGTAACGTACACACAAGTTTTTCTCTGTGGGGGTGGAGGGGGGGGGGGGGGGGGGGGGGGGGGGGAGTTATTGATGGAAAGTGCTGAAAACGGTGCTTGATCTAACGTGCCTTGTTGAAAATTGTCAAGAATTGTGCTTTAAATTTTGATTCATGTTGT
Organism: Paracentrotus lividus; assembly: GCA_940671915.1. NCBI lineage: Eukaryota > Metazoa > Echinodermata > Echinoidea > Camarodonta > Echinidae > Paracentrotus > Paracentrotus lividus. Next base: position 33,565,870 of record CALNVZ010002100.1, on the reverse strand, counting down.
GATGCTTTGTGGTATGACTATACAGATACATGCCTGTGTCACTAGCTGAATTGCCTTATTCGGTAAAAACACAGGAGTGTTTTCTTACTGGGGCAGCCAGTTTTTTAGACTTCATGAATTTACAATATAAGGATATGCTTGGAAATGACCGATTGTTTGGTTTCAAACTGACCAACTTCATAAGAAAAAAATAAATTACTTCGAAAAAATCAAGCAATTTCTCATTTGCAAGCTGGTCTTGCATTTGGTGGAAGAAGTTGTTTTTAACATAGAAGAATAATGTAAATGGTTGCAGTTTGTTACCATGTCTTTGGAAATAAGATAATGACATGTTCTCTGTTTAGAAGCGAAAGGACTTTAACTCTTAGCAAAATGTGAGCTAAGATCCTTCTGTCTCTCAGCAGCGAATTGACAAGCATATTCTTTTGTATGAGATGGCAATTAGAACAAGTGCAAAAACTCTGAACTTTCCAGTCACTATGTGCCTATGAAGTGTTTTTATCTATGAGATCAGTATTACTAGCACACTAATAGCAAGTTTTGGGCATTGAATAGTTTTTTTTTAATACATATCTTGTCCATTTGAAAGAAGCCTTGTACACTTGCTTTTATAACAACTGTGATTTTGGAATTCCAAGGCATGTAAAATATTTCTTTTTCTGTTAAGCATGTCTATTTTCACTGTTACAAATTTGATTAAATGTGCAATGCACTGCAATTGTAAACTTGTTGTTGAATAATGTGTAATGTTCAGATCAATAATTGATCAGATATTTTCCATTTTATTGTAATTTTAAGTGAAATACCCTGTATTTTCTTTTCTTTGCCAAAATTGGGATAATTGTGGTATTAATCATGCAGGGCTTGGACATTTAATTAAGCCCTAAGCAGCTGGGAATTTGTTTTTATTATTCGTTCTGAAATGCATTGAATTGAGAATTTATCAGTACTTCTTGAACAATTTCTTGTAAATTAGAACATGTATTCAATGTTTTTATTAACCGTTTGCTACAAAGTAGTTTACCAGATATACAAACATCCAAGTATGCTGAATTAAAAAGAATGCAGTATGTAAGTATGTTAGCCATAATTTGTGGGTTTCAACTTTGAACTATTGGAATTCTTTTTATTTTAGAAGTAATTACAGTGAGGCAAAAAGTGATTAAATAGACGTAGATGTCTGCCAGGGGTGGATTACGATCGTTACAAAAGAACTTAGTTAATTTTTATTTTCCTACAATAAAGGGGTGTTCCTTTTTAACACACAATGTCCTGGTATAATCATATTGTTTCCATCTTCCCTTGCCAACATTTACCTTTGTTGTGTAGCCAAAGAAAAGGACCAGTTTGTACATCTGAATGTGTTGGCATATTGTTAACACATACAAAGACCTATTTCCATGGCTCCAATTTCCTCCAAAGAATTTTTCATTGGAATCCTGTTGTGTATTTTAATACATTGTTGGATTAAACCTCAAGGGGGGGGGGGTAGCTGATTAGCATAAATATCCTCACATATCCTTTCTTTGATAATCTCTCGTTCTGGAATAATAGATGTGTGTGTCTGTGTGTGTGCTCACCCTTTCACCCTGCCTTTATTTCAACACTACAAGAGGGTTTAGTATTGCACGATCAGCCCGTAAACAGATGTAGACTTTGCTCTCTCTTATCTTATCACGTCCCAGCTTAGCTTCAAAAACTTCTCAAATACATGTTAATGTTCATTTGTGTGCTCACTCTCTATATATCACTTCACTTTATGCCTTTTGAAATATGTTCATTTTATGTTGATACATGTATGCACAATCAAATTTTAAACAGTAAAGACAAAGAAAAAAAAATCACACAAGTACCTTACGTTGTATTCAAGTTGCTATGGTGCTGTTTACTGAGTGAGACTGAGGCGTTTTGACCTGAATTTTTCCTTGACCAGGACATTTAAGCAGTAATATGTAATGTTTATCTTTGACATGTACTGTATATTTTGTAGATCATGAGAATTTGTTTCCAACCCTCCTTTCGGAGGCTCTCTACAGGTCACTGTATTGTGCAATGGCGTGTAACTACTAAGTAAAGATAACACTTGACCTATATTTTTTACAGTTCTGTAATAAAAATAGTTGGATTTGTATATTAAAATGACCTTGTACAGATGACTTTGTTTTTTTGAATGAGAAACTTCAAATTAAAGACTATTTTGTTCATGCATCAGAATATTACCGAGTAATTGTTCATTTGTAATTTTATCTTCTAGTGAGTATTGAACATGTAGTACACGTGTGGACGAGTGAGAAAGACTACAGGAGTGTTACGTAAAAAAGGTGAGGGACCAAAGAAGTGAAGACTTGTTTTGCATACATGTACCTTGTCTGCAAACATTTTCAAGGACCTTTCATGTTTGGAATATACATGTACTTGTATCCATGTAGTCAAAATGTGATAATTTTCTTGCTCAATGGCAAATTTGTCCTGGAACACACCTCTCCCTATTTGCGATGCCTGTGGTACCCTATACTCTTCCTTATTTTTCTGAGTGGGTGTTTGAATGACTTTAAGTGGCTATGATACTGAATGTTGGTGTGATGCCAAATACCGTGAAAGTGGAGATATTTGCAGTGTGGTAATTTTCAGGCATTTCACTCTCTTTTCCGATCCATCAGCATAATTTCCACTTTTACAGTAGGTCAATGTTGCCTGGTGACCAAAACAGGATATAGATCATACAGTATGCTGGTACCTCCTAGATCTCTACACATTATTTCCTTTACATTGTAGCATACATATTAGGTATTGAAATATACAGGAAGATAATTGCATCAAGCAATCTGAGGAAAGTAAGAAAAAGATGTCTACGACTATTAATATTTTATCAAATGATTTTACAAAGACAATGTTTCTGTTTTGGTTTGGTGATGTTAAAGTGAAAGGATGTCTATGGAGGTGCATTTTGTCTTACAGGATCAAAGGAATATGGAACATGCTTATAATGAGTGCAGGATAAACAAAGATAAATAAAATATTTTTTTTTTTTTTTTTTTTTTTTAATATGCTGTGTCTTGGTAATAAGCAACCAATTATGCATTTCCCAAGATTAAAAAGCCTCTAATTTTCTACCAATGGAATGCACTTCAATTTAAAATTGTTATAACATAGTTACACAAATTTGAACCATATGGAACATTTTTATCTAGAACTATAATGAGTTGCTTCATTAATCACAGCTTGAAACAATCGTGGCTCGGGTTTACGTGTATGTAATCATCATTAAACTGCATGCTTGTCCAAATATTACAAGGGCAATATTTGCTTTGTGCAGATAATGATTGCTGATTAAAGTAGCGACATCCACACATGTCATATATAAAACTAAATGCTGAGGTGTTTCATTCTTTTCTTGCCAATAGATGAAATATAGATCTAAACACTAATATTGTTCCTGTGATAATTTTATTCTAAAACATATCTGAAAAGTTGATATAAGAGTATCACCTGGTATATACGGCTGCGAATTACTATGGATTAGATTTTGTAGTGTTCTTCTCATCCACTTTTTGCATAGCTTGGGCTGTATTTTGACTGCGTTCTTAAGTGGAGTTCAAAGAGTAGTTTCAGTCATGAATATTGATCTCACATTTTCAATGTGTATCCAGTGTCCATTTAAAATATGTAATTTGATGTTCTCATCCCAAGTTAGAATAACTCGGTTCTAATTTCGTGACTATTGTGTTGAGTATAAATATATTCTATTGCAAGTAGAGATAATTTGCTTGATCCCAAGATAGCCATTATTGATATCGAGGAGTGGGATCTGTATAATGATTAATGTCTCGCAAAATTTGAAGAATATGGCACTCGCTTTAATCGTGAACTGCAATTGATTCAATATTGATATTATTATTGCTTTGATCAGGGTGAGGTTCCCAACTGTTATACCAAAACACCACCTGGTTGATTAGATTGAATCGGCAGTGCAGTTTCATGGTAAGTTGAGCCCTCTATCTGCCTCGCTCATATTAGCTGGGAGGTTACCCAGTGTTACTATGGTCATGGGCCATCGTGCAGCTGGTATGTCTGCGTGTTTGTATCATTTTCCTTTGTTTGCATCACATGCGCCACACAAGGAGCATAATGCTGTAGTATCATTGGTAAGCCCCCGTCCCACTCCCAGCATGGCTTGCCACCATGACAATACATCAACCAAACCAAATTTCGTCTAATACATAACATACCTCTCCCCATATATAACGAGTACCCGCATACGAGAATTTCATGACAAGGCCGATTCCCAATTTTTGCAAACCTTAGGTGGTGTGCCCGTATTATGTATAGGTTCTCGCGAAGGTAATCTGCCTTGGTCCCATAATGCTCATGGACAATGGGGTTGGCTGTTAACCCCTTCTTGCTTATGTCATTGTTGTTTACTAAGCACCCGCACAATGGTTTATTGATTCATAATTTTTATTTTTTGATGATTCAATAGATTGGTAAAATAATTTTGTCAACAAGCGATTATATCTTACTGACTGCAACTTATGTGACAAGGGTCTCTTAAAACGGGCCCTCTCCTCAATTGCAATGTACATGTTGTAAAGTTCGTTTGAGATGATCTCGTATTGTTCAGTAATAGCAAATTACGGTTACTTAATCATTACTAATCTACTTTACATATTCATGTGCAAGTTACATATCAAATACTTAATGGATATATAATAATTTTAAAAATTTTTGTATCACTTTAATTACATATGGTGACTCAATATATATATAATGCAAGGAACAGTTACTTTGTATTTGTATTATGTTTTTAATAGACACTGTGAATTTAACAAAACATATCAACAATAATCATAGGTATCAAAGGTTTTGTAACTATGCCTAGTGTCATAATATACTTTTCTACATAGTATATACACATTTGGTTCTAATTTCACATTTAGCTAAAAAAGAATATGTTGGCATGAAGAAAAAAAAAAGGAGGAATGTAGGCAATATTGAAAGTAGATTAAAGAGGAGGGGGGGGGGGCTTGTGTGGTAATAACATTCTACATATATTGAAAGTCTAAGTTTTTGTCATTGATATATTTGTATGACATTATGAGTAATGTAGTAGTAAGAGAAAAGGAGATAAATTCAATGGAGACAGCTGGATTGGGGGGGGGGGGGGAGTTTACAAATTAATCCAGCTTCAACGTTGGACAAAATTTTGGGAAAAATACAAGGGGAGGTGTGGGCCAGTGACAGTAGGTTTGTGAAACCTATCATTCACCTGACAGTATTATATTCCAGTACAATGCAATGTACCAAATTAAATCAATTCTACATTGTTACTTGTCTGAACAAGTGATGACACATTCAGAGGCAAGTTATAGAAGAGGGGAGGCGGGGGGGTTGACCACAGTATCTGAGGTTACCGTCTAGTCTGCATCTTTGGACAACAATGACAAAATTGAAAGGTATGTATGCAGTATCAATATCCAGCAGACAAATAGGATAGGGCATTTAGACTCTTAATAGCTTTTAACCTCATAGTGTAAGACAATGGATGCCATATACAAACTAGTTCGATCAAAACATACATGTACAGTTAAATAATAGTTTTTGCAGGCAAAAAACTCATGGGCCCCATATTCTGCTATGAAAACTGAGTTGTAAGCGTCGCAAGTTCCTACAAAGCATATTGTGCCCGTTTGCGGCGACCTTTTTTGTCTGATGGCGAGGTCGCACAATAGCTTTCTCGAACATGCGATGGATATAACCAGGTCTTCACTAGCAGAATATGGGCATGGTGTTTTGCTTTAGCGGTCTGAAGCGCATAAGACAGATTCACTTCTCTGTAGCCTCCCTCACATAGACAGAGCGTGTTTGGAGTCATCTAGCCCTCAACCGCTAACAGTTATTGTTTAAAGTGTCCAAATTTGAGGTCTGTGCTTGCAGACTACATTAAGATCCAGGGACAACAATAAAAGTCACCTTGATGATTCGTCAGTTGAGGGCAAAAGGGTTTAAACTCGTACCATTTCACATACATATTCACTATTATTCCTTCTAGCACTAAAAGAAATAGTTGTGCATAGTTTATATATTATTCCAATTTGCATGTACTATATCTTACTAGCGTTACTGGTTAACGTTCAGGTAAGTGACTACAATATTGTGGTAGATAGAAAGCTAATATTGTGGTACTAACATAATATCTAATATTGTAATTTGGCTTGGCCCTGATTACTCTGGGAACGACTAGCCAAACTTGGCGAAGTTACCTGCTTTGGTAATTATGCAACATAAATGAATACAGCTCCTGGCATGTGTTTGGACAACAGGAACCCTTATTGCGTTTCGGTATAGATGGTACTTACCATAGAGGTATGTATATATTATAGATACATATGCTACACACTAATCATAAATTTGTATGTACCGAAGGATAGTTGACTTGATTCTATCTGAGTACGATTTTATATAATGCAAATACTCAGGGGATGTTGGTACAGAGCAATTTCTGGGGTCCAAAATCTTTGTTTATTCAGCTGACATTGATTAAAATGATTCATGCAGATTGTGATAGATAGCAAGAAAAAAATGGTGGAAGTATAACTGTATATGGTTGTACAAATTTGGGGAAAAGACCCTATTTTCAATTAATTTCCTACCACTTCACTGTTGAAACATATTTAGAAGTGAATCTGTGCTTATTATTCAAAACGCATTTTTTCATTGTAGCAACGTCTAAAACACATTCTTTCCATTTACATCCTCTGAAATTGTGCAAATTGCACAAGATTCATAAAGTTTTACTAGAGATGATGACTAACTCAGTAAAAATGATAATTTCAACATAAATGAGTATGTTGTCTTGAACAGAATTCTGTATCTGTATTTACTCTACTCTTAAAGAGATGAAACAAAAAGACATTGAAAGACATTAAAAACCAATAGAAAAATACAGTATAGGAGTCACATATGGGTAGGGGGGGGGGTTTCACACTCA